>OZ024904.1:93150702-93750702 GCA_964017125.1 Flabesymbios commensalis | reverse complement strand
TACACATGGTCTTGAAATTTCCAAGATGGCGGATTTCGAAATCAATCAAATTACTCATCAAAATTTAGAAGAAATAGCCTAACTCCTCAAATTATATCTAATTTGAAAAAACTTTTTTTCCCAATTACGCCACTGTTGGCGATGGGGAAGAAAATATTTTCAAGTTTTTGTGCAAATCGGGTAAACACCTTATTCAGCTGACACGATTTAATGAGAATTTTTCCACCAGATTTTCTAGACAAATATATTTTTTTTGTATATACAATTCTGATTTTAGAATTAATAAATTATTATCTTGACTCACACAGGTTTTGTAGGATTTAGAGCCACTTAACATTGTTCGCCTATATATGTGAATTAAATGTCTTAATTGGTCTGTAAAATATATTAACGTTTGGACACTAGGTCAGGCATCACTAAATATAATCATATTTTCCATTTCAGAGAAGCGACTACTATCTATATATTATGTGTCGGTAAGTTTGTCGCCACTAGCGGGCGACACAATCGCCGTCTCCCTAGTTTAGCAGATGAAGGCCGCCTTGACCGCGGGTGAGCCCGCCTACCCAAGATGCATCCCGCACAACAGCCAATAATCTCAGCTCATTAATATTCACATAAATTTGTTAGCCTAGGCTTTCCACGGCGTTCCTGGAATTTTCCGCCCACTTGTTCGGGCAAGCATGATGGACCTGTTGTGTTTGTCAACAGTAAAAAATTTTGTCAGTCAACTATCGAATTTTTTTTTTTTTTAAATATTTGTTTTGCTCATGAAAATACATTTATATCGCGCCTTGTCTTAATGCACAGCACGATTTTTTTAAACAATTTTTAAAGATAAAAATAATAATTATGGTTTTTTTTCTGTAATCAGACCTGTGACGCGCTATGCCATACTGCAGTCTGAGCAGCAGCGTGCGCTCACCGGCACACACGTGATTGATGGTAATGAGCTGTCACTACACACCTACAGCACCATACACCCCTGTGAGTCAGCACAGCATGTGCTAAACCTAAACCTAAACAAAGTATTGTAATCGGACCTGTGATTCGCTCTGCTATACTGCAGTCTGAGCAGCAGCGTTCGCTCACCGGCACACACACACACACGGTGGCCTGCCAAACTGTGATTTATGTTAATGAGCTGTCACTACACGCCTACACCACCATACACCCCAGTGAGTCAGCGCAGCGTGCGCTAAACCGAAACAATACGGAGCGAAACGATTTTGATGTGATTGTAATTTTTTCTCAAAGAGAGTATATATATAAAAAATATATATATTTCTTTTTGGGAAAAAACGTTTGCAATCGAAATGCATCCTATACAGTCATAATAGACTCCTGTCAGTCAAATATCAACCTTGCAAAATTTTGTTTTCAAGTTCAGGTCAAACTGTAAATAAACCACTACAGTCCGATCTAGACTATTGTCACGAAAGTGTTTTGACGAAAGAGATTTTGATTAATTTTCACTTTCAGCACATATGACATGACAGTTGTGTAGCTATCTTTATTAATGTTGTTTTTCGACTTCCGGGAAAATTATTTTCATGCAGGTCGAGTTACTAATCATATACCACGCATTAGCTTAAAATAGTACCCCAGCAATTATTATTGGCATTTGTACATGATATTCAATAATCCTTACGATATATAACAATCGCACGTCTACTTTGTCATAGAAATGTATTTGATCAACAGACTCGACATTCTCAATAATTGTGCTCAGCAACCCCACTAGTCTATAATTCATCTCATAATTAGTAGAGCTTTAGCTCTACTGTTACAGTTGTCTGGGCTTAATGTATTTAGTGTCGATTTATCCCACGACAATGACGTTAAATTCGTTGAGCTGAGAACATATCTAACGTCATGTGTCTGTTAAAAAGAACTTTCTTCATTGCACTACGAGCTCCAATTTTGTGATTTCTATTTTGATGCTCAGATAAACACAATGAAATATCTGTGATACCATGTCAGCCTTTAGAGATGACGCGTGGCCCAGTAAACAGCGTACAGGTCAACCCAGTGTATATATACAGCTCACTGGGTCAACAAGTCCTCCTCTATCCAGTTGATTAATTAGGTCAGTTCAATGACGAAACACGTGACCCGGCTGCGCGACATTAGCTGGCATTGAACACCAACAAGCAGAGTGCTTCTATGCACGGCATGTGCATTAGGCTTTAACGCAGCACTTGACACCGCCCATCAAACACAAGGCTACACAAGGCATTCAACCAATGCTGTTTCAATGTTGGCCAGCGCCGCCGTCGTTGGCCCAACATTGAAACAGTATTGGGTGAATGCCTCGTGTTTGCTGGGAGGACTGGATCATATTTCTACAGATCTGTAGAAATATGATGCAGTCTTCCCACCTGCCCAGAAAACACAAGGTAGTACATCATCATGTATAGCCATCTGTATCCCGAGATCTGTATCTGCATAGATACAGTCATCTTATTACATGTTTAATATTCTGCCTACATTTTCTGTCTACGTGAAAAGCGCGACAAGCAGTTCATGGAGGATTTCCTTTTTTTGCTAGGGCCAAGCAAACACTTACACAAGACATTCAACCAATGCTGTTTCAATGTTAGGCCAGCGTCGCCGTCGTTGGCCCATCATTGAGAAACTAACAGCTCCAAAAATTTTCATCGTGTTTGTTGGGTACATAGCCAGCGGCTCCGGTTATCCTGGAGGTGTCGCATTTGCTGCATTAGGGGAGGGGTGTCCAATTAAATTCTGATCAATATAATTATAAATAGTATAAATTGTATTAGAGGTAGGCCTAATCGTTTGTATATTAAATACATGTAGGCCCACACATGTGTTTGCATTTTATATTGTTTGTTAATTGAATGTTAGTCTATATAATCTCATTCTGAAATATTATTTCACCTATTTATATATTTTGATAATATGATCGTCGAATAAGATTGTAATATAGTAGACCTCGATAAAAAAAATGGAGAAATAAAAAATTTGACTAGGCCTAAAATAATTATAGCAATATGCAGGCTTATCGGTACAATTGGCCTGCTATTGTCATAATTGATCTACAAACACACAATATATAATACCGGTATTGCATAATAAAGTTATAATAATTGCAAAAAACTTTGAACGGACTTCAGATAGACATTCGACTTCAGATTTTAGACCTTCAACTTCAAACTTCGCATTTTGGGCATTAGATTCTGGACTTTGGTTTCAGACTTAGACAACTGACAGCCTTCAGACTTTGGTTTCAGACTCGGGATTTTGGACTTTGGACATACTTTGGACTTTGCAATGTTTTTGGACTCCAGGTTTTGAACAGACATACGTAGTACTTCAGACTTTGGACATAATTCAGACAGTTTTTGGACAGACCTCGGACATCAAACTTCAGATTTCGTCAGACTTCGTACATTAGACTTCTGATTGTGGACTTTAGACTACGGACATACTTCAGACGTCGGATTGTAGCCTTCATTGTCAGACATCGTACAGACGTCAAACTTCGGACTCAAAGACTCTGACAATTTATTTGTCACACAACAAAAACAACAAACATATGTAACCAAATAAGCTCAAGAAATACATTATAATATATGTTATGAGGATCAGGAGAACTGCTGATCAATGGTGATCGCTATCATGCAGACCTCTTCAGACAGATCTCGGACAGTTTTCAGACTTATGACAGACTTCAGACAAATTTCGGACAGACTTCAGACATCAGACTCCTACTTCAGATTTTGGACCTCGGCCACACTTCGAACATCAGACTTCGGATTTTGGACTTCTGACTTTGAATTTCACACTTCAGATTTAAGACTTCGGACAGACTTTGAACTTCAGACATCAAAATTCGAACTTTGAACTTTAGACTCAGAGTTAGGATTTAAGACTTTGGATATACTTCGGACAGACCTCGTCCTTCGGATTTTGAACTTCTGTCTTTGAATTTAAGCCTTTGGACAATATAGGCTACTTCAGATTTCTTTAGGACTTAAAGAGTTCAGACTTTGGACTTCAAACTTCAGACTTTAAAGTTCTAAAATACGCAAAACAGCTTTAATAATTATTGTGAGACAGCTCCAGTTTAGCTGTCCGTAGAACAATAAACCTGAAGGTCAACGCAAGCTCTACTTCAGTGCCATCAGGCTCTAGTTCTACTTCATGTGCTCCTGCTCGCGACGGGGAATGAGGAACACACACCCTGAAACACTGGGTGTGCGCCAACATGGCGGCCAGTCACAGACATGGTTGAGAGGCGCATCATTTCAACACAAGTGAATGCATACAATAGATTAGCAAGGTTAAAATGCATGTCATTTTAAACACGCTCGTCCATAGTTAGCCAATAGGCCTGCAGACTTAAGTGCTTTTCTAGCCATAGCGACGGCCGCCTCAGCCAGTCGAGATATACACCTGCCTGTTCAGCAGTATAGACAACAGTGGTCATTGTGCATGGGGAGTCCCTATATTAACAGGCACACCAACCCAACATTGGCGAACCCGTCGCTCGATTCGGAACGCAGCCAGCATCAACCCTGCATTTTACCGGTCACCAACCCAACATTGAACCACCCAGCGATTTCCAGCCTTCAAGATTAAATTTCACTGATTTATTGTTCCTAACCTCAACATCGATTCTTCCAGTTCCACACGACAGCACCAACTTAACATTGGTATCATCAGAACTTTCGTCGCGCCGTCGAATTTTCAATAATTTTAACTGACACTTAAAAATTAAAGCAGTAATTTTCAATGTTACTACATGCACTACGCTCGCCAAACATTAATGATAAAAAAATAATATTCTGCCTAGTTTTCATATTAATAGTCATACTGCTAGGACAATCTTATTGACTGTAACTTCAGGTTTAATTATTTTCGTGATTTACATCTCTGCTGACTATATGCACAGGTATTCTATATCACCACACATTCAATGATAAAGCGAGCATGTGCGTGTTTAATTTTTCAAGTTGATTGGCCAGCTAAAGCCCGATTCATTGAATTTACCACTGCATTTGTTTATCCAACAGTATGTGACAAGTGCAGTTGTCACATTACTTGTCCCGTTGTTGCAGGCAACCATCGATATAGGCTATGCGTCTTTGCATATGGCGAGCTACGTCCCTGTAAGCCTAGCCCTATGACTAGATCTCAATGATCCCAAAATATTTGCGAGGCAGATGCGGGTCACAATACAAAAATTATCAAAAACATTTTTTTTCATAAAAAAATAACATTTCCCTACTAGTGTTGTAAATGTGGATCCGACCGTACCCCGTCACATTTGTTTTGGATCTTTGGTCTATTGTCACAAATCCTGAATGGTGATCAAGCTGAATTCGTCGATATTCCCATTTTTAAGTGTTAGCTAGCCTGCGACTCTTAGTAAATTTGACTTTGGCCTATCGGGCAAAATAATGTGAAATAATTATTTGAGCGTAGCCCATTGTGCAAGCAGTAGAGGGCCATCAGTTCTACGCCACGAGAAATCTGGAAATCAGTTCCAAATGGGTGATCATCACATTTTATTCTTTATTGGATTGCTATGTCGGCCATTTGTAAAATAGCTGAAACCGTAAAGTGTATTTTGTTCCAACTTTTTTTACTAGCCACATCACCAATGACTCCCTGTCATTACTTGTAGTCCCCTGAACAAAACATAGCAACACAACACGCGATTCACATCGATTCGTTGTAAATTTTCACACAGTTCCGATAGGCAAAATCACTAGTGGGCATAGGCCTACTTAGCTGGAGTTGGGGTAGGCCTATTTCTAACTACGTAGGAAATATAGGCCTATGACCTATCACGCCCCAAACCGGGTCAACATGTAGGCCCCTATCGGCCACTGGTGGCCCTTTTGTCGATTTGAATTGATTATTTAACTGGTAGTAGATCTATAGGCTAGGCCTATTATAGTGATTTCTAGGTCAAAAAGTAAAAAATATATTAGGGGCCTAGTCTACTTTCATTGTGGTTATTGGCGGCCATTTTAAAAATCGTAAATAACTAAGGGTATGGGGGGGGGGGGGCTAGGTAGGCTATATGGACAATAGCCTATATAGTAGGCAGAAATTCCGTCTCCAGCGCTCTGGCTGTCAGTGAAAAGCCATGAGAGGACTGTTGCACAGGTTACCCATATAGTAGACCTATAAGTTGATCACTCATAATCAAACTAAAGTAACATTATTAAGTCCTTGATAGGGGGGCTACAGAAAACATATATGATTTCGTAAACAAATTAGGGCAGGTCTGAAATATTGAGAAAGTTATGATGGCTTTAAATAGTGATTTCAAGGCGGCCATTTTGAATTTTGCATGATATTGACGTCGAATAAATTTTCTATGTGTTTTATTGTATTCCTTGATACCGAAAACACATTGTAAAAGTATGCATATCCAAACGCAGAGATTATGCTGCTGAACGTTGACCGTAAAACTGCAAATGGACACTGGGGTGGTGTACCATCTGCAGGTCAACAGGGACAGCACTAGCTTTTCTTAATAATCATTGATTGCACGCATTCCTTGAAATATGTATTATTGTGAAAGAAGAGCTCTTACAAACACGCCTCGAGCACCCGGACTGGCAAGCATTGACCCAAATTGTAGACATAACCCTGGAAAAATTAAATGCTCGGTTGCCCAGCTGGACACTGGATTACGTCCGGCTGGCGTTCCTCGTCCCGCTGGACATTGCCGATGTCTTTGTTGTCGCCAGTTGCTCTTGTCATTAGTTGTGCGTTCTTGCTATGGTGGACGTGCCATGCGTCAAAGCTGTGGAAGTTACGTTGTAAACTTCAGCTGGAGGCGATAAAACCTCCCACTCTACCTGCAGCTGGAGATCATTGGATCGCAATAACGCGACCAGAGAGGGCAGAATAACAAGTGTAGTGAAGACAATCACGTAATGTCGTGTGCTACTTAGTGAAGTAATGAACACTCAACAAACTCCTTTCTTCTAGGAGTAGGCCTATATAGATTGATAACCAGTCCGTCGCCGTCCGCCTTGTCGTGTTGGCGTCAAGATGGCATAATGGGCTGACGTCTTTATAATATGATTTGGTGAATAAATAAAGTTTCTGTCTCAAATATTGAGGAAGATATGATAACTCGTCTTTTTGACTTCAAGGTCATTTAGAATTTTTTGTTTTTTAAAAATCCCTCAAACCTTAGAAACCCACATCTGCCGAGATATCATCACCAATATGCTAGAGATTATGCTAGAATGCATAATTAGTTAATACCCTAAAAATCCACATTTGGCTGCTGGAGTAAATATAGGCATGTGTAGACCTAGACCCAGTCTATAATATTGAGGTTTACTATTATAATATAGTAGTAGCCTATAGTAAGGCCTTTTTAAAGGGGCCTTGCAAAGGTAACAAAATCCAGACTTAAAAAAAAATTCACAAAACGCACCCACCCCCGATCCATTTTTTTGGAAACCAGTAACCTAATCATCAAAAGTTTGAAATTTTTTTTTGGTTTTTCCAATTTCTTATTGTCTATCCTAGTAGACCTGTCTATCCAAAATGGCCCTGGACCCACCCACCCACTTGCAATTTTTTTCTATGTTTGGAATTTTTTTAACTTTGCAACATCCCAAACTAACAGCTGTTTTTTTTATTATCACAAAGACACCTGCACTGAATGTAGCAAAACATCATGATGTTGCAAAATCCTAATAGACTAGGCTTTAGGCCTATAGCCTATCATGACCTTTATTTTATTGTGTGGTGAGACCATGTAAGCACCATGCAACCACCTGCCATGCTTGAGAAGTTGCAGCCACAAAACTTTTAAAGAATAGGCCTAAGTCTATAAAGTCTAACCTAGACTCTATTACTAGCCTAGATCTAGGCTAATAAACTAGCATAGTCTACTGTATTAATAATTTTAAGGAAAGTTTTCAACTGAACTGAATCTGAAAACAAATTGTGAGTAACTTTAGATCTAGACTAACGACGTAACGTTAGACCTTATTAATATTATAATTTATAGGCTAAAGGGCCACTGTCACTGTGGAGGATGGTCTTTCAGGGTAGGCCTACGAAATTCCCGTATTTCCTATTTTTGACATGGTCACATGGTTGTCAATAATTAGAAATCGGAGATTCCGTCTCTATATCTAGTCTAACTGGTGAATGCGCGGCACAAAAATTAAAAAACTTGTGCAGTTCTAGTCTATGGACATGTTTACATCATATGGTCATATTAAGAAGCCAAAATAAAATCACCGATTTTTTTATGATTTTATCCTGGGCCAGTCCCTTTAACTTTAGTTCTGGTTTATTCTCAGAATTGCGTTACATGTCAAATGGTCTAACTTTTGAAATACTCAATTGAATTTCGCGAAATTTTCAGGGTTGTTGCCAAATGACTATACCCGGATTCACCTTTCACCGTGGTGGATGCTTTTTCGCTCTCATATCAATATTTACCGTTTTTGGTCGATTTTTTTTACATATTCACTTACTTTGTATGATGGGGCGATTTTATTTTCAGACGATTATTGAATTCAGTGTGATTACTGGCTGTGAAGTGAGAAAATAAAAAAACATCTCCCCAAAATTCCGCCAGGCATGTTTGTTGATCTTTCCCCTTGTGCACATGGGCTGTTATCCTGGTACTTTGGCTCAGCCCACTCATTTTAAAAGGTGCCGAGGGTTATCACCTGGCTGGGTGGCGCGGGGGTCTACATTCTCATTTTCTATACCATTGGCGTATTAAACAAACGGGCCATTCTCATGCTACGCTAGCAATTTAAGCATTCTAAATGGAAATAGTTTGGAGAAATATTTAATGTAAAGCAAATAGACTATGACAATCAACGCTTGTTTTGCACGCATGGTGGCACACACAAAATATATATATATATAATATATTTCTATGGATTTATCAGATAAAGGCATCTAGGCTTATTTGCCGTGATGCACTCTCCAAAATGTGCCTGTTCCCGTTGTAGCCTAAACTTCCAGGCACATTTGGGACTATATAAGGCCTATCTGTTATCAGTTATGTGCCTTTATCATGTTTATAATAGGTTGTAGCTTTTTGTGTAGCTCATTTTATGATTATGAGAAAAGTAGCAGACTTTAATTCATATTTTTGTATACATAGGGCCTACCGGCTATACCGGTAAGACAAATATGGAAACTATCAGAAACTGTTATAGCCTGCATGAATAACAAAATTACCGGTAATGAGGCCCTAGATCTATGTATAAAACAATTTTTGGGTTGACATTTTTTATAAGGAAAAGATAGGCCCTACGGAGAAAATATTAATTATAATAGGCCTATATAAATTATTAGGCCCATACCTACATTATATTTTTCATATTAATTAGAACACCCCCCTGTACGTGATTAGAAGGGGGTGGTGGAGTATTAGATTAGGTTATTATTTATTTATCATATATAGTGTACATGCTAGGCCTATATCGTGGGTTTTATTTTCAAATCAGGGGTGTGAGCGTTTATTTGATTATGGGCATTATTAGATTGAATACGGTATAACTAAACCTTGAAAAATCACAAAGAAATTCCTGACTGTACACTTATCTTATACACGTGTGATTCCCTTTATATAAACTCAATTTTTATCATGTACATATGGTGGTCCGAGCGTGATAAACAGCGAGATATCAGAGTGACTAAAAATACCACTGTGTTGGAAAGCGGGAGACACTTGTAGATGCGACACTGTAGGCTAGCCCCAGTCGCTGAAACAGGTTTCAGCTAGCTACAGATTGGCTGCATACAAAATCGTGGGACATTTCTTTGACTGTCATATCGGAAAATACGGGCCATAATCAAGTCGAAAATAGTTTTTTTTAGAATCAGCAACATTTCAGTTCCATGCCGGCATGCTCAGCTCAGAGGTCGCACAGTCACTAAAAAGTTATAGACATTTTTCGGACCTTGGGGTCGCGTTCGCTCTCAGTCACCGCCTTGTTGAATTTTTCGGGTAAAGCAAATACATCAATCCACGGCCTGGGAGGGGACGACAAGGCTAACTGTAAGCCTGCAAGAGAGGCTCCAGAAACCCAGATGACGAAAAATAAGAGACACATTGATTTACAAGCAAGACGGAATTATCATTTATTTTCAAAGAAAAAGAAGAGATGAAAAACTAATAGCTAATGGTACAAATTTGACATTTTCAGGGAACCACCGGGGCGTGGATATATAATCCAGCCCCTCCGCCTCCTGGAGATTGAATAGTGCCCCCCCCCCTAACAGTTATGTTGACTATAATTATATATAGTTAATTTACCTGCCTGCAGTGAGTCCCATATGGGTGACTTGAAGTCCCGGGAGCGTGGGGACTTCGGAACAACTTCGGAACTTGAAGTGTCCAGATATAGATTAGCCTACTTGAAGTAGAAATATTTGGTTAATAGATCTACCATATAATGGGATAAATAAAAATATTCTTTTGTTGCTGTGGTCGAGGGGGTTGTGGGTCTAGGATCGAGGGTTTGTGGTAGAGGGGGGTGTGGGTCGAGGTTTGAAGGTCGAGAGTTGTGGGTGAGGGTTCGAGGGGGTCAAGGGGGATTTGAAGATAACCTGCGATTAGGAACATAAAAAAATTGCCGAGCATAGCCTGTGGGATTACAGCTCAAAAGGTCTATACAAATGCCCAAGAAGCCCCTCCTTTTCAGGCGAGGTTTCGAATCATTGATTCAAAATACTTACTTATCGGGTTAATTTACCTCATGGTGGTGGGCCTACAACCTGTGCACAAAGACCAAGCACCTACTAACTAATCAATTAATAGAAACTAGCCCACCACCCAATTTTAGCCAAATTCAAACCTTGCAAGGAGTATCAAGATTCTTTCAGTTTATGTTATTTTTTATTGTTGAAATGCTTTTAATGTACCAGGCAAGTTTCGATTTTTGTAGGTGGACTGGTACCTTTAGCCCCAGTAGCTGAAACAGGTTTCAGCCACAGATTGACCCCGTAGAAAATTGGACGATCATATCAAAGACTTGCCCTCGAATAATCAGGTCGAAAATAGTTTTTTTCATAGAATCAGTAACATTTCAGTTACATGCCCGCATGCTCAGCCCACAGCTCGCGCAGTCACTAAAAAGTCTTAATGGACATTTTTCAGGCCTTGGGGTCGAGATTATTTTTAATGATTTAGGCCAGGCTCTCTGGTATTTTTGTCTCTCTCGCTTTTCATAATCATGATAATTGCTGCTTTTCTTGGCTCTCTTGTATTTCTTCACTCTCCATTTCGCTTTCCAGCCTTTTGTGACTGAAAAAAATTGCGTCGCCGAATTATAGCCCTGTTTCATCTGCAGTAGAGGATGTGAACCGTGTGAGGTGCGATTATAATGCTCATCAGTTATTGGACTTATATCCATTTATGCTTGGTCATCAATAATCAAAGACATTATAAATATATATTTTTATTATTATTGACCGTTTAGGCTGCATGTCAACTCTGACATGTTGGTCATTTTGTTTTCTTTATTTCTTTATATGTTTTTTGATGCGGCGCAAATCGGTTATAAATAGCCTACGTTTCTGTCGTCATTATCCCACGAATTTGAACAGTTTGGGTCACTGCATGTGTGTACCAAGGAAAGATATCGGCCACAGAGGGACTCGAACCCGATACACCCGTGCCCTGAGTTAGCCAATGAGCCTGGCGCCACAATATACCAATAATTTGTATTGTCAACATCAATCAATCACCTATATTACATAGGCTATGTCGGTCACTAATTAAGTGAATTTCTGGCGATATATATAGGCCTATGCCCAGCAAACTTATGAGACGTTGGACCAATTTGCAACGCTGGTTTACCGTTGGACCAGCGTTGCAAACAGTAAACCATCGTTGGGCAACGTCTCATGTTTGCTGGGATAGGGCCTATGCGTCATCACCAAATAGGCGTGTTTTTTTTATCTTTATATAAAAGCTATTGAATTCAACATCTATATGTAGGCTAGATATCCTAATTTAATTGGTGTAGAGCTATTTTGTTATGTTTATGATAAAATTATTCATTACCAGTAGGCCTAGCCTATATTGCACCGTTGTAGAAAATAGTTTCATTCTATTCACTTATCTTGTTAAACATTTTGCTAATTGTTGCTTACCAGTTATAGGCTACATAAGGCTATACTATATTAAATCTAATCAAATCAATAAAGTTTATAAAGTGTTTATATACAAACATATCAACTTTATACAGTGATAGTAAAAATAAATAAAATAAGGCACCTTACATTATATTGGCATGAAATTATTGTTTGCAAGGAAGTGAAATGAAATCAATGATTATGTTCACTTCCCATTTACCATGTTTACATTGAGTAATAGCCTACATCTGTGATTGACGCTAAATAGGTAAAGATTATTTTACAACAACATTCAACTATTGAAACTGATAATTGAAAAGAAATTGCGAGATCAAATTGCACATGGAGGCAATGTTACCCACCCTTCAGGAGCCCCAGCCACCCCCTCACCTGCAAGGCCTGCGTGGGGGCTTGCTAATCAGCTCATGCTGGTACCAGCATACACAATAGGCTAAGTGGATCACAGAGCCTGATTAATATACAACGCACCTGCATACCTAACAATTAAAACAACCTGCTCAACCCGTCAGGCTTAATTGACTTGTCCACGTGTACACGTGTGAACGGCTGCAGTGAACATAACTTGTTTATTTGGTTGAGTGACGGACCGTAACTATATCAAGTAATATGTTAACCCTTTCCATCTGTGGCATTATTCAAACTTTTCAAATGAAAATAAGTTGTGTTATGGTAGAACATATGTTTTATACTGACTCTAAGTTTTAGGTCAATATTGTGAGTATTTTCCACGTAAATAGCGAATCAGTAACACCATATGATCCCCCTAAAATGCGATTTTTAATGTGAATGCCACTATAGTCTAGATAATAATGGTTACATCCTCCACCGTCGGACAGGCCTATAGCCTAGTCCCATAGGCTTAGGGCAGGCCTAACGTTAGTCCATAGGTGACCCATTTCATTCTGGGCAAGCCAGATCAATTTAGGCCTACTAGGCTACTAGCGGGATAGCCTTAAACAAATTCCCAAGTTCCGGGAACTTCAAGTTCCGAAATTCCGAAATAAAAGTTCAAAATTTTTCTTTACCCTATTTCAACAAAAAACATTTTAGATAGGGGCCTACTAAAATAGGCCTATTTTTTATAGTCTACTGCCTTTTACCTTTCCAGTTCCACGCATTAGGCCTATAGATTGCCAAGCTGCGCGCATGAATGGAATTAAATGTGGTTTTTTAGACCGAGCACAATAATTGTTATGTTCAAATGACGAATTAGGCCTCTATGTGTAGGCCCGACGTTGACCCAAAGTTGAGGTAAGGTTTGCCCAAAGTCTGTGACCTTACAGCAGCATTAGCCTACTAACCATTAGGGTCTAATCCAAGATCGGGTCAATGTCTGTCTGATGGGAGATTTACACATGCTATTATAATAGTGTGATCTAATGTAGACTATTTAGAGAACATTTTTGAATAATTTAAAGTCATTTAAGTGATCAGCGAATTTGCAAATCCAAGATGGCCGCCATTTGCTAATTTGCATATTCAAGATCGACGTGGACGCTCTCCAGTCGTCAATATCTATCAGATCTTCGAGAATTTGTTTCTCCACATGCTCTGATAGATTATCCTGGCTGAAATTGAAAAATCAGCTAATTTGCATATCCAAGATGGCCATCATGTGCTAATTTGCATATTCAAGATCGACGTAAACGCTCTCCAGTCGTCAATATTCATCTGATTTTTGCGATTTTTTTTCTGAACACTCTTTGGTGGATTGTCTTGTTTGAGTTTTAAAATATCTTGGATATGCAAATTAGCAAATTTTCAAATTCAAACAAGAGGAGCGAGAATCTGTTTAGATTACACAAATTATGCACAATATCGTAAAGAACTTCGATGAGAATATCACTGGCTGACTAGATAGACACGATTTAACATTCTAGCACGGACAATGCTAACAGGCTAGTCGGGCAGACAATCCCATCCACTCCCCCCCTCCCCTCTTCAATAATCTGGGGTGAACTCGTTCATATATGTGGGGTGACCAAAAGGAACTACCCCCAAGTATATCAAGTACCGCCTCGTCACCCCACATTTCAGAAATCACCCCCGAGTAAAAAATTGCACAACTATACTCTCGGCGTTCATATATGTGGGGTGACCAAAAGGTACTACCCCCAAGTATATCCTGTACCACCTGGTCAACCCACATTTCAGAAATCACCCCTGAAGTAAAATATTGCACATGTATACTCTCGGGTGTCCGTCCGTCTGTCGGACACTTTTAGCACTATAACTTGTTCCGCATAACTGCAATGCACAATAAACTTCACATACAGGTTAATCATGACTAGAGCTTGACTATTTCCACATTTGACCTTTCTGTGACCCCTCTGACCTTGACTTTTTTCGGATCGACAATTTTTCTTGTTAACGCGAATCACTCAACAATTTTTAATGTTTCGCTCCAAAATCTATACCAGATATCCATTTCACTAATAGTTCGGATGAGCTCGAAATTCGGCAAGATTCGTACAGAAACTAGGTCATGGCGGCCAAAATGGCCGATTATCGGCCATTATTTTTTTAATATGCGTAATATCTGGAAAACCGGACTAGATAGCTAGACCATTACTATATAACAAAATGTGCAGTTTCAGATAGGGATATACCATGAAAAATTTCAACATGAAAAAATTCAAAATGGTCGACCTGCGGCCACTTCAGATCGTCAAATTTTTCGTTAACGCGATTTACTCAACAATTTTTTATGTTCCGATCAAAAATTTATACCAGATATCCATTTCACTAATAGCTCGGATGAGTTCGAAATTGGGCAAGATTCAGACAGAAATTAGGTCATGGTGGCCAAAATGGCCGATTATCGGCCATTTTTTTTTTAATATGCGTAATATCTGGAAAACCGGACCAGATAGGTAGACCATTACTATACGACAAAATGTGCAGTTTCGGGTAGAGATATACCGTAAAAAATTAAACTTGATCAAATTCAAAATGGCCGTCAAATTTTCTCGTTAACGCGATTCACTCAACATTTTTTTATATTTCACGCCAAAATTGATACCATATGTCCATTTCATTAATAGCTCGAATAAGTTTGAAATTTGGCAAGATTCAGACAGAAAATAGGTCAAGGTGGCCAAAATGGCTGAAAATCGGCAATTATTTTTTTAATATGCCTAATATCTGGAAAACCGGACCAGATAGATAGACCATTACTATACGACAAAATGTGCAGTGTCAGGTAGAGATATACCGTAAAAAAATAAACTTGATCAAATTAAAAATGGCCTACCGACAATTTGTTCTTATCTTTCTTGGTTTTAGCTACTTCAGAAACAATGTCCCCGTTCAAACTCACTAGCACTTTAAATAGTGGTAGTTCCTTCTAAACTCACTAGCACTTTAATAGTAGTTCCTACTAGTTATTGTTATTAGTAAGGTATCACGACCCTAAATGCTTGTGGGTGGCTACTGACTGAAGAGTGCGTCATAAATTACTTGATGCACCTCAATGGTAGACTGTTTCCCTGATCTACGCCACCTGGCGATAAGACAGTCGGCTCGCCAGATGGAGTAGGACAGCGAGCCAGTCTACAGGGAATAATTTGTCTGGTGTAGCGGTGCAGTTTGCTACACAATTAGGGGCAAATGCTACACTATAATATGTTGGTGTAGCAGTTTTTCGTATGTAGAATAGTAGCTTGGCACATGCCTGTATGCTAAACTGCTACACACTTTTTCTGAAGCAAATTATTCCCTGGTCTACCTCAATGGCAGCTCAGCTGTATATCTCCCAGGAGACTGAGTTGGAATTTGAATGATAACAGGCCTTGCTAAGTTACTCTCGATGTTCAGCGCTCTGAACAGCCTCCGGCTGGATACATGCGCTATATAAGATTTCATTCATTCATTCATTCATTCATTCATTCATTCATTCATTCATTCATTCATTCATTTATTCATTCATAAATTACTGCTTTATTTGGTTGTTATCGTTATTTATTAACAAAAATACAGGAGTGTTGCTTTTATGTGGATTATTTGCAAGGACACGTTGTTTTCTTGCTGCGTGTTATGAGGTATATGTGTGTTGTGAGAGTATCGGAGGTATACATGCGGGGGTGACAAGGATTGTTGTGTAAGAATATAATCAGGAAGGTCATAATTAGGTACCCCTGTCATGTGACACGACCTGAACCTTCTTACACAGATAGTGTCGGGATATCTTACAAACTGATTAAATAATTCCTGTGTTACCAGACTGTGACTCCTGCCGCCGGCCTCTGAAATGTCACAATTCATCCAGCTACTGTGTTGCGTTCTCAAATTCTATTACGCCCACCAGGCGTCATATTTATCCACACATGCACACAAAGTATGCCTTCAAGCATACGATTGAAAACCGGCTGGATCGGTCCGTCATTGTGCCAATGTTGACAGGACCCAATGATAAATGAATTTCTATCATTTTCGAATTATTATGTAATCATCTATCAGAAACTTCAAAAAACCATAACTCAATATTACAGACGCACCGTTTTCGAGATATGAACATTTTAAGAAAAAACTATGCAATCATGAAGATGGGCCGCCGTTGTTTTCTAGTAGATCAAGAGGGCCGAAATTTCGCTCCTTTTTCGTCTCAGACGCACCGTTTTCAAGATATGACAGTTTAAAAATTGTGTAATGTATTGTCAGGGACCTTGAACCCAGCCGTACAGAGACGCTATTGAAAAGCTATAGCACCCTACCTGACCACCCAACGACCACTGTGGTCAAATTTCAAGTCGATCACGTCAAAATTCAATGAGAAATAGATGCGCAAAAAACGGCCGTAGAATAATAAGAATAAGAAAGTATCCACTTGAAAAACAATAGTTTGGACGAAGGTACGTCCACACTAACTTGATCTTCATATGTGTCAGTATCAGTATGCAAACATGGAATGTATACTCTATGAGTGGGTGGTTTGAAATGTAAAACCTTGATATTAATATAAATATCCACATAAATATTCGTAGTTTGACTAGAGGTGATATGAAGATGCTGCAGACGAACCGGATCTGGTGAACAGTTTTAGTATTGTAGGTTTTTGAACTATGTTTTGTGAAATCGCTGGTACTACAAACACTGATAATGTAAGACAGACAGACAGAGAGATATTTTATTGACAGAAAGAAATTAAATCCAGACTTATTTGTCATTATAGTCAGATTTACATTAAATTCATCAACCAGGATTATTGAATTTCGCGGATTTCTCAGTCAATCCTCAACCAAATTTCATGAAATTTCACACACACTATTTTCCATTCATGTCGTAACTACCCTGAAAAATTCGCGAAGTTTTGATAAGTATCGTAGAAGTTAGACCATTTGACATGTAATAAAATTCTGAGACAAAGCTAATGGCTTTATAGAGGGCAACATTTTAATTTATTTACTACATGTCAAATGGTCTTACTTTTAAAATACTTATCAAAACTCCGCGAAACTTTCAGGGTAGTCACGACATGAATGGAAAATAGTGTGTGTAAAATTTCATGAAAATTGATTGAGAATTGACGGAGTAATCGGCGAAATTCATCCACCACGGTGAATGTGAATCGTGGTATAAGGAGTGTAAGGAGTGGGGCGGATTGGGACTGTAATGATATCTCCAGACGCCACCATTAATATGCTCATTAATTTTATGTACACTTCCCCTCAAAATTGATTTATTAAAGGGACTGGCCCAGGCTAAAATCATAAAAAAATCGTTGATTTTATTTTGGCTTCTTAATATGACCATATGATGTAAACATGTCCATAGACTAGAGCTGCAAAAGTTTTTTTAATTTTTCTGCTGCGCATTCACCAGTTAGACTAGATATAGAGACGAAATTCCCGTATTTCTAATTTTTGACATGGTTGTCAACAATTACAAATCAGGAATTTCGTCTCTATATCTAGTCTAACTGGTGAATGCGCAGCAGAAAAATTAGAAAACTTTTGCAGTTCTAGTCTATGGACATGTTTACATCATATGGTCATATTAAGAAGCCAAAATAAAATCAACGATTTTTTTATGCTTTTAGCCTGGGCCAGTCCCTTTAATGATTTCAACACCCACGATATTAGATGCACACGAAGGAAATGCAATTTAGTCACTATTTTTTCTATGACATCTTAAACAGGAATGTAAGGCTATTTAATGTCAGCAAGTGTGTAAACATTTTCATAGACCAGAACTACAAAAGTTTTTTGTTGATTTTTGGGCTTTTTGTGTTTCGCATTTACCAATTAAGCGAGATATAGAGACGAAATTCCCGCTTTCATATTTCGGACATGCATGTCCAAAATAAGAAATACAGGAATTTTGTCTCTTATATCTCGCTTAACTGGTAAATGCGCAACACAAAAAATTAAAACTTTTGCAGTTCTATTCTATTGACATGTTTACATCATTTAGTCATTAAAAAGCCAAAATAAAATTACCGATTTATTGGTGATTTTAGCCTTATTGTGTCGCTTTAAACAATTTAATGACCCACTGAAATGCATAGTCTAACTTAGTTGTAAAAAAATGAACCATGAAGGGTATATGGGCCTGTTAGTCGGGTCTGTTAGGGGGAATTTAGGGTGGAATTGTGCACATTTGACTACAAGCATGAAAATTTACACACTTGTAGTTTTGGCCCTGCTGAACTCAAATCTGCCGGGAGCCGAAACCAATTCTCAAAGGGGACGCCGTATTTGACAATTCAAAAATGGCCGCCACCTCAAAATAATTGTCTAATTACTAGCAAACCCAAGTCACATTTTTACAGAAAGTGATTCTAAATCAGTTGCCCACTTGGCAGTAGCTTTGAATTTTATCGCTATAATGGAAAATCCAAGATGGCCGCCGCCCAGAAACATTTTTTCATCATTACATAAAAGGAGGTTATAAAGTTATAAATTAAAAAATCGTTGTTTCTTATTAGTTTTTGAAACCCCTGATGCCTAATTTGATGTTAAATTGAATGTGAACCCAAATTTATACAAAATCCAATATGGTCGCCAGTTATATTATCCCACTACTAGCCAAAGAAAGTCACATGATTGATTTTGCCATCTAAAAGAACTTTCTATGTTTTTGACATCCCTGATTTAAAATTTCATTCCTATTTATCAAGAACCTTCACGATATCATAAAACCCAAGATGGTGAACATACAAGTTTATTATTATCAGCAAGCCAAACGTAACATAATAACAAATAAACTATTTACAGGATATTTTATTTGCTACATTTAGCTCTCATATAGTTACAATGCAATATTGTTTAAGTTACAACCAAGATCTATCTGCTATACATTTTTGCGCCAATTTATAGTAGGCCTATAGTTATATAATTTGTAGTAATGTGGGCCTACTGGTGGGGGTATAGAGTAGAGTGCATGTAGAATAATGACCGCTGCAGCAGCAAAAATGGCTGCTATCAACTGGCAGCTATGTTACCTCTGCCAAAACGAAAAGGGTGAACGGCCTTGCTTCATTTGATAATGGAGAGAGATTTTGTTTAAAGGTGTCATGGACACAACTTGATGAAGGTCGGGGTATTGCTAAAACAATTCAAACGCACAATGCTAAATATCATAAAGTGTATAGAACATATTGTAGTAACTCTCGGCTGAAAAGAGTCACTGACGAAAATGATTCTGCTGATCCAAAACTCATCTAAACGAATACGTTCAGTTCTACAGTATCTGCTCTACAGAAGTATTTTTGTTGCATAATATGTGATTGACAGGACAGAAAGAATTAACTTGAAATCAAAACAGATAATCTAGACACAAACTTATAAGCATGGGCTAAGAGAACTAACAACTTTCAGCTTCTTGACAAACTGTTTTCCCAAGCAGCAGGTGCCCACGTTGGTGACACTTATTATCAGCTACAATGTTATTTGCACTTGAGAGACTTAGCACTTGCTGAATATCGCCCTTCTGTCCTTAACTTTAATTCAGTTGTAATTGCACAAATTGTTGCTTTAATTGAAGCGTCTGACTCAGTCTTCAAACTATGAGCGTTGTGACATTTATAAAGAGCTCTTGTTGCAGAGGAACAAATGGATTTTCCTGTTCTGATAGCAGAGAACCACACACTACGCGCTTCAAGGAATCCCCGGGGCCGCAGCTAGATTAGGAATATGCGCGTTGTTCTTGATGCGAGCAGCAGACACTACTCAGAAAATGATGTCTCTTTTACTTCGTATTCCCTAACACATCCAATACCTGGACTATTGCGAAGCGTCATCACCACCATACTCCAGGGTGCCTCAACGACGAGGTACAGGCAGAGTTACAACGCAGAGCAAGAGTGGCAATCACAATTTCTCAGCAGACTATTTATGATACACGCAGTGGTACACACCATGCATCAAAATCTACAAACATCCGTCATAATGAGGGACATGAGACTCCTCAAGCTGCATGGTGAGGGTAAGAGGAAGAAAGTCATCATCATTGATCAACATCCTTCAAGGTTTCTGTATCTTACAGTCGTGTAAAATGGTTTGCCCAGTATTTTGTTGTGCTACCCACAAATATACGCAGTGGTATATTTGTGACCCTTTATGATGTTTATGTGGACAACCTTGTTAACAATAACCGAGGTAACTTTTCACAGAATGCGTTTCATGTCACAGCTATCAGTGTGACGAACCATAATATCTTGCGAAAACAAAATAGAACAACGGCCCCATATCCAGCTGGATTTTACAGACACTTTTGTACCACAACTTCCTGAAGCATACGCAGTGATTCAACCAGTTGAATATCTAAGCAAAGGTTTGAATGTACCATGTATCTCAATTCACGACCATCTCATTATCTCTTATATGGATCCATAGTCAAAGACAAGTCTTGTATGTCACAATGAGCAAGACTTCGACTTTTCACAAGTGCGAAGAAGACATTAGTAGGGGCCTACCACTAACAGGCTTCCAGATCATTGTCAACCCATCCGCAGGGCGATACTACAGGGCAGTTTTTTTCTGAAATCAGGCAACGTCTGTCCACCACGATATCCCAGACTTCCATAATTGGGGGTGGCAATTGGACAACTTACAGTCGTTGGTTGTCTTTTTTGGACAAAAATATTGGTGACAGCAGCAAGGCATGTTCCCTTCTTATGCATTGTGTACTGTGCGAAATAACACAAAGGTAACTGCAAGTGCAGCAGAGCTAAGGCCACGATCACAATTTTGATTAGTCAAGATTAGAAACAGCTTTTGTGTCAGAGTAAAATAAAGATTTTTCAAGTGTAGCCTAAATTTTCATGAATCAGTATCTAGTTATAGAAGATGATCATTTGTGTTGTTTACTTATTACATTCTTGTTATCTCAGCGTCTGGATGGTTATGTAATTGATTTGGTGTATGTTTTGTGTATGATTTGTTTTCGCTTTGATGGTTATAAGCCTGATCGTGTTGATCAATAATCTAGGATAACTAGCCCATGTTGACGTTTGAAAGGAAGTCATTTTTTAATGTAAATCTGCGTGATTTCAGTTATAGCATGTTATATTATTGCATCGCTTATTGATTTACTGCCTTTTTTTGGATAGTCATATGCCATATTTTTTTGATTGATCAATATTGATCACGACCTATAGTGGTGCAACTTATTTTTGTACAGTATAATGTTCATGAACCAGTGTGATTCCAGTCACAACATGTGATATTATAAATGTAGCATTTATCGGTGCATTGCCATCTTGTTATAGTTTGCTTGTTAGTTTGCTTAGATGGGCATCAGCCTCATCTCATCAATAAATCTTGATTTCAAATTATAAGTTTGGAAACAACTCTTTTCTTAAAAAAGAATATAAATATACCTTATCTTATGTGTAAACGGTAATGAGTAATTTAGGCACAGCATGTGGTAATGTTTATTTATTTGTTGCTTTTTTATCGTTTTGGTGGCTTTATGCCGGCTTTTGTCGAGCAACAAATCTTGATTTCAAGTGAAAGGCTTAAAACTAACCCATGTCAAAGAGTAAAATAAAGTAGTTTCAATTCTTCATTCTCATTAAGTACAATCTATTATATTGGATTTTGCGCATTGACAATCCCATTCGAATTTACTGAACAAATAAACATCAAAATGAAAATCGTTTGGGTCGAAATCTTTAGCGAAATACCTTGATTCTTTGGTACTTAGGTCTATGTTATTGAATGACGGCCATCTTGTATTTTACACTACGTCAGTCTTAGTTGTGGTTACTATTAAATATGCACCAGTTATGTATAAAATTTCCGATTTTTTGTGATTATGCGAGTTCTACTTGGCCAGTAAAGAGAAATATGTTTTTTGGGGTGGCGGCCATTTTGAAATGTCAAATACGGCTACCACATTTAGAAGTGGCTTCGGCTCTCAGCTGGTTTAAATTCAGCAGGTCTAAAACTATAAGTGTGCAAAATTTCATTTTTCTAGACAAATTTGCACAATTTAGTTGGCCAATAATAAGAATAGCCTGATCGTGTTGATCAATAATCTAGGATAACTAGCCCATGTTGACGTTTGAAAGGAAGTCATATTTTAATGTAAATCTGTGTGATTTCAGTTATAGCATGTGATATTATTGCATCGCTTATTGATTTACTGCCCTTTTTGGATAGTCATATGCCATTTTTTTTGATTGATCAATATTGATCTCGACCTATAGTGGTGCAACTTTTTTTTGTACAGTATAATGTTCATGAACCAGTGTGATTCCAGTCACAACATGTGATATTATCAATTTAGCATTTATCGGTGTATTGCCATCTTGTTATAGTTTGCTTGTTAGTTTGCTTAGATGGGCTTCAGCCTCATCTCATCAATAAATCTTGATTTCAAATTATAAGTTTGGAAACAACTCTTTTCTTAAAAAAGAATATAAATATACCTTCTCTTATGTGTAAGCGTTAATGAGTAATTTAGGCACAGCATGTGGTAATGTTTATTTATTTGTTGCTTTTTATCGTTTTGGTGGCTTTATGCCGGCTTTTGTCGAGCAACAAATCTTGATTTCAAGTGAAAGGCTTAAAACTAACCCATGTCAAAGAGTAAAATAAAGTAGTTTCAATTCTTCATTCTCATTAAGTACAATCTATTATATTGGATTTTGCGCATTGACAATCCCATTCGAATTTACTAAACAAATAAACATCAAAATGAAAATCGTTTGGGTCGATATCGTTAGCGAAATACCTTGATTCTTTGGTACTTAGGTCTATGTTATTGAATGGCGGCCATCTTGTATTTTACACTGCGTCAGTCTTAGTTGTGGTTACTATTAAATATGCACCAGTTATGTATAAAATTTCCGATTTTTTGTGATTATGCGAATTCTACTTGGCCAGTAAAGAGAAATATGTTTTTTGGGGTGGCGGCCATTTTGAAATGTCAAATACGGCTACCACATTTAGAAGCGGCTTCGGCTCTCAGCTGATTTAAATTCAGCAGGTCTAAAACTATAAGTGTGCAAAATTTCATTCTTCTAGAAAAATTTGCACAATTTAGTTGGCCAATAATAAGAAAATCTGTGTTTTGGGGTGTCGGCCATTTTGAAATGTAAAATACGGCGACCACATTGAGAATCGGCTTGTAGTCAAATGTACACGATTTTTCCCTAACAGACCCGACTACTGTACCGTCCTGGTGTTTCAAACTACACAAAGAACTGTAGTGTGCATTTATATGTTGCTTATGCACTGAAAATATCCCGTGTCAAAAATAATTTATATCACCTGAATCATGTGAGTAGGACCTTGTCACAACTTCAGTCTTCTTCGCACTCACATATTACACAGGAGTAACACTCAGCGTCTGTGAATATGAGGAACTATTACCCCTTGTCCTTGTGAATTCCTTCCAACAATGTTTCATTCATTTGAAGCTGGAATTGCTCACGGAAATATCAGCTTCAAATGACGACAAATATGTGACATAGAGGCCTATGTTTATTTCTGAAATATAGGAATATCGGAAATTGCATTATTTGATAAACTGACATTCTATCACAAACTATCTTATCAATTTCAGCGATAGGGCCTATTTCATATTTCATTCATAAACATAGAAACCCTTTAAACCCTCACGATGCATCATTTTACATCCCTGAAAACACACTTAACTTTTCTACAACTAGGGGTTTTAGAATGAAAATGTCCATGAAACTGCATGCTTATCAATACATGTGGCAATTTTCTTTAATTTTTAAACCACGTCAAATCATCTCCATCCCCTACAAGTCGAGAATTGCGACAGCAATTCGCGGCTTGTAGTGGATGAAGAAGACAATGGTCAATTCAGGCTTGATAGGGTTAATAAATATATTTTATAGAAACATACATGTATAACAGTTAAATAATCACTGCTACAGGTGATGGAAAATTTCGACGTCCAACTCTTTGGGGAAGACACGAAATTGCTGGTACACAAAAGTGTGATTCACAAAGTAAAGTTCACGTCTGAGTACAAGGGAAATATTGCTCTCTCCAAAGAGCAGTTCAACTGTGAATTGATGACAGTTGTTCGAGTACTTTTGTCGTCGTCAGAAGATGTTCAAGTTACTCAACTATGCTTAGAAACCAGTCACTTATTAGTAGAATGTGTCGTTCTACCTTGGAGAACTGGAAGAGTCATTGATTTTGTCGCAGATGGGAGACATTTGCAGCCTTGCAGGAATATGTACAAGATAAACGTGACACCTAAACTGTGTGCTGACATTATAGACAAGATCAACGACCAAACTACTCAGGATGTGGACAAACTCAGAAAACGTGACGAACTCAGAAAACAGCATAAGAGTCCAGGTCATGGAGAAATTAGTACCGCAGCACACCATAGAGTTATCTGTAGCTATAACAGAGCTGAGTCACCGGGGAAAGTTGTGAGCAATGTGGCCGCCCACGTAAAAGACCGCACATCCATACAATGTGATGAAATGCAGGAGGAAATGAAACTGCAGAGCCTGACGACACGGCAGTGTCCGCCCAGCAACACAAATAAACGTCGTGGTTCATTTCTCGGTGATGCAGTGGTGGCAGTGAAAAGATTGTTTCTCTCTTGAATGTGGCGAAATAATAACAAATTATTGCTAATTTGAATAATTTTTCTTATGTGTTAGTTAGATAGTTTTTGTTTTAGAATAACTGGCTGTATCCGTTAGACCCGATTTTAGTCAATAGATATTGTCATCATGTCAATACATATTCAATTATTTTGTTGTAGTATATCGACTTTTCTAATAATGTAAGGGTATTTTATATTAGTATTAGTATGATATTACTGATTATCATTATATGATTATCATTATATGATAGCCTACTTCTAAGAAAATGTATTTTCTTACATTAAACCTGTCTTAAATTGTTTTAAATATGCGTTTTGGCTTTTGTTATTCTAACTATATTATAAAATGTGCGACTTACTTTTCAACTTCAAAGAGATTGTTTTTTTCTGAAATGCCAGTAGATTCTGTTCCCAGCGTCGGGTCAGTATTTAGCTAGCACGAAATCGAGTTAATAGTAATAGCGGCGAAATAATAACAAACTATTGCTAATTTGAATAATTTATCTTATGTGTTAGTTAGATATTTTTTTTGTTTTAGAACAACTGGCTGTATCCGTTAGACCTGATTTTAGTCAAATATATTGTCATCATGTCAATGCATATTCAATTATTTTGTTGTAGTGTAACTGTATCGACTTTTCTGATAATGTAAGGGTATTTTATGTTAATATTAGTAAGATATTACTGATTATCATTATATGATTACCATTATATGATAGCCTACTAAGAAATTGTATTTGCTTACATTATACCTGTCTAACTTCAAACCAACTCTTTTCAATTTATCTGTGATAATTCTTTAATTGCTCCCAACGTAGTCAATAGCTCAACTATTTACAATGTTTACCTACAAATCTCATAACACTTTCGTCCACTGTGAGCGCATGTACTGAAAGATAGATGTTCATTTTCAACGTTGTATAAAAGTTAGTAATTCTTACGTAAAAGATGGGTTGATTACCGAGAGAGATTTCCAAAGAGAAGCGACATGTGGCAGGACTATATGTTAAAGTAATCAAGTCATGGACAGTTTTATTACATCTTATGGCACTTTAATAGTAGCGGACCAGATAACGCTGGGGTTGGTTACTCCGAGGTCTAAATACATATTTATAATTAGAAGAGCAGCATGCTACAAATGGCTATATATGAAACACTTTATGATATGATAGATGAAACACTTTCTGGGTATGTGTGTGGCCGGCCCCAATGGCTCTTTCGTATCGACCGAAGCTTGTAACCTGGAATCTCGAGGTTACAAGCGTAACCTGGAGTCTCGAGGTTACAAGCTTCGGCGATACGAATGAACCAAATTCCTGCAGGCGCAGGGTCTAATCCCGGTCGGGCCGGATATTTGTCATCGTGGTTGTGCATATACAGTGCTCCAAAATGGAATGTACAGTGCTGTCTATGACACTGTGCTCTATAAAGAACCCTTGCAGTCATTCGAAATAAGAGTAGGGCATAGTCCCGGCTTCGGGATTTTTTCTGTCGCAATTTTATGCCTCAATATATCAAATTAAATTTTCCCAGTGAGTGTCGTGAATTATGATTTTGCACACTATCAAAATGTTGCAAATTATGATTTCGCACCCTATTAAAGTGTCAAGAATTCTGATTTCGCGCTCTATTAAAGTGTCAGGAACTCTGAGCATATGAGATGATATTGAATATCCGCACGTGATCACTAAGGGCTGTTCCAGTAAAATCCTGCCCCCCCCCCCATGGACGGCAATTGAAAAACTACCCCCACCCCTTCCGGAAATCTTCGGCCACCACTGAGCCCGCATTTTCCGAGTTTTTTAGCACCACAGTCGCCGGAATTTCCTCATAGCTCATACCACTAACACCGGATTTGAACATAAAGGCAAAGAAACATTTAAAATGATCAATCAGGATCGCAAGATTTTCGCCGATTTCTCCGTCTAGTCTGAATCGATTTCCTTGAAATTTGCAAAGGCCATTTTCTAGTCAAATCCTAACAGCGTTAAAAATAATAATTATTTAAAATTTTAGAATTAGTTTACTGGGTTTATAGAGAAACGTCGTAGTTTCAATTTACTACACGAAAAATGTTCTGACTTTTGAAATACGCTATATATAATTTTACGAAAATTTCTGGTGTTTGCAAAATTTCATGAAATTCTGTTGAGAATTGACGTAGAAATCGGCGAGAATCATGCTATCCTGGTTGATCATTTTTAATGTGGGTATAGTTTCCAGTCATCTTTGTGAAAAGGGGAGAATATGAAAATAATATTACTCACCAGGTCGCAGCTTTAATGTCATTTTTATCACAGAAACCCGGACAAGACGCCTACCGCCGCGGATTTCAGTCTGCTGAGCAGCCTAGCTACCACCACCCACTTTGGAAATAGTAGTGGTAGTAAATCATTGCTTTACGTCACTTTTCGGCACAAAAGGTCTTCTAAGTGACATTATAATACAATAAAAACGTTGTAGTCAATTGATGAGATGAATGATGTACAGATGATGATGTGAGGGTGGGGGTGATAGGGCATGGTGGGTTATTGAGAGCGTTTTTCCTCCGATAAGGGGTTCTGGGCATGTCTAGGGGATAAACCCCCAGACATGCCCAGACGACCAGAGACTTGAGTTTCGCTGTGCAATTTAATGCTGAAACTCTGTGGCATATCGTGCAGCTCCGCTATCCTCGGGTCGGATAGTCCCCAGGGTAACAATAGGAAGGATCACTCCCTCTGGGTAACTCATTCATCCCACGTGAGAGACCTAATGTCAAACACGCTATTGCCGGTTATTCAAGGCTACCACGGCCTACATCAGCACTAGCACTAATGCGGGTGCTGCATTGGCTCCACTGTTGAGCGGAGGAACCAGGGTACACCACTGGCAATCCGCCCGAAGATTATAGCCAGATACGAGGAGGCTGCAGCTGCCCTTGGATGATTGCTGTAGACTAGTGCTTCCGTACAATGCCGTACACAGCATCTAACAGACGGAACAGATCCCTAATGACCCTCCCCAGATGGGGGCAAAAAGTACTACTACTAGCAATCATCCTAGTACCCCACTTTGGAGATAGTTATTTACAAATTACCACACCCACCTGAAAAGTGTCAATTGAAATCCACCACCCGCTCTGGAATTAAAAAAATTCTGTATATGCCTACGACTGTCCCTGATAAAAACCTGATTGCCGTCCATATAGCTACGTAGGCTACATCACAAAAAATCATCTTGATGGTTTTCTCGTGTTTTTATCATGATTCATGTGAATTTTTGAGACACTGCAATGAAAGGCATATTTTTCTACATTTGTTAGTTCTTTCTGTTCACTATTACTGGTAGAAATGAAGCCATCATTGTAGAATTATAAGCGTTATTTGTTAGCATTAATGGCACTTTTATCACTTTTTCTGGGGGTTCCCATCATTAGTTTTCTCACAATTACGAAAAATGATGCCAGCTCTCGCCTTTAATTTCATAATAGTTGCAACAAATGCTTGAAGAGGTAAGTGGAACAGGCCCCTTCTTATTTTTTTTTTTTTACACATGTGCCATTTTTTTAATTTTTGTAAAAAAAATAAAAAAATGAGGAAGTTCTGGAGGCCATCATTGAGGCCGTTTGGAAAGAACAATGTGGGAATTGAGATACCTGGGGAAGGCTGCACTTAGTTTGCCCAGGATAAAACCTGGGTGACGTTTTGTTTGCCGGTCAGGCCTACGCTTCCTCATGGGGCGCAACGAGGGTAAAAATGGAAGTTTCTTAGCCAAGGATGAAAATCCATCAATTCTTTTCTGCTTCCATGACGTGGACATAAAAAAGGGCAAAGAGGGGCTGAAGGCTATGCCTAAATTTCTGATTGTTATGGGTAAATTATGTGGTATAGGCCTATCCTAGTTTCTACTGTTACATGTGTTAGGCCTACTGTATGGCGGGACACTCATTGGCACCCTGCCCAGTCAGGTCAGACCGTCAGACTACCAGTCTGACCTTGACAACAGGTGTGCGTGAGGCCGGTGCGAAAAGGAGGGGGTGCGAGCATCATGAATATTCATTATGACGTAACCGGTTTACTGACTGTGACCCAGTATGGAGGTCACACTCAGGTCAGATTGTCTGGCCTGCAGGAGTTGGGCAGGGAAGAGGGGGGTTCTGAACTCATAGCACATATACGTGATATCAGAAATAGATAAAGAGAGTCTTTATCTATTTCTGGTGATATCAAGGAGTCTGCCGGTAGCAGACAACTGGATAGATGAAGATGCTCATTGGCTGCCCTGATGTATCTAAAAACTAAAACACTCAATAACGTTCATCTCAGTAGTTTTCTTCTGCTGCTTCAAAAAGTTCAAGTGTCCGGTTTTAAATTCTGTATCCCTTCCGCAATTTGCAACATTGAGGTAACAACGTTTTTATAATAATTAGCTCGGCTTTTGATCTAGCACAGGATTTTTCTTGCTCAGTGAAAACAGTGGAATGTGGTCAAATATTTCTTTTAGTATTTCAGCAGTTACGAAAAAAGGGTCAGCATAATTTTATAGGACAATTTAAAAAAATTGTGATGTACCCACCATGATAGGGGTGCCCGGATTTTGGCTTGAACATCCCTGAGATGGTTATCCGTATGGTTATAAGTATTAGGCGCCACCTGGTGAGTACGAAGATGGTTATCCGCACCTGATATTGTAAGAATTAGGCACCACCTGGTGAATAATACGGTGGTTATCCGCACGTGATATTGTATGATTATGATCATGTGACCATATCTAGGGACGCTGCCAGGCTGGCACTTCATAATTTAATAATTAGCGTTGACATATTTCGCTAATATCCTCGTTGTCTGACAATGGGGGTGAAAACAAGAGCTATTCTATTGCTCTACACTGTTTTCTCTTTGTGTAACCTGTCTAACGGTAATGTCAATGAAAATGTCCTGACTAAAACAAGCAGAATCGTAAGTCATGGCAGTAGAGTCGGCGACGTTTCAGATTTTCATCACTTTGTCGTGGGCAGTGACTTGTCTGAGACTGGCGAGCCTTGCGATGCTGAGCCATCGGCTAACGCAGAGCCTGGGCGTTATCAACCAAACTGGGCTTCTCTTGAAACAAGGCCTATTCCTGCCTGGTACGACCAGGCCAAATTCGGTATATTCATTCACTGGGGTACGTTTTCCGTGCCAAGTTTCGGGTCGGCTTTATTCTGGGATTACTGGAAACATGGTGTTCCTCAATATGTGAATTTTATGAAAAAGAATTACCCACCTGATTTCACTTATGCAGATTTTGCTGCACAATTTAAAGCTGAATTCTATGATCCTGACAAATGGGCAGATTTATTCAAAGCTGCAGGTGCAAGGTAGGTGCACAATTGTATACCTTATCATGTAGACTAGCCTATCTAAGGCTAGCTATTAAATTACTGTCAAATTAAATTGACTTTTGACATATAAATTAAATCTTATCATTAGTTTATTCACACATTATTCAGTAAGATTTGAAAGATAGCTCAATTAATTTGCTTTTAAAAGTCAAGAAAGTTTTTATGATCTGATTTTATTTCAAATATTATCCATTTGTTAATTGCTTAGAATGAAAATAAACACTATTGTGAATTCATCACTGATTGACATTTCGGTCATCATATTTTGTAAGCTTTTTAAAATAAACCCAGATACGTATGCTATTATCAGATTATTAAATCTTGATTGCTTCCAGATATGTTGTGTTTGTGTCTAAGCATAATGAAGGATTCTGCAACTGGGAAACAAAGTATTCTTTCAACTGGAACTCCAAGGAAGTTGGCCCCAAGCGTGATTTGCTGGGTAATTTATAAATATAATTATTTTTTATCAACTGCAACCTCATCTAAGGTATTTTAATTGTAGGCCTATGTTCATTAATTGGGAAAAAATAATCAAAATATAGCTCACTGCTTCATACTATAGCTGCTTCATTGTTAAAACTTTGAAATATTGCAATTATAGGTTGTACCCTTAATCAGTGAATTAAGCTGGATTATATCTAGCGCTGGTAAGCGGAGCGAGTCGCCTGGTCCACGGCTAGATTATATCTTGACACTTTTATTTCACTTTTAAGTTTAGGTGATTTAAAGTTGGCATTGCTGAAGCAATTAATTCCAGGCCTTCATCTTAAGTGAAAAAATAACCCATATCACATGTGTCTGATTGTGTCATGTTTAAAAACTTTTATATCTGCATCTCTCCTTTGAGATATTTCAGATACGTTTGTTGACTGTAAAAAAGAGGGTTAATTAACATAAACTGATAAAGTAATTGAAAAAGTGAAAATTGAAAAAATGAAATATTTAGAAATATAATAATGCAGTTAATAGAATGCAGTTAAAACACTTAACTATTCAATTTGAATTTTCAGTCACTTGAAGTTGTGTGTCACTACCGCGATCCACAACTTAAACTGACTGAAAATTTGTGTTATTTGTGAAATTTAAGTCCCAACATATTATATCAGTGTTTCAAAATTGAAAGAACATTTTACTTTTAACATCTGGTTATACAGATGACAATAAAAACACACAATGTCTACTGTAGTTGACATCAGTGTTCTAAGGGTTAACCCTTTAAGCCATCACGATGCATTAAACAGTTGTTAAAGCATCATTTTTCATCCCTGAAAACAGACTTACTTTTCCTGTAACTAAGGGTTTTAGAACGAAAATTCCCACGAAACTGGTTTACCAATACGTGGTAATTTTCTTTAATTTTTAGGCCACGGTAAATCATCTTCATCCACTACAAGTCCAGAATTGCGGCAGAAATTCACGACTTGTAGTGGATGAAGATGACAATGGTAAATTCAGGATTGAAAGGGTTAAACAATAGACTGTAGATTTACTGACATTCACTTTTTCTGTGTTACCTTGTATCACTTATTTATTGTATATACCCGTACTAAATCGTACTCAATGTTAATCATGTTAATGTGTCACAGGTGACCTCGCTAACTCAATCAGGAACAGAACAAACATTCGCTTCGGTATCTACCACTCATCGTCTGAGTATGAAAATCCTTTATTTATGAATGATAAAGCAAACAATTTCACCACCAGAGAATATGCAGAGGTATAGTTGGTTTGAAAATATTTTCTCTTCATCATCTTATTCTGTGTATTTACACCCTTCATACATTTATCATATTTATGCACCACACGATGATATATCTTTTTGAAGACAATTTATTCATTGAACATGTTGAATAAAAAAGACTAATACATACTTTAAACCTGGATATATTGCGTCCGTTTCATATTGGCAATTTGGGCGGTTTGATAATATAAAAAGGCATGTTTCTATAAATATATATACAGTGTTCAGCACAGACAAGAAATAGGTGGGGACATTTGTCTCACTACCCTGGAAAAAAAGGAGACATTTGAACTCTAGGTGCGTAATTGACGCCCAGTGTTCAGCACAGACAAGAAGTAGGTGGGGACGTTTGTCTCACTACCTTGGAAAAAAAGGAGACATTTGACCTCTAGGTGTTTTCTAGATTGTTTTCTGAGAAGCATACATGTTATCTGTAATTATAAATTATAGATACTATAATTTTATTTGAACTTGAAATTTAATTTTTTTGTGATACAGGTAGCTTATCATGTTTATTCTGTGAATATTGATCAGAATGAATATATATTCTTGTTTAGGGCAAATCTCTGCCAGAATGGTATGAGTTGGTGAACAAGTACCGTCCTGATGTTGTGTGGGCTGATGGTTCTGGAGGAGGACCTGATACTTACTGGAGACATCCAGAGTTCCTCGCCTGGCTTTATAATGACAGGTTAGTTACCCCTTACAGCGCGAGGAGATTATGACGACTAAAGTCGATCCCTGAGACGTCAGATTCTGACGATTAAAGTCGATGCCCGCACTGTAAGAGTAAAAATATTTCTAATGGCCGTAGACCCATAACATAGGTATTCAAATGAATTGGAAAGAGCTAAGTAAGTCATTTATGATGGTTTCAAAATAAAAAAAATCTTTGGTCTTCATGGATTTTACAAAAAGGATTCAGCGCTTTAAGGGTTAACCCTCTAAGCGCTAATTATAGCCATTTTTAATTCATTTTATTAGCAGATCAAATCACTTGTTAGTGGGAATGGAATGAGTATTTAAATATCAAGATTTGCATATGTTTGGTCTCAAATTAAACAAAGGTAATTTTTACCCACTTGAAGTTGTGGATCACACATTCAAGAGACATTGCAAGTCACATTAAAGTGGGTGAAAATTTAAAACTCTATATTAATCTGTTGGTGTAATTTCAACTTAACTTCATGAATACTGCCTTATATTGCTTAGATTGCCACATGATTGTATTGTCATGGTTTTATTAACTATTTTGTCTGCATATATGAAACAAACTATTATATGATATTATCATAAATTAGTATTCATTAAAATTAATATTTTTGATCAGCAACAAGCCTCCAATTATATTTAATGCCTAAAATTAATCAATTATACAATTTATTGTGTGTGTGTAATTACAAGATAACTTGATGAACATGCACTGCCTTATATTGCTTAGTTTGCCACATGATTGCATTGTCATGGTTTTAGTAACTATTTTGTCTGCATATATGATACAAACTATTATATATTATATAAATTAGTGTTCATCAAAATTAATATTTTTAGATCAACAACAAGCCTCCAATTATATTTAATGCCTAAAATTAATCAATTATACAATTGATTCTGTTGGTGTAGTTTCAAGATAACTTGATGAACATGCACTAGCTGCCTTATATTCTTAGTTTGCCACATGATTGCATTTTCATGGTTTTAGTAACTATTTTGTCTGCATATATGATACAAACTATTATATATTATATAAATTAGTATTCATCAAAATTATTATTTTTAGATCAACAACAAGCCTCCAATTATATTTAGTGCCTAAAATTAATCAAATATACGACTCATTTAGCAACAGATTGTCCACAGTGGAACTCTCTACAATGCTATGCAATGCCCTGCAAACAGCAGTTAACTGCTAAATTTCCAGTTTAACCCTTTCAGAGCTGGGATCGTCTTTGTAGGCCTACTTCAAAATGTGATTCTGTGGACATCAGTTTCTGACATATAAAGACGGTCCTCGCACTGAATTTAAAAGAATTAAAATATTTGTAATGGCCGTAGACCCATAAGATAGGTATTCAAAAGATGCGCGGAAACAGCTAACTAAAACATTTATGATGATATCAAATTGAAAAAAAAATTGAAAAAAAGCCTTTCGTCTCCATGGTTGATCCAAAAATATTTCAGCATTGTGAGGGTTAACCCTTTAAGCCCTCACGATGCATTAAATCATAATTTTACATTCCTGAAAACAAACTTATTTTCCTACAACAAAGGGTTTTAGAACGAAAATAGATTTACCAATACACATGATACATGTGATACATGGCAATTTTCTTTAATTTTTCAACCAAATTATCTTCATCCACTACAAGTCGGGAATTTTGACAGCAATTCGCGGCTTGTAGTGGATAAAGATGACAATGGTAATTTCAGGCTTCATTGGGTTAAGCAGTTTATGCTTTTTGACTTTTGCCCAGTATTAGACATATATCCTATTTTAGCTGATATATAACATTGTATTTGTTATCTGTTCCACAGTCCAGTGAAGGATCATGTTGTCATAAATGACCGCTGGTATCAGGGATGCCTTTGTCATCACGGAGGGTTCTTCACCTGCGGGGATCGCTACAACCCAGGTATATTATAGTTCACTGGCTCTTCTCAATAGTGTTGATCATTATTTTGTTTTGTACATTTTGTGAATTCTTTATACTTTCAGCTCTTTGTAATTATGGTAAAGGTAATTTATGTGCCATCAAGTTATGCTATAATAAAAAATACAGGTTTCATGCTTATGGAAAGTCAAGAAATTTAAATTATCCTAATTTTCATGCTTTGAAAATCTTTGAATTTCAACAATATCATTGGAATGTCTTGCTATTATTATTGCTTTGCCTCAATTATATCTTGCAGTATGTTCCTAGGGGGATTTGTTGATAATTAATACATGTATCACTTTTTGAACTTATACGCCTATGGTTAAATTGTCATAAATCAATCATAGAAATCATGCAAACATGTCATTAAAAATATCATTATGAATGATGTCCAGGAACCCTGTCACATGTCATTCCCATGATTAGGAGATTATTGTCCATTTAGCCCATTTAACCCTTTACCTTCTAGTGGTGCATATATGCACCATCTGGCATATTTAGTAAACCATAATTGAATGGAAAATGTCATTGTCCATTGAAACAGGGTTCCCCACAGTGCCGGAAATGCCGGCATGCCGACCGGATGAATTTTATGCCGACCAGCATGTAATAGGTCACATCCGGCTGTTATCCAGCTGGTAGATTAGCTAATATTCCCGTCGCCAGTGTCTTACTGTGTTGGTTTAGCGATCAGCGTGTACATGTAAGACAAGATACGTGCTACCACCCCCCATAATCCCCCACCTCTGGGCCACCCGTCATATGCTGTATGCCACATAACATAGATGTAGGCCTACGCCTGGCAGAAGCAGCGCTGACAGCTAGTGTAGAAAGTGCTGTCACAGGGTGGCCAGTCCACCGCTGTGCCAATGTCAGTCCAGCGCTAACAGCGCTGTACCGGCATTGGCGCGACGCTGGCGGACGGGCCAACACTTCTAGCGTTGCCAGTCACCACGACACGTTCGTTATCACTCACCAAAGTGTCACCGCGTTGGTGAGTGAGTGATACCAACTCACAAACCTTGTCAGGCATACACAAGAACACTTATAACAAACAGAATAATAACTCTTACCAAAAACCCATAAAACACCAAGAAAACATGCATAGGCCTACACTCAAATACACAACTCACAAACCATCAAATCAAGAAGACAAAATAACAGACAGACAATTCAGAACAAGCGAACTTTCTTATTTTCACAAATTAAGATGAGACTCTTCTAGGAACTTTCTATTTTCCAAACGATCAACTTCAGACAATTTTAGACCATTCCACTCAAATTCAATCAAAATTACATAACTCTGACGTATGCTGGGTATGCTGGAGTATGGTGACGGCACACAGACAGTCAGGCAGACAACACAAATGAAAAAAACTTTTAATATTTTTATAAGTTAAGATTTTTAAGATAACGACCGGATGATTTTTTTTTCTGTGGGGAACCCTGATTGAAATAAAAAAAGTTTGCAGGTATAGTACATGTACGTGTATTACAATTACAGTAGTACAATTACAGTGGCAATTCGCAGCATAAAAATATGGTGGAATTTCTGTGTCGGCAAACGTGATAAGAGCTGAAGCACATCATCTGGGGCTCAATTATTTGACATACTGGGGTAATTACATCAAAGAACACAATTTATTTGATGCTACAATCCAAAAACAAATTCAGTGTCGAAGTGTAACTGAATCTCTGGTAACTAACAATCAAGAATGAATATTTGATTTACCACTTGTGTTTAGGTGTTCTACAAAAACGTAAGTGGGAGAATGCAATGACAATAGATGGGAAAGCTTGGACCTATCGCAGGGAGGCCTCGCTTAGCGACTTCCTCTCTCCTGAAAAACTGGTGGCAACCCTTGTGGAAACTGTGAGGTATGTCAGCTATCCCAGAATGCAGCAGTAGGCCTAACTGCTTACTTTTTAAACTGTTTGTCGTCACATTTCAGTGTTTTGCTTGTACTCTTTTATAGGTGTGTATATTGATTTAGCAATTATTTTATTATATCTTACTTCTATTGGAGGTCAGTCCAATTCTCACAACATTGACATTTATTTTTTATGTTTTGGCAGCTGTGGTGGAAACCTGTTGATGAATGTTGGACCCACCCATGATGGACGAATCACTCCCATATTTGAAGAGCGACTCAGGCAGATTGGTTCCTGGCTTGCTGTGAATGGTGAAGCTATATATGAGACGAATCCCTGGTCTCATCAGAATGACACAAAAACTCCTAGTGTTTGGTAAGTGACCCAGTGCAAATCCTGCTTTGGTTTGTTTGTATATCTTTAAAAGGATATTTTCAGACAATATGCTGTTTTCCAAATTTATATATTTTGTTTTAAAATATTGACAGGCTAATCTGGAAAATAAAAATGTATGTATTATTTTTAAATTATTATTTCACATACACAAGTAAGAACGATGTAAATGGCATTAAAAATCTGCAATTATTGCCAGTCAAATTTGGAAAATGCAAAAGTATATATATTATTAATTAGATTATTATTTTAGGTACACAAGTAAGAAAGGTGTAAAGGGCACAGTGGTTTACGCTATAACACTGACATGGCCATCAGATAATCTACTCTACCTTGGAGCTCCAATCACCACATCTGCCACTCAAGTCACCATGCTGGGTTTTAGTGGAAATTTGAAGTGGAAAGCGGGACAATCAGCTGGTTTAACTGTTGCGATACCAGCTATACCATTCAACAAGATGCCCTGTCAGTATGCATGGGTTTTTAAGCTGAAAAATTTGCTTTAAAATTGAGATTAAAATTCTGATGATAATCACATGTTTAAACTCAGTTTCATAACAAAAATATTTATTGTGATTAGTTGAATCTACTAGTGCATATCGCAATGTAAGCAGCAATTATGAATTATAGCAGGTCTATTTTTTATAAGTATCAGTAATTTTCATTTATATGATGCTGGGAATTGTGATAGCAGTGCCAGATTTAAATAAATGAAAAATATCAAGCAATTGAAGAGTTTATATTTATATAGATGAAGAATAACTTTTAGTTTTACTAAATGTGACAAAATATTTATCAATGCAAAAGTACATGAAAATAAAATAAAATTTGAAAAGTTAAAAATGTTCATGAAGGGATCAAAATGCTGGTGGTCACCAATGGTGATATTGTTTACCAATATGGGACACCATACTTGCCTTGAGAAATGCATTATGTGATATTTGAAATGACTCAAACAATGTAAAAAAAAATGTTGACCAAATACAAAACAAGAAATACAATGAGCATTTTAAGTTTAGATGTCACTTTTATATGGGATATTTCAGTAAAATGTAGATTTTATGTACTTTTTAATATTGGAATAGTATATAATTAGTGTTAGTGATAGTGCTTCTGTGTCGGTGTGTATCAAACTGTTGAATGTGCAATATCTCTGAGCTTTTTGGTTTCGTTCAGGCCTGCCATATGTGTTTCTTTAGTCACACCCTAGCGATTTGAATACTCTCATTTGTTTGTATTTTCTCATTATAGCTGTATGCTTTATTATAATCAGAATCTCAACCATTATTGAACTTTTGTTTGTCACACTTGTTATGAGCATGTGGTATATACAATTAACTCTTACAGTGCGGGAAGCGACTTTAGACGTCAGATTCACACACTGTAAGGGTAGAAATATTTTTAATGGCCTTAGACCCATAACCACTGAACATAGATATTCATGGTTTCCATGGATTATACGATCAATTTTTCAGTGTTTTAGTCCCCTTAACCATTTAACCGCCAAATTATTCAATCCGAATTTTCACCCACTTGAAGTTGTGTCTCGCTGACGCGATCCACAACTTCAAGTGAGTGAAAATTATTTAGATTTGACAAAATGGAGGTCAACTGTTTTCAAATATTGCTGATTGATGTCACATTTTATCTTTAACATGTTTAAAATGTGGTACTTAATGTGCTAATAAAAAATGAAAACCTGAATATATGCGACACCGGCGGTTGAAGGGTTAAATACCCTCGTGATATTACTCTGGTATATGAGGTTTCAAGCAAGTTTATACTAACTGAAATGCCACTGATAACAGATAAACTGATAGCATAGTTCCTGGCAGATGCTCAGTTCATCAAACATGGCAAATAATTTAATTTTGGAGATGTCTATTTTTCATAGCCTTAGAGTGCATCTTACTTTATGCTTTTCATGTAATGTCACAAAATAATGCATGTCAATAAGTGAACGCCTTTTATGGATATGTACGTTTATAAATTGAATGTTTACACATATGAGCATTGCAATTAATTGTATATATTATTACAGCAGGGGCTTGTGCAGTAGAGAGGGAGGGCCATGGGGTCCTGACCCCCCCCCCCCCCCCCTCACTCCTTGTATAAACTGCCGATTTTCATAAATTTCCAGAGATTTTTGGGTGCAAGCCCCCCAAAACCATCATTTTACCGAAATTTTACCTTGGGACCCCTCATCCCCCTTATATCAGTGTGAATCAGAAGACTGTACATGCCCCTGTAGGCCTACAGTATTTTTACCAGACGCTGCATGCAGGCTCGCCCAGGTGTTGACAAATAGTAACTACATGCATGTAGGCTCCTATATTTTTACCTGGTGGGAATATTTGGAACCCGCATATTTTTGTGTTTGCTGTAATTTTGTTTGATCTACATGTAGTCAGAAATGACAGCTACATCTCAGTGTAGGCCTATGTACGTAGGCCTATATGACTTTCATATCTAAACCATAATTAAGCCTGCAGCGATGAATGGTTTGGCTGTTGACTCATCAGTAGGTATATATAGGTTAAAACCGCAAGCGAGCCAGATTTTTGTCATTGTAGTTGTGCTTTACAATTAAGGCATGACCGGGCTGCCTAGAACTCGACCATCACTTACTTTGCTGCAGACCCAGTCACTGATGGCCATTTTATTTACATAGCCAGCCAGCAAAAACGACTCTCGCGCCGCCTACGGAAAAATTCAGATGCCATGAACTTGAGACGAATATTATAAGTGCCTAGGAAAACTAGGCCATTTTCAGCAGACGTAAACATGATCGCATTAAAACTTATATTCAATGGAGGTCACTGTGTCAAAGCCTTGTGATGTCATCAGGGTAGTTGTGCTTATATGCAGTTGCTCCAAACTATTCAAAATAGGATGAAGTTTGCAATGATGCTAAGAGATGGTAATGTGCAATAAAGTATGCTCAAGTCCTTTGCCTTGAATTCGAATGATGTGCAAATCAAAACAATGTAAGGTATCTCAGCAAACACGACACGTCGACCCAATGGTGGACCAATGTTGGCTGCTGGGATTCAATAAAAATGCACTCACTCAATTTATAAATCGATATACCGTTTCTGTATTAGAACACACAAAGATCATTTCAATGTGTATGTATCTGTAAGTCATCCGTATGGCATATCATGTTATACTTTAATTACTAATGTGCCTTCATGAAAAAAGGGTGTCAAAGTCTGCCTGTAATTATGCCTACCAATCAATAATCTTGTCTACCAACCACTTGGGAAATTCAGCTAATTTCCACTTCATTCAGTTATGTCTTAGCATGTACTTTAACGCACTATATATATAGTCGTATTAATATATTTAATAAATATATTTAACTCGTTTTTGTGTTAAAAAGGTAATTTTGTGAAAATGTTTTTTTTCACAAAATTATGCTATGTCTATATCATTTTCTATTACAGAATAATTTGTAACTGAAAGTAATCCACCATATTCAAATTATCTCCATGATTTATTATGTTTGTAACGTTATATCGTTATTTCTATTTTATTTACCTGTCTATTGGGTACACCGTATGTATTGTTTTGCAAATATATCGAAAATAATGCTGAACATATATTGCTTTTTATAACTCGATCTAGTCATGTCATAGATTTTTGAAAACTGACGAGTTTGTTATTATATTTTATAAATATTATAATAATGTGTGGTTTGTTACATTGGTGTTAATAAAAGTGCTAAAGAATAATATGTAATTGTTAATATTTTTGATCGAATCTCCACTGGCTAAACTGATTACTGTCATTTTAAAACAATGAAAGAATTTTATCACACGGCTATGCGATGTCACTTCTCGGACCATTGATACCCAGCAAACGACTGGTTTCCCCAATGTTGATTTAACGTTGGGCCACCGTCTGCGACGCTGGCACAACATAAAATCGACATAAGTTTAACGTTCTGTTTTTACTGGATGAATGTTGTCATTTAATTGCCATTTAATTATTCCCGCACACTGCGAGAAATATTTGTTAGCAAAAATGTTGAACCAATGCTGGTTAATAATGGTCCAGTGTCGTAGACGTGCATGGGGCGACATTAAGCCACTATTGGCTCAACGTCTTGTGTCTGCTGGGGAGATGCTTACCGTATTCTACATCATCCGTCGTCTGTCGCTATTATATTTGTTTTCTTGAGCACAACAAATCTAGATGACTTTTTGCGTTGTTATGCTTCACATATAAAGTTCCTCCTTAATTACTCGGTCGTTGTACAACATCTCCCTCTTAAAGACCCCGAGTTCCTGTCTGGTCCATTATAAGCAACGTACGTAGACCCAAGGAAAGTAGAATCAGATTCTATTTTCCTTGGTAGACCTATATGCCTACTGCCTGGGTTTAATGTTACCGAATCCGATTATATTTTACTGAGTGGCGACACAGATTTATAGATCAGTGAGTGGCGATGTCATTCAAATGTCAGTTGATCCCGTTATTTTCACCTCCAGGTGAGTAAAACACACATGATTTTTGTTAAAATACCCAAGCATTATCAACATATTAACATATCAAACCAAAGCTCAGAGCGTCCTACTCTATCCTTATTAATCCTTACCCTGCTGAATTAATTAATTTTAATTTTTAGCCACTTGAAGCTGTGTCTCGCTACCGCGAGCCACAACCTCAAGTGGCTGAAAATTATTCATAAGTCTTTAATTTGAGCACAGATCTTTGCAAATCCTAATGTTCAGACACACATTCAATTCCCAAAAACAGTGATTTGGACGACAAATAAAACAAGTTAAAAACGACAATAGTCATAATCAGCAGTATAAGGGTACGTTAAGGGAGGGACGTACGTGGCGCAATGGTTCGAGCGCATCTTTAGCTATCCAGTTGTCTGCTATCGGCAGACTCCTGGATAACACGTATATGTGCTATGAGTTCAGAACCCCACTCTTCCCTGGCCAATTCTGGGAGCACAGACAATCTGACCTGACTGTGACCTCCACACTACAGTTAGTAAGCCGTGACGTCATAATGAATATTCATGTTGCTCGCATCCCCTTCCGTTCGCACATCTGTGAGGCGCACCTGTTGCCAAGGTCAGACTGGTAGTCTGACGGTCAGACCTGATAGGGCAAGGTGGTTCGAGCGTGGCGCTTTGCAATTGTCGCTGTCTGTATACAAAGACCGCTCTGTGCACGTTTTCAGAGAAATATGTCATTTTTTCTCCCCTCGATCAACGTTATTATATTGCCTCGATCATTGACGTGACCTTGGACAAGGCACTTCACCCTCGCATTCCTAACTTAATTCTTAATAAAATTAATTAATTCTTAATGTAAATTAGTACAGGTAGGACAGAGATGATAATGTTATGTATACGATAAGTTCAATGCGCCGAAATGGCTGCAGGACTGTATGCTCTCCATGAAGTTGAAATGGCACATAAATGAGCAGGTCCAGCTAGTGACCAGGGGGGGGGGGGGTAAATTGTAAAGTCGGTTGATAAGTTTTCAGACTTTAAATCAGACTATGAAAAACCTCCACCTATTGTGAATAAATCTATGTTTTATTCAAGCATTAGCGTTCATTGATAGGGGCCTCATTACACTCAGCTATCAGTGAGTGTCACAGTCACCCACTGAGATTTTGTGTGGCACTTTCACATATCCAACACCATGGGTCTCTGTCGTCTGTTACGTCACCGTCTGCCAACCAGCAGCCAGCAGTTCATAAATGAGCCACCAGCGGTGAGGTAGATCGTGATTGGCCAGTTGTGTTTAGATGCACACCTGCCCATCCGCTGCCAACACATGGGAATTTGTGCACGCAGTGCTCGTCATACAAACCTGAGGGTATCCATGAGTGCTCCACTTTCAATTTTATATTTATTGATAATTAATTTAATGGAGTTTTTAAAAGTATGAGCTAAGCACAATTTTTACTACATACGGTATATATCAGTGTGTATTCAGCCTAGATATTTTTATCTCATTTTCAGAAGCGTCAATGGTAATAACATGAATCGAGTTATTTTGCACTCTGTGAGGCCATCATTCTGAAAGAAGCGGGCTTTTTCCCACGCACCTAGATGCGGCAGTACAGAGAGTGGCTGTGAAATCTCTGTCCCCTGGTGGTTAATATTAGCTGATCTGGCGAAGATGACCAGTGTCTGAAGTAGAGATAGAGACACTGGTGGGCCTCATATGCATCGCATGTAATGCGAAAATGTGATGATTATTCTTAATGTATGATTGATGCTCTCAGGTCTGTTCCACTCCGATGTAGGTCTTATGATGGAAATGGAGCACAGCTAGTGGATCAATCTATAAAAAAATTAAAGCAATGTATCGCCCCCCAAAATGTAGAATTTAAGCTGTAATGTAATCACCTTTTTTACCCACTTACAATTACTTACACGGGATGTAAAATTTCAGTCAAAACATTTTATGTTTGAAGGACAAATTGAAAGGCTGCAAACATGTGGGGATTTAAAGGTGTAGTCAACTGTCAAAATTCGCGAGACAAGGGTCCCCCAGATGGCAATAGTGCCCGTGGGTGAGCCAAGGCCCTATTCAAAAATAATACCAAATATGCGTTTCATACCCAAAGCCTCATTAAGAGGAAGTTCTCAAATCACAGCAAGTTCATATATACTTGAGCGCCATCTATGAGGTAATAATTCAAAGCCCTTGTCTTTGCCCCTACTTGGTCGCCTACTTGCAAACAAACTGACTGCATTACTGCGGGGATTTGGAAACTGCTTGACCCCCAAACTTGAATGTATTGTCACCCAGTAAACACAAAACATTTGTATGACTTTATGCAATGTTGGACCAACATTGCATAAATGTCATACAAATGTCTTGCGTTTGCTGGGCAGGAGGACTTTCTCTCAAACATTGTACATTTAACTAATGTTGGATCAATGTTGGGCCAGCGTCGCAGACGTTGGCCTAACATTAAAACAGCATTGGATCAATGTCTCGTTTAAGTAGTATCTTGTAATCAGTTCAGTGGCTATATTAATGCCGTCAATTTGTACTCAATAGGCTACTGTTGGCCTACACTTGACCGTCCCAGGCATGCGCGTTTTGAAGCTGAATGATTCTTTAAGTCAGTGGCGGATCCAGACTGAGAGAGGGGGGGGGCGCTGTCGGCTCTAAAATGCTATTGTAGTTTGTGTAAATTCTATTAACCGCCCCCCCCCCCCCGCCCCTGTCTGTCAATTTCTGGATCCGCCACTGATGAGATGACTAGATTACCAGCAAACATTTTTTTAACCTTCATAGTAGCATAATATATAGCCCAGCAAACATAAGGCATTTGCATAACATTTGTACAACGTCGGCCCACATTTTAGTAATTTCCTACTTATTTTAAATAAACATAAATCTTATATGAACTCAACCTTCTGGGACCTAAACGCTTATCGACCATTGATGGCCAGTTACGCAAAGTATAGCACCGTCAGTAAAATGAAAGTGGCTAGATGATGCCTTAACACCGGGCCAACATTACAGATGCTGACCCGTCATTGTAACAGCATTGTCCGTTTGCCTGGCCACTTTAGACCTTTACAGCCAACGTAAGCGATTTGTGTATAATTGAAACGCAGTTTTGGTCAGAACAATTCTATCATGGACACATCTAGGCTACAAAACTGCTACAAAATATAGTCGTTTAAATAGTTCTAACGTTAGTCATGCCGCAGGGTTAAGTGTCTGCAGTGCGTCACTGTATTGTATTGGCGCTGGTTATATTTTCATATAGCCTAGGTGTTTAATATATCGCAGAAGTGAAATACAAGTATTTGCCAATAAGTATAAGCTGATAAATTTGCAATTTCATTCTATTTCTGTCTCTTAATTTATCAACCAGTATTTAGATAAAACACCGGTAATCATAATTTTAATTGAAAAAGCTAATTATAATTGTATTTGTAATTGAAATGCTCCAAATGAAAGTAATTGTATAATTATAATTGTAATTGAAAAAAATATGAAGGGCTGTAATTGTAATTGTATTCATAATTGAAAAAAAGAAATTGACTCCAACCCTGACGTTGGCCCAACATTGTACAAATGTTATACAAATGTTTCGCGTTTGCTGGGAGGCTACTATGCCTGCGTTATCAAGACAGTTTTGAACTAAATAAAATGTCACTGATATGCGAGATGCCTAGCTGTTATATTGAGGGATTCACTCCATTCTATCAGTATTTGCTAGTGACCAATTACTTTGCTCAGAAATTGGGACCTACTGTCTTACAAGTGGTCCTTATGGGCCATTTAAGCCATAGTTAACCATCATGATTGCTGACAGCCATGTGAGCTAACATTCACAACTTTTAGGTCAGTGGACTCGAACAAGAGTTCTTAAACGGCAAGGTATGATATAGGCCTATACAACAGCTGATCAAATAACGGTGTGAAAAGTAGGCTACCACAACTACAAATGACTGAAATTTACTTACGAGGAACGTCTAGACGTCAGAATCTGAGGTCTACTACAGACGTCAGATGCTGACGACTAATTTCGATTGCCCGCACTGAAAGAATTAAAATATATAATGGTCGTGGTGTGCATGGATTGAAACCATGACATGTATTCAAATAAAGCAGGAAGAGCCAACCAAGACATTTATGATTTCAAATTGAAAATAACCACTTGGTCTCCATGGTTTATAGTAATACAAACATCTTTCAGCGTTGTAAGGGTTGAGAAATCCTGTATCAGCCCCTGCACATGTGATTTGCCGGGGTGGATTCAGTAATATATATTTCCAACTGCGTGATGTGATCATGTGATGAAAAAAGGGGATCACCATTGACGTTCAGGCCACTAAACTGTACCCATGCATATAGACTACCCGTACCATCTATAATTACACCCAGCACAATATTAAAGACACGTACTAAGCCTATGTTGTACACAGCCTTTCAAACGCATCTTGCTTGATAATATAGGCCTAAATCGTGATTGATATAGGCCTATTCTACATTTTATATGTCTGATATGTTAACCCTTTCAGGCCTGAATTTACCATTGTCATCTTCATCGACTACAAGCCCCAAATTGCTGCCGCAATTCTCGACTTGTAGTGGATGAAGATGATTTGATGTGGTTTAAAAATTATAGAAAATTGTCATGTCTTGGTAAACCAATTTCATGGAAATATTCATTCCAAAATCCTTGTTGTAGGAAAATTAAAGTCTGTTTTCAGGGATGTAAAATGATGCTTTAATGCATCGTGAGGACTGAAAGGGTGAAAGGACTTTATCGCGACATTCTATATGCTATGAGTAATCCAGTGGATTAGTCTAATAAATTTGTTTTCTTTTTATATTGAAACCTCTGAAGCCTGCATTTACCAGTGTAATCTTCATACGTACCAAGTCGCAAATTGACTTGCATTGGATGAAGATGCATGCTCCACACATAGAATGTCGCTCAGGTCAGCCCCCGCTCTCAGAATGATGAAGATGGTGGCAAATGATATTGCTACTGGTATTATAAAAGTTCTAAGAAAATTTTCATTTTGAAACCCTATCATTCTTCAGATGCCGGTATCCAAATTTGAAATGATGCTTTGATGCATCGTGATGGTTAATTTATATCAGATCACGCATTGGAAATAAAGATAAACTTGATCCAAGACAACAGGCTACTAACTAACGTTTGCTTTGAGAGACTATAATGTATTTTAATGGGGTTTTTTTTGTTAGAAACATCAAGAAAGCCAAATAAGTATTTTACGAGAATCTAACGAATTATTACAGCGGCAACGTTATTTTGTTGTTAATCTTCACTAAATATAACGCTACTTTACATACTGTGATCTTCAATGCACCATTTCACTATTTCCCTGCCAATTTTCATTTTTTTATTTCCTGGTGAACCATATGTTCTTTAAATAAAATATATACAAATTATTTCGTTTCTTTCAATGTAAAGCCATCATAAAAAATTGCCATACTGGTGTTGTTTTTTTATTGATAAGAAATATTATCAACACATTTCCTCAATTAACCATATATATTTGTCTTTTTCGTCACAAAATTCAATGTCCATCAAAATAAAAATCATAACAATGAAAGGATATTAACAATGCATAAAATTTGCAGATTTTAATAGGAAATTACAATTGGGGTTATGTATCAAAATGCATGATTAACTAGATCGAATGGGAAAAGGGTAAAATAACAATGTGACTAAAATATAAGAAAGATAATTATATTGTCTAAAATGAAGGCTACATAATTATATTTCTAAGAATTCAAATGAAAAACTATTTTGCATGATCCAGCATTTTCTGAACATAGATTATTGGTTTATATAAAAAGTTGTATTTAAACAAAATGTGTCCAATGTAATAATAATACATGTATATAGCTTTGTAGTATAATCACAGAAGGCTGTGCAAATATTTCCATTTGATGGCTAGATATTTTGTAAGTGTATGGTAGTATAATCACAGAAGGCTGTGGAAATATTTCCATTTGATGGCTAGATATTTTGTTAGTGTATGGTCAACACGCGTGTCATTATTTGACAACTAGCCAATCTAAATACTTTCATACATATATATATATATTACATACATATTTATAAATATTAACAATAACAGAATATCATTACATAATATAACAGATGCACTTTATTTTGCCCAACAAGTATCCAATAACAATCCTTACAAGTAATGATCGGGAATTTAACTTGTATGATATCGGAGTCTATCACATGCAAGATAAAAAAGTATGTTTGGTGATGGTATGGAAAAAAAGACAAATATATTTTTCATGTGCTCATTCTTAATAATATCGTTCAATATAAATTATGACAGATGCAATTTGTCATAACCTCGCATTAATTGTTTAGAGTCTTAATACTGGTCAGTCCACTTGTGTTCATTATCTACTGGTAGCCCTGCAGCTTAATAGTTGATGGGTAGCGGGTACGGTGGTTCATGCACTTGTCCTTCTCAATGAACAAGGTGTTCTTCTTGTTGGCTATTTCTTTTTCCAGTGACATGCGGTTGTCCTGAAGATCTTTCAATGCATTGTCAGCTTTGTTCAACTCCTGCATCAGTGCATCCACTGACCGCGCAATTTCATTCACCTCGCCAACCAAACTAAAATAAACCATTTTTGTGTCATTAATATAAACAAGTATTGTGAAGTATTGTGAAGTATTCAGATTAGAAAAAATTATGTCTTTAGATTTACAGAAACAATTATGGCACTATCCATGTTTTCTGCACAATTTTGAATATTGATATATTGTTTTCATAATGAAAACTGTTTAATAGAATAACATATTTTGTTTTATAATTGTGCAACTTAATGACCAATTAAAAAATATTCATGATAAAATAAATGTTTGAACAATTATATAGCATGTAGACCTCGGCAAATGGCGGAAATTTAATTTAAGCACAAGATACTGTAAGATTTAACAAATATTACTAGACTGGTTACTCACTGGTATTGAACAGGGTCTCTGCAGAGCTCAATGTTTGGTCTGAATTCACGATTATGCAGGCGAGTTTGTGCCACTTTCATCGGATTCTCTTTATCCTTTATAGCCTTCTTCAATGCAGCGATATTTTTCTCAGTTTGAGCGATCTCATCACAAACCTTGAATAAAAAGAAGATTATAGAATAAAGCATAATGTTTCAGTGGGTAAGATAATCAATTAGTCAATCTTATTGATTGAAGCACATACACTGTACTTCAATTACAAACTGATCTTAGGTGTCACTATAAACAGAAAAAAGGTTTCTAACATCTCTTCAACCCTTCATCTACTAGAATATACAAATCAAATGTGTCAGCCAGGATATTTTGTATAGGAGTAATGTAATAGAAGATGTCATTATAGTCAATAAAATATGGATGACTGCAGCTTCAATTTGATACATTATATACACATGTTACATTTGGGTATTTTATAAAATTGGTTATTTTGCTTTCAATTTGAGGTGGGAATTGCGGTAGCAATTCACATCTCAAAGTGAATGAAAATGTGATTACATTTCTTGTAGGTTAAAAGTCTACAGACACAATGTCAGAGACATCCACATTTTGGCATATTAAAAGTGGTATGACAGTCAATGACAAACATACTAATTCTAACCATAGACAAAACTCACTGTACTAATAAATAACTACGAGTGGGAAACATTTTTATTAAAGTCAGCCAGCCTACAAAAATACAATTTAACAGTACACATACCTTTCTGTTATTCTCTTCTAGTTTGTTCTTTGCGTCTTGCACCTCTTCTACGCGCTTCTGGAAAGCAATATCAACAGCATCTGCTGCTTCACGCATGTCTCGAGATGTGTCTTGCAGAATGTTATCAATCATTGTTCGGAGTTGAATAGAAGCCATCCTCTCATCCTCTGCACGGACAATGTTGTCATGACTGAACTGCGCCCAAGACTCTGGCGTGGATTGACTATAACACATTAAAAAGGCAAAAACATGTAGCTGCGGTAAACAAATTACTGTACCAAAGAAATAACTATAGAATACCCAGCAAACACAAAATATTTTGTAAAACATTTGTACAATGTTGGACCAATGTCAAAGACATTGGGCCGCACTGTACTTGTTAATGTTATGTTTTGTGTTTGCTGAGTACATGCAACTGAAAAATAATCTAGAAATACAGGGAGACATAAAAAATACCTACATTTCCTGAAATTTAGCAGAGCCAGCATAGAACTGTTTGTTGGTGTGCTCATTTCTGAGTCCGGCCATGGAAGAATCTATTTCCTCTGCTTCTTTTTTGTCACTCCAGTCCATTTCAAGCTCTTGTTTGCAATCTCTATTCCTCCTAAAATAGACAAATGTCTTGATGTATTATGCTGTAGTTAAGAGTGTTATTTTGTTTAAGTTCTATTGAATCAGTGAGGTAAAATATTTCATTTTGGTAATTATTAGATTTTTTGTAGTGAACATACTGTACAGTATATGTTTTGAAATTTTAAGTGCAACTTGATGTTTTCCACCTTAAATATAAATTATTCATCATAAAAATATTATGTAAACAACATAGATCTTACAAGGATTGTCAAACTCAATAATTGTTAAAAATTAATTTAATAATAATTGGTTCATAAAATCAGATCAAACTATCCTTCCCTTAAAGGGACTGGCTCAGGCTAAAATCATAAAAAAATCAGTGATTTTATTTTGGCTTATTGATATGACCATATGATGTAAACATGTCCATAGACTAGAACTGCAAAAGTTTTTAAATTTCTGTGCTGCGCATTTACCAGTTAGGCTAGAAATGGAGACAAAATTCCTGATTTCTTATTTTGGACAACCATGTCAAAAATAAGAAATACACAAATTTCGTCTCTGATTATTACACTATTCTATCTGCAATGCGTAATTGTTGCAGATAAAATAATGTGCTGCATGCGTAATAGTTGCAGATAGAATAGTGTAATACTCACATGACGATATGGTACAGTCATGTGATATGGAAATTATTCAGATTTAAAGACATTAATATCCCAGTAGGGCTACTGCTAGCCTATATGGGGTACACAGAGCACTGTGCACTGCCTGTTCCAACACGACACAGACGGCCCGCGTGTATTATAATGCGGACAGCTCTCCCAGCAAACACGAAGCCTTGACCCGATGTTGTTTCAATGTTGGTCCAGCGCCGTTGGCGGTGGGCCAATAGTGAAACAGCATTGGGTCAAATCCTCGCGTTTGCTTGGCTCCACACAGGTGTCTGTCTACACCCACCCCTCCCCCACCATAATATTCTCGCCAGCCGATCAGGGTACTTTTAGCAAGACAGCCGGCCAATCACAAGCTTACTACAATACTTGAAATTGAGAGCGGGGGACATATGACGTAAACCATCTGCACATTTTAACATGCGAAGGAGCAGTGTCTAGGGTGAGCAGTGTAATATGGGGAAACAAAACTTACTTCACTTGATCATTTGCCTGTTTTATTGTTCTCTTCAGGAGATCTTGAACATTGTTGATAATCTCCACCTCCTTCGAAACATAAATATGACAAAACTTGAATAAATATGACTCTGAAAAATCTAAGATTTACTTTACTAATCCATATTACATGGTATATATATTATTCATTTGGACTACACTTAAATTTAAAAGCAAAACAACAGAAAATAATTTGAAATTAATTAAAATAAAATAATTGTAACCATGGCTATGTCCACTTTGCTTACCTTTGCTTTAAAAAAACATTTTTCTATATTAGATTATAATATTTAAACATTGTTCAACAACTTAAAGTAATTTAATTTTAAAAAAAAATATGTTCACCTTCAATAAGCTTAGCTCTGTATCATCTTGCACAAGATCAATCCCTTCCCGCCTTTGACGACAATTCAAATTATCTGAGCTAATGTGCAGAGGGATTTCTGTTGACCGAAGTGCATTTTCTAACCGCTTTTTTTGCTCTAATAACAAATCAGTCTCTGATATCATATCATTGGTTTCCCTCTCAAGTTCAAACTTCCAGAAGTTAATGTCATGTACCCGCTCTTGTAGTTTTTTTGTAACTTCTGCTTGTGTTTTATTTGTGAGAGCCTCCGTTTCTTTCATGGTTTCTTTGGCGTCATGACCAACAGCGGTAGCCTTGTCTCGGTCAGCAAAGGACTGGTAGTATTTAGAATAATTATTTTCATGCCATTCTGCCGGATTGTACTTTGCACTTCTGTATCCTAAAGTGGACATTCCCATGTCATTTCCAGTGTTACCGTGGTATGTTGTCTCACACTGGATTGCTCCATTGCTGAGACCACCCGTCACCGTAGGCTTTGCTGGTGGTTGTTCTCTTGATGCCAACATTGGACTTGAAACGCAGGCAGCCATCTCTGTAAATTTCTATTGCCTGTGGTTGTATTCTAAAAAGAGTAAACATTAATTGTCATTGATATTGATACAGATAATTACTCAGTGTTCAGCACAGGCCGCGATATCGCGTCAATTACGCACTTGGAGGTCAAATGTCTCTTATTTTTCCATGGTAGTGAGACAAATGTCCCCACCTATTTCTTGTCTCTGCTGAACACTGGGCGTCAATTACGCACTTAGAGGTCAGATGTCTCCTTTTTTCCAGGGTATAGTGAGACAAATGTCCCCACCTATTTTTTGTCTGTGCTGAACACTGTTACTGATGTCTTATTATGATTATGACTAAAGTCTATGGCACAATTATCTGGAGCGCATGCTTTTGGTCGATTTCTCAGTCAATAATCAACCGATTTTCATGAAATTTTGTACACGATCGACATTTCCAAATCATGTCCCCTAACATTGTTAAAAATTTTGTAAAGTTATGCAGAATTGCAAAAGTTTGACCATTTGACATGTAGTAAATTTAAAATATGACGTCCCTCTATAAACCCATTACACTACTTCTGGAATTTTATTACATGTCAAATGGTCTAGCTTTTGAAATATTGAATATAATTCCGCAAAAAAATTACTGATGTTAGGACATGACTTGTCTCTGTCAATTATCAACCGATTTTCATGAAATTTAGTAAACATCATATTTGAGCAGAATCCCAATAATTAATGCAGATGCAATACCCGGCAAACACAAAACATGTTTCCAACATGCTTAAAAGGTCATATGAAAATGTTTTATAATATTAAGATGTCGGGTCAACAAAAACATTAAATAAAAATGTTATGCAAAACATTCGTTAAAAGACATTTTTAACATTTTTAAAACGCTTTTAGAACATTTTTCATAATGAATTTTTTAAATATAAAATGTAGACTAGTCTAGATCTAATTATTAGACTATAAAAATGTTTTTAAAACGTTTTTTTAAATGTTTTAAAATATTTTTAATTATGTTTCACTTTTAAAATATTATCTTGACGCCATGTTTTATTATTTTAATTTATAGAACTAAAGTCTATGACACAATTATCTGGAGCGCATGTTTTTTGTCGATTTCTCCGTCAATGTCCCTCTATAAACCCATCACACTAATTCTGGAATTTTATTACATGTCAAATGGTCTAACTTTTGAAATATTGAATATAATTGTGCGAAATTTTTACCGATGTTAGGCAGGGGTCGACACTAACACTGGCCCGTTGGCCCGGATCCAGTAAAAATCACTAAGGGCCAGTAAATCACCTGAGATACTGGCCCTGGGGGCAACGAAAAAATTACACTCCCATTGATACTGTGTACACAAAGGACTAGAACGATAAGTCTAAGGGCCAGTAATTTTCTGAAGTTACTGGCCCTTTGGGCTACTACCTGAAATCAGTTAGTGTCGATCCCTGTTAGGACACGACTAGGAAATGTCCTGTGCAAAATTTCAAAAAAATCGGTTCAGAATTGACGGGGAAATCAACGAAAAGCATGCGGTCCCGATAATCGTGTCATTCTATAGTCTATTGTCTACAGTCTGTTTCACCAGATGCTGGGAGTAGCCTTTTTTCAATTTGCTCAAGCGCAGTTTGAATTTTTTTAACAAAATGTTTCTCGGACCATTTTTTCATCTTCCTCCAACATTCCTGAAAATTTAGTGGATTTTTTTTGTGTATTTGGCATGTAGCCTAATAAATTTTCAAAATTACAGAGCTCTAGCTCTCTTAAACACTTTTAACGTGAAACAAGAATTTTATTAGTCTACATGCCAAATCAAATATTCTGAAATTAAAAAAAATTAAACAGCGACTGAGTAAATTGAAAAATAGACTAGAGGCTACTCCCACGAATCGGCAGGATATCCTAGACCTGTACTGACTAGATCTACTGTAGTGTAGCCTGTAACGTTATTACAGGACAAATGCCTGAGATGGTCTAACTTTTGAAATATTAAATGTAGACTAATTTTGAGAATTTTTTTACCCCTGTTAGAATTTTAATAGAAAATGGCCTCTGCAAAATTTTAAGGAAATCGGTTGACAATTGACGTTGAAAGCGCCGAAAATCATGCGATCCTGGTTGATCATTTTTAATTTGACGACGAGTATATAGTTCCAGTCAACTTCCACCAGCGTTGGGTGTTTTTCGCCGATTTCTCACTCAATTCTTGATCAATCTACATGAAGTTTTGCAAGCAGTCTTTCCAACTATTCCGGCGCCTACCCAAAACATTTCGTGAAATTTTAGTCAGTATTTCAAAAGTTAGACCATTCGACATGTAGTAGAATTTCGAGATTAAAGCTGATTGAAATTAATGGGTTTATAGAGGAGCGTCATAATTCAAAATTACTACATGTCAATGACAAATGGTCTAACTTTTAAACTACATAACATTTTTTCTTTAAATTTTTAGGGAAGTTGCCGTAAGACTAGAAAATAATGCTTGCCAAATTTCATGACAATCGGATGAAAATTGCGTGAGTAATTAGCGAAAAACATGCAACGCAAAAGTGACAAATTTGAGGTGACTTTTACTATAGTCTAGGCCTAGTCTAGACTCTAGCATTCTCTAAATAATTATAATAAAATATTCATAAAATGTTTTTGTCTTTGCTGCCAAAGGCTAAGCCTGAGGCTAAACTGAGTAAACTTCTATCTGTGAGACTGTGAAAATTTAATTTTAGTACTGTAAAATTATAAGTTATGAAGTTTGCTAAAGTCTTTAGAATGATCATGGTGCATCATCATTCATTGCACATGTTGCATGAAGCATGGACATGTTCCAGCGACAGGAAGCTGAGCCTGAGGAACGAGAAGAAGTCGACTTTTCAGTTTTCTTAGCTTAAAATTTAAGAGGTTAACAGTTGGTTGAAAGTTACAAAATCTTCAACGACAGGTGTTTTCACTTTACTCTTTGGAAATTAGTGTAATACATACCAATAACAGCAGACAATGTTTGTCGTCAAAAAACGACTAAATTAATATATAGACTCCGCTACACCAGTTTGATGACTCGTATCCAACAAACTCAGATTAGTAAACTTAAGCCTTAGCAACAGACATGACAGCTCGTGCCTCAGCAGTAGTAGTCAAGGAAGGTGGATCTAAACGCCGTAACTAGTAGCGTAACCTGCGTCACCAAACATTGGAAGGAGGATTACATATTATATGTGTGGACCCGGCTAAATAGGCCCTATACATGAAATACCTTAAATTATAATGCAGGTGTTATACCGTACTACGACCAACGGGTATAAATTATTCCTGCGAAATACCTGAATACACATGTTACTGTTAGTGTAGTCAATATATCCCCTATAGGTTTCAATAAGGAAACAAATTGGCACATGATTTTCTTCACTTGGTCTTGGATAGGCCTAGCCTACTGTCCATTGGGGTCCCAGTAATCACCAGAAAATCTTGCACTTCCTAGAGCTAACTTCAAATAAAAAAGTACAAAATTGCCGCTAAAAATCAGGGCATGAAACAATAGTCTCAAAATGGTCACTAAATATCAAAACAATTGACACAACGGTTTTTTTCAATTGGATACTGTTTTTCCTGAAAAATGACCACCAAAAGATCATAGCGCAGACATTTCAAAATGTTTACTAAATTTCAGAAATTGACTTAAATGATGAGTAATCAAATGTTGATATAAATCATTATTATTCACATAGTGATATGAACATTTCAGTCACTCAACTTGCATATAATTATACTGGCTAGTTTATAGAACAAATTATTGACTTTTGATAACAAAAAGCACATATATATAACACCAACGAAGTCGTAAGATATAACACATTCATACTATTTTATCAGGGGCGGATCCAAGGAGGTAGCTTGGGCCCGGGGTTTTGAATGTATTCAGGAGTTTCCTTATGACCTGGCTACATACTGAAGAACAAACAGTGTCCAATATTCCATAGATTGCAGGAGTAATCACCAGAAAATCTTGCACTTCCTAGAGCTAACTTCAAATAAAAAAGTACAAAATTGCCGCTAAAAATCAGGGCATGAAACAATAGTCTCAAAATGGTCACTAAATATCGAAACAATTGACACAACGGTTTTTTTTAATTGGATACTGTTTTTCCTGAAAAATGACCACCAAAAGATCATAGCGCAGACATTTCAAAATGTTTACTAAATTTCAGAAATTGACTTAAATGATGAGTAATCAAATGTTGATATAAATCATTATTATTCACATAGTGATATGAACATTTCAGTAACTCAACTTGCATATAATTATACTGGCTAGTTTATAGAACAAATTATTGACTTTTGATAACAAAAAGCACATATATATAACACCAACGAAGTCGCAAGATATAACACATTCATACTATTTTATCAGGGGCGGATCCAAGGAGGTAGCTTGGGCCCGGGGTTTTGAATGTATTCAGGAGTTTCCTTATGACCTGGCTACATACTGAAGAACAAACAGTGTCCAATATTCCATAGATTGCAGGAGTAAGTCTTTAAAAACAAAAAATTCTTGGGGCGGGCCTCTCGGACCACTTCCTGCAGTGAAATATTCCTTTGTCAAGTTTTAAATCCCCCCCCGTCAGTAAAAAGTAGATCCGCCCCTGTTTATTATAATTTTTTTTATACTGTCGAATAATCATGTTGTATAACCACGTGGTGGAATATAGCCGAGATAGAACAGTTCTGGGCGAGCGCAGCGAGCCACAGAGCCGTGAATTTATATCAAAGCGGCTTTGATACCAACTTTAAATTGCTAGTCAGGACTCAATCTGATAAGCTATGGCCAATCTAACATCATCTTGCCTATAATAAATATATTTTCTTACATTTCTGTGATTCTTACGATGATATATGACATACATTGGTCAATGAACCTGAATTTGGGTAAAATACAACTACAATTCACGGCGATATATTTTTCATCAATCTTTGCTGGTGCGACATGAGCGACATCTATGTGAGAAGAAATCGTCCGTATTTCTTATTTTTGCCATGGTTGTCAATAATTAGAAATCTGGAATTTCGTCTCTATATCTAACTTAACTGGTGAATGCACAGCACAAAAATTTAAAAACCTTTGCAGTTCTAGTCTATGGACATATTTACATCATATAGTCATATTAATAAGCCAAAATAAAATCACCGATTTTTGTATGATTTTAGTCTGGGCATGTCCCTTTAATCTCTCGAGAAAGCGAGTCTTTGTATTGTTAGCCAGAAGGTGTGATGTGTGATTGTGGGTTTCATGTCTGATGTGAAGTTGATATCAGCTGATTGGGAGCGCTAAACTCTTCTTTTGTGCTAAACAACTTTAGGAGTATTATCTATCAATCATAACAACCACATAAAATGTTTTTCGTAAAGTTCAAAGTAGACCTACCTTGATGCACTTTCTGCTCAGACCGACAACACATCGAAGTAGGAATTATCCATCTAACACAACAAAACAACATTATTTTTGGATAATTCAGCTGACACAATTTTAGGATCCCATCCATTTGTGGATGTGCAATCAGGTCCATATGTTCAGATGTAGGCATATCTGTTTTTCTGAACAGTCCACATGGTCCATGTTCACCAAACAATAATAATAAATAATTTTTATATAGCGCTAAAATCCACATAATGTGCTCAGTGCGCTTCACAAGTCTTTACAACTATATTCATCTCATTAATTATTAAAAACTAGGTAAAATAATTGTTCAAATGCCACTCTCTAAAATATTAGTTATGGACGTTTTGAAAGAGTTTTTTAAAAGTCTCCAGCGTTGTGGCTTTCTTCAAAGGACAAGGCATTTTGTTCCACAATGGATGTCCACAGATAAAATAAAGCTCTGGTGACATAGTCACCACGAGCATGCGGCACCTCTGGGTTATTATGGATTATTACAATATTTTGATTGCAATGCCCTAGCGGGATAATATAGTGACTTAATTAGAATGTCCTTCAAATAATCTGGGACATGACCGTGTAGTATATATATATCTTTTTATTAACCTCCACACTGGGAGAGCATGTACATTTATTTCATCAAGAGATATTTTAAAAATCAATATAACTAAGTAAAAATGTGAATATACATATATTTAACCAGCTGCTAACAGTTCAAACGTGAAAAATAGTATTTAAAAAAAACATAGTATGTGCTATTAAATTATTTGAAATTGTAGTATGATTTAATTATAGTGTAAGAAATTATGCACGACTTTATTTAACATTCAGTCACATAAGCCCATTTCGACCTTTATTTAAGCAGGTCTGCATATTACATAGAATTGTGACCAGTCCCTCATATATAGGCCTACACTGACATTCTTTCAAACATTTTACATTCAGACCACTCATCAGAAATACTAATTTTCTTCTGTCAGTTAATTGAGCTGACCATTGCTGGTGTCATTAGGCCAGTCATTCTTTCCCATTGAAGCTCACGCTGACTAGCCAAGTGAACAACGGCCCTGGGCGAGCGCAGCGAGCCACAGAGCCGTGAATCTAGTATCAAAGTGGCTTTGGTACCAACTTTGAAATGCTACTCTGCACTCATTTTGATGAGCTAGGGGCAATCTAACATCATTTTACTTATAAATAAATATATCAATTACATCCCCTTGATGCTTGAGTTTATATGTGACATATAGGACCTGAATTTAGGTAAAAGGCAACTACAATTCGCGGCGACATATATTGCATCAATCTTTGCTTGTGTGACAAAAGCGACATCTATGTGAGGATAACTCGAGAACACGGGGAAACTCCAAGTGCAGTGTCGGATAAATAACTGGAATATAAACATACTTTTCTTTTCTAACAATCAAAAATCCTCACAGATATAAGGCAAATATGGTAGTGAAGACGTATAAATTTGCAGGTAAGTCGACGAATTGCGATTTAACCGTGAACTGGGGACTGTTGAAGTCCGTGGCAAAACAGCGGCTGTACACAATTCAGCGCCGTATGGCACGCCTGTGCACTCGAACAAAACGTATTCAATAGTAATTTGTTGGTAGGCCTACGCTGAGCAAAGCTGACAGATTGAGCTGTGAGAATTTTATATTCGATTCTCTGAGAGATACATGTAGGAAGCTAGTGAAGTTCCTTAAGTATGGGTGTTATGTGCCCTTCTGCTGGTTAACGTCACAAGCCTGGCCGCTGCATTTTGGACTCGCTGGAGTTTACTAACTATATATAGCTTCTGTGGTAGGCCGTAAATCAAGATGTTCCCCATATCTAGGCGTGACGTTACAGTTGCGTGTACTAATCTCTCTGTATATTCACAAGACAGGTACGCTCTGACCCTAGGGGAGAGTGGGGCTAGATATTACAATTTCAACATTTTAGTGTCTTAAAAGTGACAATTAACTCTATGAATGAAGTCATTCTACCAAGTTAAGGAATACTATTTCCCGTAAAACATAGAATATCTTTTAGATAAATACAATCAATAGTTGCTATTTGGTGCTGTGAGATATGACCACACCTAGAATGTTATGTTATGTTAAGTTTGCCCCCGGTGCGTGTTAGTTGTAACAGCATGAGGGCAAGTTGTAACACAGTTACTGTGCTCATTGGGGCACATTGTAACACGCCACAGTGCAACACCCCTAGTGCAACACATAAGTTTCTCAGCAAATAATTAACCACTTATGAAATATTAAGTCTGTAATAACCTTCAACTCATAGTCTTTCATAAATGAAATTGCGACTCTCAGCTGGAATGCTAAATCGGATTACGAAATCATCGATATTGTGTACCTGGTCAATATAATGATGCAGCAAAGAGGTAGGCCTATGCATAGGTAGGCCTAACACAGTTACTGTGCTCATTGGGGCACATTGTAACACGCCACAGTGCAACACCCCTAGTGCAACACATAAGTTTCTCAGCAAATAATTAACCACTTATGAAATATTAAGTCTGTAATAACCTTCAACTCATAGTCTTTCATAAATGAAATTGCGACTCTCAGCTGGAATGCTAAATCGGATTACGAAATCATCGATATTGTGTACCTGGTCAATATAATGATGCAGCAAAGAGGTAGGCCTATGCATAGCAGAGGACTAATACAAGATATTTAATTGCAGTTTTTTTCTGGATGTATCTATACAGTGAAGACCCGGAAATCGGACCACCTGTGGGACTGACTGAAAGTGGTCCCATTTTGGAATCGGTCCGATTTGTGAAACCAGCTAATTATGAATGGAGAAATACTAGTCAGTCTGTTTATAGATATGCCTTGTTACCTGTTGATATCAAGGTCGTTTAATAAACTAATGTCTTGAATATGACGTCATGATATAATAAAAAACAACACACAGTTGTACTAAATGCATATAAAAATATATATGGAAAAAATATTATACATAATTATATTTATTTCTGTAAAAAGTTTGTAAACTGAAAGTCGATCAGCCGTGAATAACCCTATGACACCCAAAGTCCCTTATTATGACTGTCAATATTGATTAATATTAATTAGCAGTGTTCAAATTAGATGTCACGTACGCTTCTAATTTGATAAAAACTCGGGAGTCGTACACGGTGTCATTATGATCAGCTTGGAGTAAAAAATTATTTCTTTCATTACGTTGCTAGTGTGATAGTATCGTTTGTTTAGGGTGATTGTGCCATGCAGCTGTGAACGGGAAATTTATCAGCCGTGAATAACCCTATGTAACTTACAGTCCATTGACTGGGTATAATTTATACTTTCTCGCGTAAAAATACATCAGATAATCATGCCGTTCAATATGCGTAACTAATACAGAAAATCATGACGGAATTGTTATGTCTTGCTTCACTATATTAATTTACATAACAATTTGTAAGACTTCTGGGATCACAAAGGTGTAATCACACTATACAGGTGATAATCCTTCTATACGCTAGGGCATGTCATATATGACTAGTCAAGTTGATATAAAGCAGCCTAGCGAATTATAATCTTCTCAAATTATTATCATGTTATAAATATGATAATCTGTTTGCTTGTATCTCTTTTATTAATTGTTTCCTAATTCAGTATCTATTTATACGCTAGGACTATCTGTATTAGACACACATAGCTCTTACATATCCTGCGTAATTTAATGATTGTTGCACGCCGACTTTTTTTCTCAGCAGGTCAAAAATCAAAAGCGCCTTTGTTTAACCTTGTGGTTTCTATAGTCCAGTAGCTCAATTATTGCTACAACACCTACAGTGTTAATATAGCTTCCTATAATTTAACAAATAATTAAATATAAGGAGTCAACATAAATTGTGTTGTTTTATTTTAGCAACATACACTTTCACACTAAGTTGTCATCGTAATTTCGCGCTCTGTAGATTATTTTGAGCTGTATCAACAAAGAAAGACGGTCATAGGAGCTAAAACACTACACCGTTGATAATCAACCAACCTCATTTCCCCAATTCCTCCTTTTTTGCAGCTCGATTTTCGCATTTAGGCTCAAAACCTTGATCTTTAGTTCGATCATGATCCTCAATCCTCGGATTTTTCAAATCCTCAATCCTCGGATTTTTCGTTTTCCCCGTTGTTACCCATAAAGGGCCCCAATATTTGTAAACAATTGACTCGAAGGTAAACAATTTTCTAGCATATCAATAGTACATATACTTGTAGGATATTTTTTGTGGTGTGTAATATACTTATGATACTCCTCTGTCATCAAGGTATTTAGGGGATCAATATCGTCAAAAGCCATTCTGTGATTTTGATTTTAACAAAAAATGGCGGATGTAGGGAGAGTTGGGACAGTATAATGTGGGAGAGTTGGGACACTATGGGAGAGTTGGGTCATGGTCATGGGGCATGGGTCATGGCCCATCTCTCCCACATAGGGAGAGTTGGGCCACCATGTGGGAGAGTTGGGCCATGCAACGATAATTTGTCTATAGTGATTAAGATGTTTATAATTTAATTGTTCTTGTTTTTTCTTGTGTTCTGTCTATTTTGACGTATCTGTGCTGACATACTCTATGTGACACAACTCTCCCATGCATGGCCCAAGTATCTCCGAACATGGCCAAAGTCTCCCGACTCCTTGGAAGAGTTGGGTCAGGAGTACATCTTTTTTAATCACATCTTTTCCCTGTGCAATATAATGCATTTAAAAAAAATAAAGTTTAAATTGTTTGGCATGGTCTGTACTTCGCAAAACCAGAGGATACAGTATAATATGACAAATTGGAAAAGCAAACGGTGTCAAAATATAAAAAGTGGCCCAACTCTCCCAAGCCTCCCCTACGCAATTTAGTAGGTGGTATTCCTTTTTCCTAGTTTTTTTTATTGAGACTCTTTCAATTTCTTTACAGAGGTTTCAAATCGTGTCATTATAGTATTGGTGGTTCAGAATAAAGTAATGTATGTATCTTATGTCTTCCTCAAGGTCTTTCTGTTGTTTTGAGAGTGTCTGCTGTGAATGTAAGCTACCAATTATCGACCCTCTCTTAGATTTATAGTCGGCTGACGCTGGCAAAATCGTACACAAATCAATTGTGCCTCATTACTCGCGTTACTCGCTGAGTACTCCTACATTTATCTGATGGTGTTTTTTTAACTTGTGATAGTTGTTGAAGTAAGCATATAGTACGATTGCCCCCCCCCCCCCCTGGCTGTTGGCTGCGTTTTATAAAATTACAGATTCCACCAGACAGAAAAACTTACTTCCTTCTAGCGGGATATCTTAGCTCGGCTTGTTGTAGGTATGTGGCCTTCAACTCCTAAAATAGGTATTTCAATGTTGCTCCGAGTCACACGTACTTCTCCAGAAATACGGTTTCAGTCTGACGGTTTCAATCAGAAAAATTAGAGTGTCAATTTTTCTTTTCAGTTTTAGTGACACTTCAAGTCCTATAGAAAAAAAACACATCATTTTATATCAGTTTAACCAGAAATAGATCTTATCTATTTCTGGTTTAACCCAAATAATTATATTTCTGCACATCAGATAGTCATGTAATCATGGTAATATAGAACATTAAAAATGATATTACACACAGTGCTCAGAAGACCACTAAAAAAATCAGTTATAGTGACACTTTAAGCTCAATAATAAATAAATAAACACATGATTTTCACACTACTGTAACACCCTTATAGTATTTCGTTTAATGAGATACAAAACAAAATGTTTGGAAAATCAGGTGGCAATTATTCATGTTAATTTTTTTAGTTTTAGTGACACTTTAAGTCCAATGGAAAAACCCCATCATTTTACACCAACGTAACATACATAATTAGATTTCCTTTCACATCATATACTCATATAATTTAGAACATTAAAGATAATGTTACACAGACTGTTCAGAAGAGCACGCAGGATAAAACAATAATCTTTTTAGCTTCAGTGACACTTTAGGCGCAATAAGTGAAAAATAATAAAATACATGATTTTCACACAAAATATTATTAGCTCTACTGACACTTTAAGATCGATAATCAAAAAAATAAAAACACATGATTTCCACAATACCCTAACACCCTACCGCTCTTAAAAATATTTATTTCAAGTGATATATGAAACACGTTGTCTAAAAGATTAGTTGGCGATTATTTATTTTAGTCTTAGTGACACTTTAAGTTTAATGACAAATTAAAATATTGTAATTTTTTTACAGTAACGTACATGTAGTGACATTATTAGTTCTACTTTGTTCACAAAGTCGAACTATGATCTTATGATATAAGGTACTATACAAAGGAATACAACTAGAAGTGTTCGGAAGAGAGTAGGCCTACACATAATCATGAAAAATAACGTGTCAGTTATTATTCACTTTTATTGAGACTTCACGTTCAATAAAATATAAAATGAAAAGACAATCATTTCTACATCAAAGTAGCACAATAATTCCATTTCATAACACAAAAAATGTGATGGTTGTTATTTTTACTGTCGTTTCTGTATTAAAAAGATGTACATGTAAAAGTCCACAATATAATGGAAAAATAGGTGATTTTGTTTCCAGTTTCAGTGACACTTCCAACTCATTATTTCCATATAAAGGTAACACAAATTTCACGAAAAGGTCACACATAATCATAAAAATGTGTGTCGGTTTTCATTTTGAGTGACACTTCAAACTCAATAAATAAATTAATTAAAACACCAGAGAATCGATTTAATGCACATCATGTAGTCACGCGGTATATTACATCATTTAAGAAAATATAAACAATTATTACTTTTATGGAATGAAAATTGCAACAACTGACCTGGTGACCAGTTTTTTTACTGTAGTAATTACATATTGATGTTATTAGGTTACAATTTGTCCTTGGTAACTTTGACTAGATATACAATGTATTATCACACACTTGTGGCAAATAGTTACTATTATAATACACACTACTTCGTCTAAGAGCATTATAGTGGACAAGCTAATAGATAACTACGCTTCTTCTATCGTTTCCGTAGAGTCAATATTGCCAGTGCATTAAGAGTATATCAAATTAATTAAGAAAGGTAACACAATTGTCTGTGTCAACATCACATTATTACACATCTCAGTGGACGATAAGCCCTGTCACCTGCACGAACATGTGCCACCAGCGCACCTGCTTACATCGCATCAACGCTTATACTCTATTATTGCTTTGGAGCCAGTGGATGATGTGCGAAATATGCCTTTAGTGACACCATCGACTGGTAGTGTGCTTTCAACATATGTTATTAGAACGATTCTGGTTGGAGGGAGCTTTTCAGGGGCACATTCGTTCTTTTTGAACATTTGCAAACGTAGCTTCGTTATATTCTGTTGCCCAGCTGAACTGAACAAATAAACACGTACAATTTTGAAGACTAACATATATCAGCTTTTTCCTGTGGATACACAATATTTCCAATCTGAATAACTGCAGCAAGAACATTTGGTCCAGCCTTTTGTAATATTTTTCAACAAGTCATTCCACCTTTACTATATTCTTGGCAATTAATCGAGTATTATCCTGTAAAACACGGTAACCAATTAGGCCGTCCACCATGACAGGATTATGTATATTGGCTCAAGATAAACATCTCCCCTATTGTTTTTTGCGCCTAATCTTACGAAGTCTTCACGTCTCAACAATGTATATTTGTGCAATAATTAAACAATGTCATGATGGCGATTTTACCAGCAATTTGTAAGGCATGGAAGATTAAGAGTGTATCTGCTTCCTCTTGATTACTACATAACAGACTCGCATCTATGCCGTTAGATTTAGCACCTTCCATGATAGAAAGACGAATGTTTTGGTTTAATTGTGTCAAAACATTTATGAGTAAGAAGTAATATCAACTTATCTATTCTCCCGGAAATGTTTTCTAATACACTTTCAAATTAGTTGAATATTTCATGCCATAACTACAGCATGACTAGTTCATCTTCTTCGCCAAGATTGTCATTGTTTCTATAAGATGGCCTGTTAATTCATATGTACACTAACTACTGTAATTTCATCTATCCATCTAATATTATGGCATGATGTATATGGTCATCAATCATCAGAGTTATCTTGGCTAAATATTGTGAAGAATTAACATTGTCTTCAGATACAGTCCATTACGACCTTTAATTTCCCTTTAATATGGTATGTTACAATATACATGACTGCTGGATGTGAATAAAGTAAAATTAATGGCGTTGGTTGCTGTAAAAAAGATTGGATTTTAATTTGTAACTTATTGAATTCAAAGTGTCACTAGAACATAAATGAATACTCGCCAATTGATAAACTATTGGTTTTATATTTCCCTTGAAAAATGGATAATATTAAGGGTGTTATGGTGGTGTGAAAATCATGTGTTTTATTATTTTTTATTTATTGAGCCTCAAGTGTAATTAGATCTAGAAAGTATATTTTTTTATTATGCGTGCTCTTCTGAACAGTTTGTGTAACATTATTTTAATGTTCTATATTTTATATTTCACTTGAAAATAGATAGTATTATTTTTAATGTTCTATATTATGTTTTATATTTCACTTGAAAATAGATGGTATCAAGGGTGTTACGGTGGTATGAAAATCATGTGTTTTTATTTTTAATTATTGATCTTAAAGTGTCACTAAATCTAAAAATGTTTTTTTTTTACTAATTAGGCGTGCTCTTCTGAACATTGTGTGTAACATTATCTTAAATGTTCTACATTACATGATAACATGATGTGCATCTTACGTTGGTATGAAAATGATGTTTTCTCTTTTTTCCATGGGACTTAAAGTGTCACTGAAACTGATTTTTTTACATGAATAATCGCCACCCATTCTTACAAACAATTTGTTTTGTATTTCGCTTGAAAAAATATGCAGTATTAAGGGTGTTATGGTGGTGTAAAAATCATTTGTTTTTATTTTTTTACTTATTGAGCCTAAAGTGTCACTTCAGCTAAAAAATAATATTTTTTTGTATCTGCGTCCTCTTCTGAACATTGTGTGTAATATTATCTATAATTTGGATTATTACCTTGATATCTGATGTGCATCAAATATAATTTTGGCTGTTAAGCTATTATAAAAATGCTGTGTTTCACCCCTTTTTCCATGGGACTGAAAGTGTCACTAAAACTAAAAAGAAAAATTGACACCATGTTTTTTCTGATTCTACGCAATCTTCTGAAAATTTTGATGTATGGTGTCATAAATTAACAAGAAAATCCCACGGCATTACACACGCCCCTACACTAGACTGAAGCTATCTTCAGAAATTGGCAATCACTCTCCCCTTCTAGTTGGACAAGACTTATAGCACACACTTTCTGCATGCCATAATGTTTGCCGATATTTTTGACATAATTGAGTTTTAATAATAATAAAGTTCACTTCCCTTTATGTCATGTAGATTTATTTGCCTTTTTCCGAGTCCACTTGGCCAGTTGCTGACTTATCGGTCCATTGGTTTGAGTGGTTGATTGACGATGAAGGTTGAAATGTTGAATTTAGGTCTTTTTTCTGAATCTATCTTTTTCAAATACAGTTTTGTTTTATAATACTTTGACTAAATAAAATTAAAATATTTTTGTTTAATAACGTTATATTTTTATCTCTAGATACGGCCATTTTACTGCAAAGATTGCCGGAGATCATTGCCAATCCCCTTTTTTGAAGATGGTCACAACATTAGCCTCTACCCATTCATCTGATAATTGCCCATCTGTAAAGATTGATCAATAATAATTTTAAGAAAGGGAGATATTTTGTTGGCAGCATTCTTCAGAATCAAATTTAGGAGCTCATCCGGTCCGGATGCCTAATTTCTGCTGTTTAAACCCTCGAGTAGGCCTAATTTAAATTAGTTACACCTTGAACAGTAATTTAAGGCATTTCAGTATTTAGTGGTCCTGGTAATTTAGGTGGACCCCCCCCCCCCCCATAGGCCTATTTGTGGTGTCTTCCGAGGTAAAAACTGAGCAAAGTTGGTTGTTTAAACCTATACATTCACGTAAAAATTTTGGATTCAATATTACACTTGAAGATATAATGTCATAATATTGGGAGCTAGATAAACACTCACCACCTGTAATGTATACAATATGATTCAAAAAGGTGTGCTAAACACCTTTCATAATAAAACGACGTCACCCGTTTTATTGATGGTATTTTTATAGCTGAGTGATTTTTTTAATAATTGTTAAAAAGACCTATTATCGTCCACCTCTTACCAATCTTATTTATGGATTTACAGGCCTATCCGCAGGACAGATTTATTTATTCCAAGTGGTGTTGATCTAGAATATACTAAAAAAAATACTGTAAGAATTTGATGGTAAAAGGGACATGCCCACGCTAAAATCATAAAAAAAATTGGTGATTTTATTTTGGCTTCTTAATATGACCATATGATGTAAACATGTCCATAGACTAGAACTGCAAGTTGTTTAATTTTTGTGCTGTACATTTATCAGTTAGGCTAGATATAGAAGACAAAATTCATGATTTCTAATTAATGACTACCATGTCAAAAATAGGAAAAATTCCCGTATTGATAAATGCACAGCACAAAATTTAAAAAGTTTGCAGTTCTAGTCTATGGTCATGTTTACATTATATGGTCATATTGAAAAGCCAAAATAAAATCACCTATTTTTTTTATAATTTTAGCGTGGGCATGTCCCTTGAATGATACTGTATTAGAGTATATATTTAAAAAATAACATAAATTAAATACAAAATGGTATATAAGTCATCAAAAATACAGTCAGCTAGACTATCAGATAAAACTAATTTTTGAATATCATGTATTCAAATGATTATTCATGTTTATCTATTTCCCAGGTGTAAAATTTTGTAAATTTAATATTCTTCACAATCCATCTGACTCCCAACATTATGATAGGTCTCACTTTAACTTAAGGTATATTATTGAATACAAACATTTTACGCGATAATATACCTTTAATATGTCAGCCTTAAATCTGCTATCTGAATGCAGCTGCAGCCTTAATTTTCCTTCAAAGGAGAGATATCATTTCCATCCTGACCTTTTGATTTATTGAAATTACAAACTATCAGCAAAAATGAGTAATTCTTGAGATTGACATGGAGTTGCTGAATTGCGTCAGCACAGCTGAAATTAAATGGATCGTGATGTTGGCTCTGGTACTTTTAGCTGTACGATGCACTGCCAAAGTAGCATCTGCATAGTGGCAGCATAGATCTATATCAGGGGAACTGTTTAGCTGAGCGATTGATTGATCGATTCATTCATTCATTATCGCTCAGACAGCAAGATTGTGACAAGAACTATCTAGTGTTTAAGCATTTTGCTGTAAGAATCACTATTAAAAATCTTGAAATGGTTATTCTCAATGTGTAATTACGTTTAGCGCTGCTCAAAAATAATGGGCATGACGTCCTGACTAGTTTGAATAACGTCACGACTCTTCGACTGGGCGATAAAAAAGGTGTTTGCTATTCATTTTACGGATTGACTCTACGGCCGGCCTTTTTCCTATTGTAACGTTCCCGTCATTCAGCTGCTCAGCTAGGAAATGCGACGCGTTATTGCTTTTTAGACAGGCTTTTAACTTTTAATTTAAAAAGGTGGACTATTGCAATTGAAGTTCAGCGCTCTGTCGCCATTAGATCTAGGCCTAGCCTATGTCTATGATTTACAGTTTTACTTGACACGTTGTGGGGTTGTTAGGGTGGGCAGACCTTTTTTTTCAAATATCAAAATATCATATCATACTGTATACCACATTAAAGGTATTGCCATAACAATAAGATAGACATTTTATATAATGCTGTAGAATCTACGCGAAAAATACACTGAATAGAATAGAATCTTATCAACCCGCTGCGAGCTAATTCCGCAACTGTCTGTGGTGACCTGCTCTGCAGGGCTACAGCGACTGAGTTATAGCCATCTCAAATTTTGAATATTGGTCATTTTTTCTGCTCGTTCTCATGGTTTTTTTGGTTGTTACATAATGTTATAAACACACATCACACAGATTTTTGGAGACAAAAATATTTTATTTTTGTGAAAGTTATATCAGTGCTAGCCAAGTAAACCGGCGACTCGCTCTGCTTAACCCTAGAAATGTCCAAGCAGATTTTATCGGCTTTATTTAAAATTTACAATTGTCAAAGCTGCTTTATTACACTAAAGTTGTTTTGAGGCCGTTTTTCCCGCATCCACCGTCATGTAATGACTGTAAATGCATGACGAGGGCCATTATGTAGCCGATATTCTAATTGGCTGGAAGATGCCCTCGCGGACCAATCAGAGATCTTCTTACAATCTGACCTAGTTCAGACAAATCTGACAATTTGTGTTTCGCTTCAATGTTTAACATCGACTTTGATCAAGTTCTAATTATTAAATGTTTTTATAAATGTGTCACTTTAGAAATACAAATATGTTGAATAATTTTTTCATATTCATTTACTATAGCTATTACTATTTGTTCAACAACCGCGCAATGAATTGCCAACAAATATTGAAAATGCTCAAGTCGCCGGTGCCGCCATTTTGGAATTACGGGAAAACCCGAGTGGAAATCGGCGGACATCGGCTTGCATTCGGCGGCTCGGCCTAACAGCTCTATTTGAATGGGCATATCGTTAGTTGTTCCCTGGTCTAAACTGTAACTGAAGCCACACCTATGTTTCAAAGTAATGTTTTGTGGCTGGTCACGTCTTAGACTATGCAGGCCTATAATATCCTAATAACATGTAAACATATCACGGCTGGTCAATAAGACAACTGGCATTGCTGCACTATCATGACTATGCTCTTAATCGTTCTTTTCCTGACACATCAAAGGTTGAAAACACATAGTCTAGGGTCTTCTTTCTCAGAGATACTTATTTTGTGACATTTTTCAACACCTCATGTCAACAAATGTGATCAACTTCCCCTTAGAGCTACATGTAATTGTATGGCAACAAGCTTGTTTTTTGCCACTTTTTAGCAAATGGTGGCCATTTTGGGTGGCCATCTTGGATTTTTTGCTCAAAATGTGGCATTGCCATAGCAACCATTGCATAGCCAAAGACAAACTCAAATAAAATTTACATTTTTATATAGTTTAAAAAAGTTTTTGGCTAGTTACAGTAACAGGTATATGTTAGATCGTGAATTTTTCATGAAAAATAATGTATGAGCTCGCTACTTTCGGTATATCTAGAAAATCCTTAAAATTGTTTTTTTCTACCCCAAATTTTTTTAAAGCTACTCAGTTTATAACAGTGATTATTCCTAGATGTCAAGTACCACACAATGCTTTTGTATACAGTACTCCCTCCAGATGCGACCCCCTTCAGATCTGACTTCTCCTACTATGCGACTTTTTTTCTGAGCACCAACGTGCTTTACACTGTTAAGCACCCCTTAAATGCGATTTCCCCTCTCCTACGACATGCGACCTTCAAATCATGGCACTACCTAGCGACCTCCCTCTAAAGATACGACTTTTTAAAATTAGCTGCTCAGTGGCACTGTCAGCCTGGCATGAGCTGCCGGTCTGAAGCTATTGCTTGTGTGTACATACCGTCGATTACAGCCCAGTAGATACGTATGCTAAGCCACCGTCGGCTTAAGGCTGGTACAGCGTCGTATGATGTGGGCCAGCATTGACACAATCTTGGTCAATACACTGTGAAGATGTGTACTGGTAGCTTCAAATCACCGTACCAGATAGCAATATCCTTCTAAAGATACGACTTTTCAGTGTGCATGATTGGCACTCGCCCGCTCGCCAATGCGAGTAGGAAAAAAAACGGGCGAGTTCGGCTGGCCACGAACTCGCCCAGCTTGGCGAGTGCATATTTTCCCGTAATTTAAACATGTAGGCCCTAGTCTGCTGTGAAAAAAATGATTTGTCACGATAGATTTGTTCATGTCACGCAATTGTGACCTGACAGGTTCTAAAAGATTGGCGTAATTACGGCACGATTGGAGATTTTCGGATCAGCGCGATGACTGCCTGGAGTGCATCGCTGACCCGGTACGCATGCACTGAGCTCTAAGTATGCGGTACTTGTCTGAGCAATTGGTCAATTGTGTTACCCCCTTATAGGGTCAATTGTAACAGACATGCGTGCGCACGCCTGCATTTGTTGGCGAGTACGCATGTTGTTCCATACACGTGCAGTGTATGACATGTAAACAAATATCGGCAACTAGATGTAAACATTGGTAAAGGACGTCACAGACAGTATAATTTATTTAACGCCCACCACTAAATGACATGTTTATAATTAAACTGCCAATTAAAAGATTATACATATACACTGATATATCTCATTATAATTTATATGTTCACATATCCTGTTTTAAACATTTATTAGCAAGTCATTAGTTTTTTGTCAATTTTTCATTGATTGAACACGTCTTAGACTTAGTTGAATTAGAACTTTGTACTCCAGCAGCACCTCCAATGTGGAGTATCAGGCTTCAGGGGGGAAAGAGGCTGGTAGACCAGCTGACTCTTGAATGCTGGCACAGTTTTAAGAATCAGCTCAGTGCCCCTTGTTTCGGGCGAGTTCAAATTTTACTGGGCGAGTAGCACTTCAGATGCACTCGCCCATTCGAGTGGTATAATCAGTTAGTTATTCACACTGCTTTTTGAAATTAGCTGTTCCCAGACTGTGTCACGTCTGCAGATGACTGGCAGCCCTACACTGACAAGAGATGACTTTTTATAATAATGTTTCCAGCTGACTAAATGTATAACGACTTTAATATTCTAGTCACATCGTTGGGAACGCATTTCAGATTATAGTGGCTGAAAAATGCTTTCCGGTGATATAACTATTTTCACTGTATCTTGAATACTTTTTCTGTTATTAATTTAAAACCATGTTTAAATGGGATTTCATTGTAGATATGTATTTACATACGGTGCAGTTGACATCCAGTGCACCCTTGGCTATACAAGGTGCATTACAACACTAATTAGCAGGGGACGTCAACGGTGTCAGTGTGTCGGCTAGCTGTGATAAACATCCCACTTGAAATACCTAACTTTTTCAATTATGGTCGCACGGACATGTAATAAATATCACCATAAAGCTTATTCAAGCTGAAAATAATGATATAAATTTGATAATGATAGCTCCTAAACTCGCGAAGTTATTGATTTGGAAAATGAGGCAGGTCTAACAGTCATCATCATGGGGAATAGACGACGATGGCCCAGCATTAGAACAACACTGCACCAACGTCTCGCGCCGACCATATTCACAACCAAGTGCATTACGAGAGTGTATACACATGAAGATAATATCTGTGCTAGTATTGCGGTTGTCGGTATTGTCTGTTTAACTTCACATCTTAGTCAACATAGAAGGCGCCTGCCTCGCCTGTTTGCCATTAAATATTTAAATGAGAATTACAGTCTACATCCTGGCATCATCTATAGCATTTGTTTTCAAATTTTTATTTGGTAATGTAATATTGATCACATATCGATGCACATATATATATAATAAACAAGACCCAACTGTGTCTCCCTACCTGGTACGTTTATTAGGGATAATAGGGTACATTGTTTTAATGCTGGGCCAGAATGGAACACTATGACTCAGTATTCAACCTGTAGTCCTAACTTTTGACGTTGACATCAATTGAAAGTAGCCGTCACAGTCAGTGTCACATGTTTTGTACTGTAAAACATAGGCCTATATTGAAAGGTGGAAAAAACACTGCCTCAATGCTTATGAAAACACAAGCCACTTCCAGTACTTCTGAATTACGTGTTTCGGTTAGGACAGGCAATTAACACAGACTGTCAACTGCGCTGATCGTGTCACAACGAAAATGGAGGTGTTCAAAAGGGCTGTCTTAAACATCAAATTCGGCCCATTTTACGTTTTTTCTAGAGTTTTTTCACCCCTTCCAGATACGACTACCCCTTGGATGCGACTTTGGTTCTCTGGCAGTATGAAAGTCGTATCAGAGGGGGACTACTGTACAACAATTTATGTGGACTCAAACCTGTTTTAAGTTACATGACTGGTGATTGGCGGCCATTTTGGATTTTTCGCTCACCAGAGGGGGTTGTCATAGCAACCACTTTGTCATGCTTGTAGCCCAGGACCCACTGAAACTAAATCTATATGGTTTTACATGATTTTCGACAAGAAAAACATAGCTATATCACTCTGATTCTAAAAAAACATTTTTCATCAAAAATGCCTGACATTGTACAGACACAGCTGCCCAAATCTTGGACATAGCTAGGGTTAAGGCCTATCAGCGCTATATCAGTGCATAATATTGACAATTGACAAGAGATATCCCAGCTCCCGCCATAATCACACACGCGCTGAAGTTCAAGCAATAGGGAGAGAGATTGTAATAAGTAAGATTCAGGCTTAAAATTGTTTATTTACTGATAATCATCGATTATAACCATACCTATTCAGTCAACTGCATGTACTATAAACAGAAAGAGAGAGAGAGAGAGAGAGAGAGAGAGAGAGAGAGAGAGAGAGAGAGAGAGAGAGAGAGAGAGAGGGAGAGATTGTAATAAGTAAGATTCAGGCTTACAATTGTTTATTTATTGATAATCATCGATTATAACCATACCTATTCAGTCAACTACATGTACTATAAACCATTGCATGTAACATGCATAGGCCTATGACTTTTATTCTTAAATGTTATGACTGTGAACATGGTGAAGCGTCCTGATCTGCATGTCTGCAGGATACCACGCTATAGAAAAGATTTTATCATATCATATCATATAATAGGCCTACTACTACTAGGCTTATTTATTTCAACTCTGATGTGTACATTGTTGTCAATGTTATGACACTGTATATATATTCACATATTATAATATATAGCAAAAAAGATTAAACAAAAATAAGCTATGTTGAAAATAGGTATAGGTCTATAATCAGCTTTAGGCCTAAAGAAATTATTAAGCTAAAGCCAAAGGTTTATTTAATGTTATGAGATGGCTTGATTAACATTGTTGTGCCGATAAACAAGGCGGGAGTTTGACACATGCTTTCGGATTCTACCCCAGTCCCCTGATGAATAACATATTCAATAAGTTCAATAATGGCTGAAAAAAATTCAAAATGACAGATATTGTGATGGTTTGCATTTTTTGTTGGTAATTTCACCTTATGTGTGTAATAACTTCCAAAAGTTGTCGATGAACCTTGCTCAAATTTGTTATGCATATTACTAATAACCAGTTCTCGGAGAAGTTCTATATTGGCTGAAAGAAAATCCAAAATGGTCGATTTATTGTAATTTTACTACCGTATATCCCCGCGTATAGTGCGACGCCATGTATAATACGAGTTAAGATTTGAGGCCTCGGATGACCTGAAAAACGTCTGCTCCTCTCTATAATACGACCTCAAATTTTGGATTTCGGCAGTGAAATCTAAATGTGAGGTCAGATAATATCTTGTTCTACTAATCAGCTAATACGTCGATACACAGGACAGTCTCAGACACTTGTATACACGTTGCTCCATGACGGGAACAGCGGCAAAATAACAGCTCTGCAAAACTAAAGGGCAGTATCTGCTTACTTGTTAAGTGAGCAGATACTGTATTTTTATTTTCCACGGCAGAGTGAATGTCATCGGGACTGTCTCGTCTGGGGCAGACATTCTGAGGCCTGTATAGGCTACATATACAATGTAAGAAATTGCCATAGGAAATATAATCAGTCAGATTTACAAAATATTTATATTTCGCCGACAAATTTATATTATTTTAATTATCTTTTACAAAGACCATATTTTAATATCGTCGTGCTCAAATAAGAACATTCCAAGATGAAATGTGATTGTAAAACATTTGCAGACTAGCCGCATTTGTAGACACAAGAGGTGCGTGGCTGTATAAGGTGTCTGGGTGTAACAATGCACGTGCTACAGAGCCGCGCTCCGTTAACTACAGCTAACAGATACCACCATTTGCTCAATATCGTATCATCAGCGGCAACAGCGGTTGATGTTAATGTTATCCCAGCAATATGGACATTTTAAGGCCCACACGTATAGAATTTGCCATAGGAAATATAATCATTGATATCTTGTTATATTTCGTCAACGCATTTCTGTCATTCAAAATATCATGTTCAGATAGGCCTACCGCGATCGTGCACAATCGAGCAGTCCCATATGAAAGGCTATCTTAGATTAAATCAATATTAATATTAGGCCTGCTTACAAACACGCTGACTGGCCTACGTTTACAGATACGTTTTACCGCTAGGGAACTTACCACAGAACTTACCGCTAGAGAGCTAAAAAAAATGTTTTAAATTCTACCTCTATGTATAATACGAGGTGCCTTTTTGTGACATGAATAGCTAAGAAAAAACATCGCATTATACACGAGGATATACGGTATGCTAATTTTACCATGTGGGCATAATAACTTGAAAAGGTTTTAATGTATCTTGCTCAAATTTTGTATGCATGTTGCTAATAACCAGTTCTCGGACAAGTTTGATTATTTTATGAGACTTTTAGGTTGAAAAATTATTTATGTAATCATTAAAACTTAGATGAAGTCATAAATAATTGAAACAAAGCCACAGGGATGTACCTTCTCGCATGGCAGGTCACCTTTATCCAATCTTCAAGAATTATTTTTTTAACACTTTGATTACCCTAGCTCGAAAATTGCATGTCCAACATGGCTTTTCCTTACAAATCAACGTAAACGCTACAGTCGCCTATAATGATGCCATCTTGAAAAAAAAATTCTGATTTTGGATTAACCAGGTTGAGTTTGAAAAACATCAAATTTGCGTATCCAAGATGGCTGCCCTGGGTCTTCCTTACAAATTGCCATAATCACATAAGTCAATTTTCGAACGTTCTTCATTGATAATCCTGTGTTTCCCAAATTGGCTAATCTGCATATCCAAGATGGCAATCCAGTCTGTTGCTTACAGAAGAAAAAAATTGAGTCACAGATTATGCAATACTGTACAGTCCCTCACTAGAAGAAGTTATATATTACCAATTTTGACAGAATAACAAACATTATTCTGTACTTTTATATAAATTATATTCAAATGACCCCGGATGCTTTCTAAATATTGTAATAAATTCTACACCTGTGTATAATGCAACATGTATGGCCAAGTAAAAACGAGACAGTACAGTAAGCACCATACAATTGCTCCGATTTTTTGTACCATGGGCTATATCTTGTTGATTGATATATTCATTGTTTCTGGGACACTGACCGGGGGGGGGGGGGGATTTGTGCACCGCATGCATTATTTGAAGCTCGAGATTTCAAAATTTTCTGAGGACACATTTTGAAAAATGACCCCAGACGCCTCTAGGGAATTGATGGGCAAAATTTCTAGTAGAAAAATCTGCAACCACCCTCCCTCCTCCCCTATCATTAAAATTCTGGATCTGCCACTGTTGTAGACTAACCGCAGGAATTGTTGTACATGTACCTGGTTGGCTGATCATTGATCTCTCAAGTATTGTACACAATTCTACACCTGTGTATAAAGCAACATGTATCGCCAAATAAAAACATTGCACAATACACAAGACAATACATTAAGCGCCATACACTCTTTAATTTTTAAACAATTCCTTTGATTTTTTATACCATGAAACGACATCCCACATAGATTAGACAAATTTGAAGATGAAGGCTGTTCCGTAATAATTAGCGTTACCGCAGCCAGGTTTTTAAAATAAAAATTATTTTTAAAGCATGATGCACTCCTTACTATTCAACCAATTATTCGATATAATAGATTTTATAATAAGGCCATCCCCAAAAATATGTTTGTTTCCGATTTCCAACCGCATTGGTAAAAATAGCGGTAAAAGATGCAAGGCTCACACCATGAAATCAGAAGCAAGGACATTTTTTAGGATGGCCTAAGCAAGTGGGGATATATATTCAGGGTTTCCCCCAGAAAAATGAGAAAGCATCAAGGTACTTGGTGGTTCAGTTTCAGTGCAGCGCACAATTTGCGCGCGGCGCACAATTAGCGCGCTGCGCACAGTATGTGCGCGGCGCACAATTTGCGGCGAGCACAGTCTGGGGGGTCTGGGGGCATGCTCCCCCTTGAAATTTTAATCAGAAAACCTCTTGATATGCATTTTGGTGGCTTATAGCAGTAATTTGTATCCACTGTTTGTGCTGGTAAAAAAATAAACACTGATTCTGCATGTAGACTAATACATATATACATGTATATATATAAAAACTAAGTGCCAGTTTGACATTTTAAACCCTTGTGATATAGACCACCAATTTTCTCATATGTACACAGCAAATTATTTTTAAATAGGACTAGAGGCCTATGCAGTGACTAATGAAATATGTAGTGTCTACTTTGTCTAGTGGTCCATTTTTCCCCTGTATCAAACAATGATAACAGTGAAATACCATGAGATGGGGGCCTAGGATGATTCTTGTCTGACAAGACTATTGGATTAAATCGCATTGTGAATAATTAAAAACAATGCAGGCCTACTCTGTGACTTTTTATTCACAAAAAAAATTTTGAAAGAATCTTTAGACAAATAGACACTAGGCATAACGTAATGATTCAGAAATTGGTCAATACGAATGTATCTGTTCAAAAGCATGCTGTTTGTTTGTGGTTGAGATAGAAATAAATTCATTAGGCCTTAATAGATCAGTGCCACGCTGTTGGATTATCATCAGAACTTGCTAATACCAGAAAACAAGTTGGTTTAGATACCAGGTGACATTGGCCCAGCCTTTAATGAGCACAGACAAGGTCGGCATCACTTGTTTTGCTTTCTGAGAATATGATAATTTACACCCCAACTTATCTTAGCCAGCACGCTTTATTGCCTATTAATAACCAACGCTGTGTTGACGTTGGGTTTGTGTAAACACAGTAGAGGATTGTGACACACCAGGCATAGGCCCCCTATGCTTTGTTATCGCGGCAAACACGGCCGGTAGAACAACGCGCTTTAATGTAGAGCCAGCGTTGCAGACAATAGACCAACATTAAGTCAACATTAAGTCAACGTACTACACTTACTATACTGTATTGTGTTTGCTACACACTGATCATGCTGATAGACCCGCTAACAGTGCCTGACCACGTGACATCATATGACCACTGGGCATGCGCACAGACGAGTCACGCACTGTAGCAGTAGGCCAATGGAATGCTGCAAGATCTAATCTGTATCGCTGCCAATGTTGTACGTAAGCATCAAGACATTGGTAAAAACGTCAAGGGATTTCTTAAAGCGTCACGGCACTTACTGAAGCGTCAGGGTTAAAAAATAAAGCGTCTTGGTGCCGTGACGCTTGGACGCTTAGGGGAAAACCCTGATGTTGACCCAGGGATCGACATTAACACTGGCCCGTTGGCCCGAGGCCAGTAGAAATCACTAAGGGCCAGTAAATTGCCTGAGATACTGGCCCTGAGGGCCAATGAAAAAATAACACCCTTCTGATACAGTGTACATGCACTAAGGACTAGAAAGAAAAGGCTGAGGGCCAGTTATTGGCCCTTTGGGCTACTACCTGGAATCAGTTAGTGTTGATTCCTGTTGACCCTTGCTGGAATCGACTTTAGACTTCAGAATCTAAAGTTGATCTCCCCACTGTAAGAATACAAATTTTCTAATGGCTGTAGCCCATAACAAAGACATTCAAATTAATCTGAAAGAGCTAGCTAAGACTTTTGATGATGATTTAAAATTAAAAAATCCTTTGGTCTACATGGTTTATACAAAAAATTTCAGCATTGCAAGGGTTAAACCTATCATAATAATAACAATTTGGGTTTCTATGCCATGTGAGTTCTAAACATAGTCCAGACACTTTCAACTTCAAGCTCTGTATATCACTGATGGCAACTACAAGGTCATGAATGGAAGCTTTATCATGTAAATTTGATCATTTCCCAGAAACATTTTTGTGTGATTTATGCCATATATGTATAGGCCTATACAAATATATATATATATTTTATTGTGCTATAGATGGTCCAACATGGCATCATCTGAGAATAATACATCACACCTGACTGAGGACACATCTACTGTTTGTGAGAATGAGGAGATATGTCACGGCAGTGATGAGGTGATGACGGCAAGTGATCAAGTCAATCAAGACCAGGACTCGTCTATGAAACATTCTGCTCCTCAGATGTCAAAAAATCAACTGAAGAAGTTGAAAAGAAAGGAAAAATGGCTGGAGTTCAAACATGAAAAGAGGTGCTGTCTGACTTAATGATCATAAAATATCATTTCGCTTGAGCTTAAAATATCATATCGCTTGAAATTTAAAAAAAAATCTGAAAAAATGTATTCCTTTGTTCTGGTATACATTTTAAGATAAAAAAATACTCATTATATTTTTACTAGCGATATTACTGTCAAAATGTGAACATTAGAAGCCCTTTTGAAAAGTATAAGGCTTTGTATTTCTAAGTATTGTCTCTTGAAACACATTCAGCCTTAATTTCACTCAAGGACTTCAGGATTTAAATACCAGGAATGTATAAGTGGGGGAGGGGTCCAGGAGGTGCCGGGTCAGTGACCAAGTGGGAGCTATGGCCCAGTGAAGTATGACCATACTGGGAGTCTGGGGGCTCTCCATCAGAAAATATAAAATATGAGTCCTTCCATTGTAAATTCTGGGACTATAATAAATAGCTGCTAAAGTGATCAATGATCAATTTAATATTAGAAACATTTGTGGGACACCTGTTTTAAAGATGTAAAACAAATATGTATAATGACTGATTTACATTACACTGTTAGAAAAAGGGTAAAGAAAAATTTGAAGGAAAAGAAAAAAAGAATGAAAGAAGCTGGAGAAGATACAGGGCCAACACGTCAGCAATTAAAACATAATAAGATGGCAAACTCTGCTTGCAAAGTTCAGGTTGCTGTGGATTGCTCATTCGATGATTATATGTCAGAAAAGGTAGACATTTTTTCAACCCTTAAAGCGATGAAATGTTTTGATTTTTTTTCTAATTCGAAATCATCACAAATGTCTTAGTTAGCTCTCTCTGCTTCATTTGAATACCTATGTTATGCCGGTCTTCTGCCATTATAATAATGATTTAATTCTTTCAGTGCAAGGACCTTCTTTAGCATTGACGAATATAAACATGATAAAGTAGACTTTGTACTAGCTTTACTTTTCATTGATAAATATCATTGATCACAATTGATCCCAATTTTATTATGAATTAGCAGCGCTTGCACCAAACATTTGTCGGAACATTATAGCCCACGGCCCTGGGCGCGAATCGCCCAGGGCCGTGGGCTTAACGGTTAATGTGCACACGGGTCAAAGGTCAACTCTAATCAACACAATCATGATGTCAAAAAAATTGTTTCATTTTCTACTTCGATAGAGGTATTTTCTGCCCATGCTCATCCCTTATCCCTACTGAGGGATTCTGGGTGTTTACTGACATTTAGTAGTGAGGTCTTTGTGCACAATGTGTGTGTTTTCACTGTTTCAAAATAAGCAAGCATCAAGCTGACAATTTACTTCTTTCAGTCTTTGATTAAACCTATAAGTTACGTAGCCTATGTTCAATGGGAGCATTTTACGTTTTGAAATTTATTTTATTTTAGACTAAATGTTAGGCCTAGTCTATGGTTTGTATATAGTCTAGCCGTTTCTCTGGAAAATGTTTAAGGATTCCCTTCACTTTTCATGATTTTTGCAAAGTCATGGTCATGGTTACCATGACGACCACGTGACCAATCAAGGTATCTTAGCACAAAATATCTAGGCATATCTTGCAGTCAGTCAGAACCAATGTCAACAATGACCCCTGATGACGTCTAGTCAGATCTAGCCTATATGGGCAAAGCCCGCCACTTCAAGACTTTTCCACAAGCTAATATCAAAAAATCAACTTCTCATTAGACCTCTTTTTACAACTTTATATAAAAAAAAAAAATTCTTGTCCTAAAAAATTGAGATACCAAGTCTAAAATATCAATTTTAATCATTTTTTTAATAAACAATTAAAATCTTAAAAAAACACACACAGAATAAGTTACATTTTTTTTTATAGTTTAAACATTTACCAAAATATCTGATATGTATTGGGCATTTTTGTACAAATACTATGCAAAATAAAAACGTGCACAATTAAATATAATAATGTAATTTCACTGTTTCTAGGTGTGAATGGTCTTGATACATTGCAGTATACGAGATATAAAGGTTTTTCAAAGTAGTAGTGTATTTTCATTTTAGTTTTTTCCTGATAAGAACAGTAGTGTATACATGTTCAATACCCATACAATATTGTTTAAAATAAACCTAGGAAATACAATAAATTGTGTGTGTCATTGTCACCAGACTACAGTGGTAGTCCAACGTTAGATTTATAGGGCAAAGCAAATGCCCTGTATTGTAACGTTACTGATGTAGCAACTAGCCTGTAGGCCACAAAAGTCACAAAGTTCACGTAAAAATGCTGGTATTACGCTACTGTTAGGCCTACTGTTAGACCTAGCCTAGTATGATTAGGCTACTCCTTTTAGTATGATAATATTACCATGATTACATCCCATACTTTCATAGGGCCTGTCTGGCCTGTATAGGCTAGGATGTAGGGAAATGAAAGCTTGATCTTTTTTTTACTATTTTTAGGCCAGATATTGCATTTGTAGTCATAATGTAGAATAGGCTATAGGCCTATGCCGCCTTGGATAATTTCACAATAGCCTATAAGAAATGATTTCAAATTCCTCTCATTTTCTTGGATACATAGTAGGCCTAATACCTTTATAGGCCTAGGCCTACAGTCTGTTTCATCAGATCCAGGGAGTAGCCTTTTTTTCAATTTAGACTACTCTGTCGTTGTTTTAAATTTTTGCGCAAAAATTTTCTCCATTTTTCCATCTTCCCCCAACATCCCTGAAAATTTGATCTAATTTTGTTACGTATTATCGAAGTTAGGCCATTTAACATGTAATACAATTTCGAAATGACGGCCCTCTATTTCACCACTACGATGAAACCAAAATTATATTACATGTCAAAAAAGATATCATGGTATGAAAAATGCTTCACCGGAATTAAAACTACAAACCCCCCCCCCCCCTATATGCCTACACACCAAACATGCATAACAAATGTACTATAGGCTTTTGATAGTCTTACGTAATAATAATTATTGACGCCTTTGCATATGATAGACTAGTGTTATGGCTGTGTTATTACTCATCATAAACTATCTTATGGTTTCATCATAAGATAGTGTCACTTCTCGTAACGTCATCATAATAGTAGTGCGAATGCGCTGTAACTCTCATGACATCAAACAATAGTGACATGCAATTAAAACTTATGATGTCATCATAAATGTCATTATTAGCTCCCGCCGTCACCGTAGGTGAGCGAAGGGAGCTATGGATTCTACCTCCGTTTTTTTTTGGCCTCTTCTTTTGCCTATAACTTTGTGAAAAAATAAGCTAGGATAACAATTTTTGGTATGTGGGTTACTTCCAGGTGGCTAATGGACGGGTTAAAATATTTTTAATCTGAATTCAATACGCAAGGTTGCAGAGGAGAAAATGATGATGTGACGGCGTTGGGCCGTTGGGCCGTCCGTAAACAATTCGTTAGCTCCCGCCGTCACCGTAGGTGAGCGAAGGGAGCTATGGATTCTACCTCCGTTTTTTTTTGGCCTCTTCTTTTGCCTATAACTTTGTGAAAAAATAAGCTAGGATAACAATTTTTGGTATGTGGGTTACTTCCAGGTGGCTAATGGACGGGTTAAAATATTTTTAATCTGAATTCAATACGCAAGGTTGCAGAGGAGAAAATGATGATGTGACGGCGTTGGGCCGTTGGGCCGTTGGGCCGTCCGTAAACAATTCGTTTCCGGAGCATATCTCTGAAAGTACTTGTCCGATTGTCTTCAAATTTTACACACAACACCCCTAGGGGGTCTAGTTGTGCCTTTTGGGGTATTTGAACTTTGACCTACTTCTGGTTCAGAACTATGACCTATTTAGACGTTTTGACGCGCACTTTGTTTCCGGAGCAGATCTCGAAAAGTACTGGGCCGATGACAGTCATATTGCACATACATGTTCTCTAAGGTCCCTAGTTGTGCTTTTTCAGGTTTTTGGACCTTGACCTTGAAGTTGACCCAGCACTTTGACCTAATTTATAACATCGGTAAATCCGACTGAAAGATTTTGCGGAATATCATGAAAACCGCTCAAGATAGCTACACCATTACTATAAAACAAATTGTGAGGTTTCAGGAGAGGATGCATCTTGAAAAATTTCAAGTTGATAAAATTAAAAATGGCCGCCTATCGGCCATTATTCACCTCGACAGGCCTGATATTGCGGAATATCATGAAAACCGCTCAAGATAGCTACACCATTACTATAAAACAAATTGTGAGGTTTCAGGAGAGGATGCATCTTGAAAAATTTCAAGTCGATAAAATTAAAAATGGCCGCCTATCGGCCATTATTCACCTCGACAGGCCTGATCTTGCGGAATATCATGAAAACCGCTCAAGATAGCTACACCATTAATATCAAATAAATTGTAAGGTTTCAGGAGAGGATGCATCCTGAAAAAATTGAAGTTGATAAAATTCAAAATGGCCGCCTATCAGCCATTATTTACCTCGACAGGCCTGATATTGTGGAATATCATGAAAACCGCTCAAGATATCTACACCATTACTATAAAACAAATTGTAAGGCTTCAGGAGAGGATGTATTTCGAAAAAAATCATTTTGTCAAAGTTCAAAATGGCCGCCAATCAGCCATTATTCACTTTCACATGGCCGTTATTTAGTAAACCGTGCTAGATGGCTAGACCATTACTATAAAACAAAATGTGTGATATCAGGAGAGGATGCATCTTGGAAAAATTTGACTCGATAAAATTCAAAATGGCCGCTTATCGGCCATTATTCACTTTCACATGTCCGTTATTTGGTCAACCGTGCGAGATGGCTAGACCATTACTGTAAAACGAAATGTGAGATTTCAGATGAGGATGCATCTTGAAAAAAATTGACTTGATCAAATTTAAAATGGCCGCCTTTTCGGCCATTATTCATTTTCACATGGCTGATATTTGGTAAACCGTGCTAGATGGCTAGACCATTACCTGATTACTATAAAACAAAGTGTGAGTTTTCGGGGGAGGATGCACCCTGAAAATTTTAACTTACGAATTCAAAATGGCCGACAATCAGCATTATTTACCTTGATAGGCCTGATATCAGGTAAACCGTGCTAGATAGCTAGACCATTACTATAAAACAAAATGTGACGTTTCGAGAGAGGATGCCTTTTGAAAACTTTCGACTCAATCGAATTCAAAATGGCCGCCTATCGGCCACTATTTACTTGCACATTGCTGATATTTGGTAAACCGTGTTAGATAGCTGGACCATTACTATAAAACAAAATGTGAGATTACAAGAGAGGATGCATCTTGAAAAAAATTGACTCGATCAAATTTAAAATGGCCGCCTATCGGCCATTATTCACTTCACATAGCCGGTTTTTAGTAACGGTACTAGATGGCTAGACCATTACTATATAACAAAATGTGAGATTTCAGGAGAGGATGCATCTTGAAAAATTTTGACTTGATCAAATTCAAAATGGCCTCCTATCGGCCATTATTCACTTTCACATGGGCGATATTTGGTAAACCGTGCTAGATGGCTAGACCATTACTATAGAATGAAATGTGAGATTTCAGCTGAGGATGCATCTTGGAAAATTTTGACTTGATCAAATTCAAAATGGCCGCCTTTAGGCCATTATTCACTTTCACATGGCCGATATTTGGTAAACCATGCTAGATAGCTAGACGATTACTATAGAATGAAATGTGAGATTTCAGCTGAGGATGCATCTTGAAAAATTCTGACTCGTTCAAATTCAAAATAGCCCCCTATCGGCCATTATTTACTTTCACATGCCCAATATTTTGCAAACTGTGTTAGATGTTAGTCCATTACTATAAAACAAAATTTGAGGTTTCGGGGGAGGATGCACCCTAAGTTTTTAACTAATTTATATCGAATTCAAAATGACCGTAAATCAGCTATTAGTTAACTCGATTGGCCTAGTTCTTAGTCTAGTTCTGATCTTACTCTTAGACTGGGCTTCTTAGACCTAGTTGTCTTGCGTTTTGATTTTTGACCTAGACTAGGACTACATTAATAACCCTATACAAAATTGCTTAAATCAAATTCTAATTCGGAGCGGGAGCTCCTGGACTTATGTAGTCTTGTATGATAGTGTCATGATATTGTCATTGCGCTATAACTCTCAAGACTTCACCATATGAGAGTGCCACTATCACTGCATTATTACTCAAATGACGTCATCATATTATAATTTCATGGTGTCGTAATTCTAAGGACGTCATCATACAATAGCTTCACTGCTTCACAATTTACAGGATGTCAGAACACAATAGTGTCATCCAATCATACCTCATGACTTCATCATGTGTTACCATATTATATCAACGCATCATAACGAATGACACTATCATAATGATTATTACTCATTATAACACATACTAATCATTTCACGTCAACATAATTCTCATGACATCAACATATGATAGTGCCATCCCGTCATAATTCTTGTGACATAATCATAATAATAGTGTCACCCCTCTAGAACTCTCATGACGTCATGATATGATAGTGGTATTGCGCTACAACTCTCATGAGATCATCATATGATGTTAAAACTACCAGTCGTGATTGTGCAACAGGCTGTGAAGCAGAGTGGAAGATTTATAAACAAAATAGATGTAGCATCGTTTTCCCACTTCAACATAATTTGAATCGGCTGAATGCAACTCCAGTGTTGTGTGTGAAGGGTTTGAGTATTATGTATATGGTCAGTGTACAAACTGTATATGCTGCACCAGCCGGTGGCTGATATGATTCTCATCTCGGTGGTTTGCCACGTACTGGGCAGACGTTGGAAATGTGGTTCTACTACACCTGCCCTCCACTGAGCCTGTGTTTGCAGTCTGCGGGGGAATTCAATCAGACTGTGACATGTTTAAAGCCTGTTTTTTTTCGAGATGCACTAATTTATCAGGTCGGAAATAATTTATACAGGCATCTGAATGACCAACATATAACCTGTTTCGTATTCTTGTATTTTGGCACAGTGAAGATTGTCACTTGCTTCGAGTATTTTGTTGGATCAAGACCAAGTCGAGTGAATGCTAACTTGTGTGCCCGGTAACTGCTATGAATGTATATTTAAGTCCGGGATTTAAGTCTAGTACCGGAAAGAGTTATTCACTAGCCGAAACAATGGGAGTCTATGGGAGGGGTATTATGTGTGGTGAGACGTTATAATGACACACCGTCATAACTTCAATGATGACACCACATGATTCAATGAGGTCATCACAGTTTCTTCAATCCCCATGGAAGTAGGTGGCTCTACAATCCTGTCAACTTTGAAACTGATCATTATTATTTAATAGGCTACCTCATGAGTAACTTGGGGTTTTGCATCAGTTGTCATGGTATTCATGATGGCCCAGTTCTTCCAGTGATGGCCCACTCCTACCATATGCGTGACCCACTTCTCTCTTATTTGGCCCACTTCTCTCCACAAAAGTTTTAATGGATATTTATCGGATTGGTATCATTACTGAATTTGTATTCCACCTGGGTGTATGGTGGCCTTAGGGGTATATGTGATGGACCACATTTCACAGTGATCACAGACCTAGATATAATGAGAAAATCAGATTTTTATGTTTGGTGGCCCACTTATCCCCACTCGCCCCTACCGGATTATATTAGGCATGTCTATTGCATTAAAAAGGTAAAATAAACTGAGAATCAAATATAAAATATTATATATATAGGCCTAGGTCTTGGCATATAAAAAGCTTTGATAAAAGAGCGGAGGATCTATATCTTTTATTTTCATTTCATATCATTTTTTTCATATGCCTAGACCTACATGTAGACTAGACCTAGAGCCTATGCTTCCTCTGTACAACTTTCGTACCAATAAAAAGCTGTTATTCAATCTGTAGTTCTTATGCTAATCGACTTAGACTTAGTTATTACAACGGAAAGAGTAGACTATTTAACTGATTAAAACATATCTCAGTTTAAGTTTTTTTTAAGTGGAATAACGTTAAATATTCAGTCTATAGGCTAGTATAGGCATTTTTTTGATTTATCACTAACGTTAGACGTTAGTGTTAGGCCTAGTCTATAACTCTTTATCAAGTGGGCTCTATTATGTAGGCCTAGCCTGATAGATGACATATTGACAATAGTTGGGGATGCTCTTAAAATATACTAATCTATCAAAATAATATGAAATATTTAATTGTCAAAACCTTAATAGCCTCACTTTAACACTGGTTGGCCGTGGGCTTCTTGGGCACTGCCCATTTCATATTATTTTTATTATCAACATGATCAATGTATCATTACTTACAAATAATAAGGTACACCACACACAGCAGAGTGTTAAATTCAGTTTGCCTTAGCGCATTCTAGAGTACTATAATTTGACAACTTAAGCAAACATGAGACGTTGACCCAATGCTGGGCTAATGTTGGCCTACCATCTACGACGCTGAACCAACATTATCCCAGTAATATCATTATCCCAGGGTTACTGTGTCATGTTTGACGCCACACTGAATGTGAGCCAGCGTCACAGACGGCAGGCCAACATTAACCCAGCTTTGGTTCTAAGCATTGTGCCGGTATATATGCTACACAAGCCCACCATTGACCCATCAATGTGTCAGTGTAACATGCATTAGTCCGATGCCGGGCCATTGGGTACGACGCTGGCCAACATTTAAACGGCATAGGGGTGTTGTACACTATGTACACGCATACCTGCCAGCATGAAGTAATGACTAGTGCTGAATACTGGCCAGCACCGACGCTGCCCAACATTTAAACGGCATTGGGGCGGTGTATACTATGTTCACGCCCTCCCGTCAGCATGAAGTACTGACTAGGGCTGAATGGATACTGGCCAGCACCGGTGACGCTGGCCCAACATTTAACAGAAACTGGGGCAGTGTCAGCTTGTACTCACCTCCAGCAATAATCACTGCCAGACCAGCCTGCCATTGAAAGCTGTGTTGATGAGCCAAATTGTGTTTCGCCCATTGGTGTGGTTCCAAAACGGAATAATAAATTCCGCTTATTACAGAATCTCAGGGTAGTGAATGACAGTTGCTGTAAGGTGACATTTCAGTGTGAAGATATTAAAACTGTTGCCCAACTGATTGAGCCTAAAGAGGATTTAGTTTACTGTAGACATAAAAAACAGGAGCCATTTAGTAACACTAATTACAAAAGCCATTGACACTACATCTATTAGCTATTAACCTTTATGCTGCGGGAGGGGAGACATCTCCAGTTTTTTGTTTACAAAAAAACAGTGAATCTTCTACTTTTTATACAGCAGCATCATATAAATATGCAATTATTACTCTAGAAAATATTTTTTTTGGAATTGTAATCAATATTTTTTATTGTTATATGTATCTTGTAATTGTATTTTGAATATATTTGTTGCAAGGATATACAGCATCTAGTTCAGCAACTAAGCCATGCGTATTCTGCCAACAGACGTGCCAAAGATCCCATGCAGGTTATTATTAAAGCTCCCCCCTACCAGGGAGATGCTTTTTGTTTTGCACTGGTTCGGTCCCCACTCTGCTGCTTTGTGTGGCTGTAGCATCCATACCTTGTCACCCTGATATCTACAGGACCGCTTCTTCGATTTACTTTTGGTGTTCAACTTACTGGATACTAGTATAAATACCTGGGCTGCCTCAATTTTTCAGAAAGTTTGAAAGAAATTTTGGTCATGACGACCATCTTATTTTTTTCTCGTCAAATTTAGACCTTGTCACCCTGATACATATCTACAAAACAGCTTTTTTGAAGCACCTGGTGTTCAGCATACTGGATACTATTACCGGGTATTAATTTCTGGGCTGCATCAATTTTTCAGAAGAAAATTCTGGTCATGGCTGTCATCTTTAATTTTTTTGTCAAATTAAGTCCATGTCACCCTGATAACTTCAAAGTTGCTTATCCAATATACTCAATACTTCAACATACTGGGTAATAGTATTAATTCCTAGACTCTATCAAACTTTCGGAAAGTTTAGAAAAGTATCAGGGTCATGGTGGCCATCTTTAATCTTTTCTCGTCAAATAAAGACCTTGTCATCTTGATATCTACAAGAACACTTTTTTCTAGATTCACTCAGTCTTTAACATACTGAATACTTAACTAGCATTAATTCCTAGACTGCAGCAATTTCTAAGCAAGTTCAGAAACATATCTGGATCATGGCAGCCATATTTTATCTTTAAATTAGTACCTTGTCACCCTGATAACTTCAAAGCTCCTTATCCCATATACTTAAATAGTAACTACTTGCTATGTATAGACTTCTGCTTTATGATATAATTGTTCATGTTGTTAATTGCATACAGTATAAATTGATTATCTGCTGACATTACAATTAATTAAAGTCTTTTGTTTGAAAAGTGTGTAGGAGTCTTCTTTTATTGTAAAAAAAATGTTTAAAATTATGTGTGCTGCATAAAATCGTACACACCTTGATAATATTCTACATTTTTCATGCACAATATATCATGAAATACTTTATTCATAATTCCAGCCTATATAGGTCTACAGTTTTACCAAAAATGCCCTCAGACCTCCAGAATGTGAAGGTCCTTTGTACTGAAAAATGTAGATTTTTATTGTGACATATAATCAGGTTTGTACCAGTTTACCAGTGAATGACAATCAGACATGTGAACACTCAGGATTGAAGATAGATTTAAATACATCTTAATATTTAAATTTCAGTTTTATGTGACTGGCGTTGAAAAACAATTGAAGGATCGGTTAGCGCATATAGGAGACTATGTTAACTGGGATGTGAGTAAATCAATTATCTTATTTATCTTGGTAGAATAAACAAATGGGTGTCACCATAAATAATCTTTTACACTATGCTTGCAGGGAAAATCATACCTGCCTTGATAGAGTGAAATGTAGTAAATCTATTGCAATCCATTTTGTTCTACTTACTACTGGGATTAATTTTTAACCACTTATTCACATATTTTTTGAGGTTTAGAAAGGGGTCAATTATAGTAAACGTGTAACTCTAGATCTTTTTTTACTCACTACTGTGCTGGGGCATTCACGTTTGACCACTTCACATATTGTTTGAGGGTTAGAAGAAGGTCGATTATAGTAATAAGTCCAACCAACATTTTTGTTTTAGTTAACCCATGCCCTGCTGAATTGTTTGTTTCTATTTTCATTGATTTAAAGCTGGAATTGCTGACCCAATTTCCAGCTTCAAATGACGAAAACTATTTCTATTTATGAAACATATTAATTCTAATTATATATTAATTTAACATATGTTTTATTTCCAGATGAATTTCCAACAAGAAGATTATCAGGATATTTTTGAGAAGGAGGATATTGTATATCTGAGTAGTGAATCTCCCAACCTGCTTGATACATTGTCAGATGGGAAAGTGTACATCATCGGTGGTTTAGTTGACCACAATCATCACAAGGTAAATAATTTCAAATATTTCCTACATTAATTACTTGTGTCGTGATTAGTATCATTTTACACCTGATGAATTCCCTTTTGAGAGCATATTTTCGAAAATAAAGGTAAAAGATTTTTAACCCTTTCAGTGTGGGGATCGACTTAAGACGTCAGAATCTGTCATCTATAGACGTCAGGTTCTGACGTCTCAAGTTGATCCCGCTCTGAAAGAGTTATTAAATTATATTTATAATGGCTAGGTATTCAAATGCTAGGTATTCAAACGAAACGGAAAGAGCTAACTAAGACATATCTGATGATTTCAATTTTTTTGTCTCTTTGTTTATATAAAAATGTTTCAGCGCTTTAAGGGTTTAAGTTAGATTTACCATTTGAAATTCAAAGGGACATAAAATATATAACCCCCCTCCTATTGAAATGTTAGTTATCTTTTCCATATTTCTATCTTAGAATAGGCCACTGGGAGTCAAATTGTTTATGCATAGACCTGCACAAGGTTTCCCAAGATTAAGAAGTATTTTGTGTACATTTACTAAATATCTATTTACCAAGGTCACCTCTGTCAAATGGAGTTTGAATAATTTATGATACATGTTGTCCTACTCTACTTTCTTCTGTGCATGTTTTTCGCAGGGCCTCTGTCATAAAATTGCAGAAGAGAGAGGGTTAGCTCATGCCCAGCTGCCCATAGGAGATTACCTGGAAATGAATAGTCGTAAAGTTTTAACTATTAATCACGGTATGTAGTATTCTATTCTTACTGGAATATTTTCAAAAGCAGACATTACTCTCACATCCCAGCCAATACATTTATAGGTATCTCTTTTTTTGTTCCTCTACAACGCAGTGACTCGTATATGAGCACAAAAAAATACATTTAATTCTTAACCCGCTAAGCGTTTTTATTTCATTTTATTAGCCGCTATCAAATCACTGTTATTGGAATGAAATGAGCGTTTAAGCATCAATTTTTGCAATTATTTGGTCTGAAATGAAACCAATTTTAAGTAATTTTCTTTCACTTTCACTATTCCAGTGAGTACAAAATCTGTACCATCAATAATTATTTTAACGCTTACAGCATGGGGATCGTCAAGTTCTGATGTCTAAAGTAAATCCCCACACAGTATGAGTAAAAATATTTTTAATGTTTACAGACCCATAACAAAAGTATTCAAATGAAGCGGAAAGAGCTGACTAAGATATTTATGATGATTTCAAAATGAAAAAATCCTTTGTTCTCCATGGTTTATATAAAAAAAATCAGCGCTTCAAGGGTTAAAGATATATGGCCGTTTTTATTGGTCCTCCATCAGGAAAAATTGCGGGAAAAATTGGTCTGGAATTGGTTAGATTGACATATGTTTTGATTCCAATTTTACTTATGTAAGTAATTTTTGCTCGCTTGAGGTTTACCGCGACCCACAACTTCAAGTTAGTGAAAACTTTAGTTCTATAATTTAGCGCTTCAACATCTTTAAGGGTTAATATTATGATCATCTCATATTTGGTTGTACAGAGTTGAGTTGAGAAGATATCAATAAGATTTTCTGCAAAATTTAACACAAATCACAGTGGCTGAAGGGATAGGTGAAGGGTTTATATATGTTCAGAGTGTTCTCCCTCTGGTTGACTAATTTCTACACTTTAATCTCTCAGTGGTGAAACTTTGTCACCATACCCTATGCTGTGTGAATCGGCTGAAAACAATAGCGCATTTAACTTGGTTGTTCCTCATAACCTGGATGTATCCAGTTGGAAATATACTTTTATAATACTAATTTCCATAAGTTCAAATATAACTAATTAATAAATACTAATTTCCATAAGTCATTACCACAAACTGGAATTATTGATATACTATGTGATATACTGTATCTGAAGTTTCATGCTTATTCATTTTAAATGTTATAAATCTAATTACCATTGGAGAACATGTATCTCCAAATCAGATGTAGAAAATGTGTAATTAGCCCTATTAATACAGCTCACCAGGCAGGAACAATGCTTAAATATGCAGTGCATTCATCGTAAAAATTGTGACCACCATAGTTTCCCTTGCACTGTAGAAGTAAGATTGATCAGTTTGTCTGTACAATTTGTTTTGTCTGATCAAGGGATGATGTGAAGGTCATATTCACAGTGGGGATGGCCTTTTCCAAGATCTAAGAAATGCTGTTGTCTCTGTATTCCCAGCAAACATGTGACACTGACCAAATATTGGATTACTGTTGAAACACTGTCTGTCACTGGCCAACATTAAACCAACATTGCATCAATGTATCGTGTTTATGTGGTTATCTTTACAAGTCATTAGTCCGCAACAAACACGTATCGAAGAGAACCTTTAGCCTCCTATAATTATCCATGGACGCTGTGAAGCCCTCTTTTCTCCGTTCCCCAATGTTGCAATGATGATATATCATTGATGTGCAGGAGCCACAATTACAGAGAATCCCGAGTGGAAATATTAACCGTTGAATATGTTACCACACCCATCAAATGACATTGATAGGGTAGGATAATTAAAGAGACACAATCAAGCTAAAATCATCAGAAACCGGTATTTTTATTTGGCATCTTTATATTACCATACAGGCTTGCCTACAGGCATACGCAAGGTACACAAGTGCATACCTTCGAAATATCAAAGCATATCTTTTTAGAAATATTTAGGCCTGTATAACTTCCCTTTCATGACTGCAAAGAAAACATTGGTTGACGGCTGCAATGTCTTCTAATTAGTCGTAAGTGTAAAGATCACAGACACTATAGCGCCAGGGTAACCAGTGAATTATCACTGTCACGCTCGAGATGATCCCCACCCCTTGTTCAACATGTTCAATGTTGCGGCGAAAACATCCTCAGAGCCCCACCTCATTATCGGATTGGCCTAATTCTAAATAGTTAGTGGAGGGTGGACTTTTTTGTGATCACCGACACCACATAATTCTAAAGGCCATCGGATTGGTCGAGATATCACCTACCTTCATGGCGCTTGAGTAGAATTATATTTCTACCTTTTCCACAATCTCATAGAGAAGGAGACGTGGCGCAATGGCCAGAGCACCTGACTGCCTCGCCAGTCATGCATGCGTCCCGGGTTTGAACCCCTCTGCTTCCATGTGGGGATTTAGAGAAACAGCATTGTTTCTCCCTTCTCAATGTGACTAGGCGATCACGTTAATGACAGCCTCATCGAGTTAAGGTTGAGACCAGTGTATCGACCTTAATTTCGCACAGGGCTACGCGTTCCTCACCACAATCTCATAATCAACACCTCAGTTAGACCACAGGAACCCTTCATTCACTTGTTCTCCAAAGGCGCGGCTAAATTATATGACATTCTAAAATGCTTCTTTTTCCAACCCCCTTGTCTGAGCAGTATATAAGGATTAAGAATTGGTAAGACAAAACGCAGCTTAGGCGCCCTAATCCCACTCAGCACACTTCGGCTGCTAGGGTTCCACTCAGTCATAATCACGCCTTCTTGATGGAGTAGGGCGGGAGCCCTAGGGTAGTGGTTAGCACGGCTGCCTTTCACGCCAAAGTTTGGGTTTGGTTCCAGGTCTCGGCGGTTTGAAAGAAACAAAAATGTTTCTTCCCCATCCACGTGTGAAAGTCAGTATTGTGGGGAACCTCCGTGACCGAGAGGTAGCGTGCTCGGCCTCAGACCGCCAGAGCTCGACTTTCGAATCCAGTGTCTGGAGGACAGTGTCATCTCAATCATCTCACCATCCTCAGGAGGTTCTCTTGGCCCAGTTTAGCCTATATGTGCACAAAGGTGGCCTAAAGCCCGATTCATTTCATTTCCTTGATGGAGTAACTCATATATGCCACACCCAAACCTTGACACAATTAATGTGAATAGGGCCTAATACACTCTCGCAATCATGCTGTTGGCTTTTACTGGAATGAGATGAATGAGGTTTTAGGCCACCTTTGTGCAAATTTAGGCTAAACTGGGTCACGAGAACCTCGTGAGGATGGTGAGATGAATGAGACACTGCCCTCCAGACACAGGATTCGAAATTCGAGCCCTTGCGGGCTGAGGCCGAGCATGCTAACTCTCGGTCATGGAGGCTCCCACAATATTGAATATTTACAAGTGAGCAGGGAAGAAACATTTTGTTTTTTTTGAAACTTAAAGGCCAGAGTAGGGTTCGAACATGCTATCTCCGATTTCCCAAGCAGGCATGGCGCCATGGGCCCCACCCTTGTTGGCTTTCACTACGAGACGTTTGGTGAGATCAGCCCATCTCACACTTCGATTTGCTTCACTGCTCATTTTGATTTTGATGTTTAAGAGATATTATATTCGTATAAGAAAATACATACTCTGCTTCGTTGAAAACGCTTCGATGAAAACATATTTAGCCTAAGCGTATACATGTCTATTTTACTTTATTTTTGCAAATGTTTAGTTGCATCGCTGTTATATGTACATATAAATTATAGTTATCCCTCTTAATTATTGTGGTAAAATACAAAATAAATTATCTTTATATATTTTAATCACTTTATTCACTTTATTTATTCACTTTATTCACTCTATCATGTTTATTCCCTTTATCACGATTCAATATTGTTGGGAGCCTCCGTGACTGAGAGGTAGCGTGCCCGACCTCAGACTGCCAGAGTACGAATTTCGAACTATCTGTCTGGAGGGCATATCATGTCATTTCTCAAGAGGTTCTCCTGACCCAGTTCAGCCTATATATATATATAAAAGTACAAATGTGGCTTAAAACCACTTCATTCATTTTTAGTTTGTCGACTCTGTCGACAAAATTTTAGGCTGACTTTCCAGGCAAACGTCTGTCGTTAACTTCCGCTACTATCTGTTCTGTGTGTGCAATGTCAGGCATTATCTGCTCCCTGGTATATGAGGCATTTACTGCTTTTTAACTGGTGTCCCTTCTATTCTTGCCATAGCGCTGCCAAAAGGCCATATTTGCTCACTTGTAAATCAAGTATATACTTCCTTTCCGCTGATGGCACTGCCTACTTTTGGCTTGCGCTGACCCAATGTTGTTTAAATGTTGTGCCATCATCTATGACACTCTTCCAACATTGAACCAACATTGTGTCAGGGTATTGAGTTGCCGGTGTTCCCTGCAAAAATGAGACCTTTAGCCAATGCTGTTTTACAGCTGAGCCATGGTCGTAGAAGATGGGACAGCATTTTAAGCTAGCATTGGCTGAACGTTTATCGTGTTAAGGCATATATACCGGTATGCCAATGCTGGGCTATTGTCGGCAGTGTTGTAAACGGTGGGCCACCATCAGGCTAAAATTGTGTCAATGACTGAGTTTGCTTATCAGCTGTGACCGCAACCCAGCAAACACGAGGCATTGACCCAATGTTGTTCTTATGCTGGCCCGCCGTCTTCGACGTCGTCACAACATTAAAACAACATTGGGCCAATGCCTCGTGATAGCTGAGTGGGTGTTCATGAACGCCAGCAGTCTGTCGCCCTCTCTGCCTCACTTGACACAACTGTGTTATGTTACGCAATATAACAATTAGGTCTTGGCTAAGATATTTATCTCTAAAAATAGCAAATTTTGTACTATTAAAAATAGATTTTTGAATTCGGCAGTAAAAGGCATCGCACATTGATATAATTTCTGGTGTGAATATGACCGAATAATGTAATTTATTGCAATGCCAGATCATGTGGTAAGTTAACCCTTTCATTACGCCCATTTGACATGAAAAAGGGACAAGGTATGGTGAAATATACATTTTTATTTATTAAGTTTATTTTGCCTGAGTTTGTGTCCTATTTAGGGGAAATAGGGGTGCTGTGTGTGAGAAACGGTTGACATTTCTGTACACCAGTCCTTATGAATATGTCCAATATAACGTTTTGGGTCTCTAGGTTATGTAGGCCTACTTTCGTCTTTAAGAAGTGTTCAGATAAAATATATGTTCATGATTAAATATAGTGATTGGACCTTGAAGGGTTTTGATTGGAGTAATATTGGCCAAGCGTCGCAGACAGCTGCCCAGCATTACATCAGCATTGGGCCAATGAATTGTGTTATCTGGTGTTTCTTGCGCCTGATGTAAAGAATACCCAGTGCTGACTTATAAAAAGTAGGCCTAATTGCGGGTTTCCCACAAAAATTAAAACTGGCCCAACATCATGCTATCGCTGGGCTACACTTTGAGCAATATCTTTGTTTTTGACGCAACAAGTTAATTTTAGTGGGCCATAGAATTTTTCAAAATAAGTTCTAGGCCCTGCCTGCCTGTCTTGTTAGCTCCCGCCGTCACCGTAGGTGAGCGAAGGGAGCTATGGATTCTACCTCCGTTTTTTTTTTGCCTCTTCTTTTGCCTATAACTTTGTGAGAAAATAAGCTAGGATAACAATTTTTGGTATGTGGGTTACTTCCAGGTGGCTAATGGACGGGTTAAAATATTTTTAATCTGAATTCAATACGCAAGGTTGCAGAGGAGAAAATGATGATGTGACGGCGTTGGGCCGTTGGGCCGTCCGTAAACAATTCGTTTCCGGAGCATATCTCTGAAAGTACTTGTCCGATTGTCTTCAAATTTTACACACAACACCCCTAGTTATATGAGCGGACACACTCATTAATAGAATGCACTCCATAGCGTGTGAGTCAGGTGCTGGAGTAATGTCGATTCAGTGTCTATTAAGCAGCTGGGCCAATAGTGTTTTTTTTAATGACGCAGCATCATAGTTGAATTCACGCTTTCCCATTCATTGATTGTTTTCTACAAATTACTGGCCAAACATCAATGATGAAGACGAGGACCAGCCGTGCATGTGGATTTTAAAACTTTGAAATATATATTTTTCATTTTTGTAATAAATGACAATCAAAGTGGAACAAAGAACACTATTATGGCAGAACCAGAGTAAAAACATAGCTGTCAATTATCACAGGTAAGGGATAGCAATGACATGACCAATATATATTATGCACATTTAATATATTGTGCAGAAAAAAATATGAAAAATGCTGGGCAGCGCCCCTGACGGTGAACCAACATTAAATCCACAGGTAATGTGTTTGTATATATGTAATAACAATACCGAAGGGCGGGGGACCTGGTGCCTGCTAGGAAAGTGAGAGATCACGGATTTGTCTCCTGCTCTGGCATTCAAGTTTCAAAGAAACAAAATGTTTCCTCCCTGTTCAATCGTAAATATTGAATATTGTGGGCAGCCTCCGTGACCGAGAGCTAGTGTGCTCGGCCGTAAACCAACAGGGCTCAATTTCGAATCCTGTGTCTGGAGGGCAGTGACACCTCATTCATCTCAACATCCTCAGGATGTTCTCCTTACCCAGTTTAGCCTATATGTGTATAAATGTGGTGTAGAACCCCATTTATTTCATTTCATTGCATTTGATACAGCCAACTAACACCTGACTCAACGTTGGCCTGACAACATTACAGCAACATTTCAGCAAAGATCGTGTGAGTTGAGAAAGCCTTTATGGGTCTTTATCCTACTGTGTGTATTGTGATTTCCATAATTGGCATTACGTAAGAGGGTGCAAGGAAAGTGCATTACGTCTACATGTGATAATGATGGATTAGGGCTACTGTATATTTCACGACTGAGTAAGAAACATTAAAAGCTGATATTTTACAACTTTGTTAGGCCTATTTTAGGCAGAAGAATTAAAATTGAAAATTAAAGATTTCGTGAAAATTCCTTGCTAACTGGGGCATAATAAAAGTCCCAGAAGAAGTAATAATTGCACTTTTGTAATATTAACATTGTAGTCCTGTGAAATGATTCTTTGTCAAGCATATTTCATTAGGTGCAGTGCTTCAGAACGTGTGTAGAATCAGGAAAATGTATTATGGGAACCGAACATAATAATATAAATGCCAATGATCGATATATAGGATATATATCTTTTCATGATAATGCATCTTAGAGATAGATATACATAGATATACATTCTCTGACACATTTATAAATGATTTTTTGCAATGCATTTGACAAACGTCAAGGCCCCTGGGCCTCTTGTTACTTATCATGTTTATTCACTTTATTTATATTTTTAGTCTTTTAGTTTCTATTTTTTTGCGTGTTTATTTTAATTTTTTCATCCAATGGATCATCAAACCATTTAATCTATTAAGAAATATCAACGGGAGACAAAGGGTGTAATTTTGAGAAATAACTACAACATGTACAAGGGGCTCAATCTTTAGGCATCGATACATTTCACACTCGCTCCGAGTAAATCTCAAAACAATAATCTCAAGATTTATAATCTCAAGGCAATAATTGCAACATCTATCTAAAATATATGTAGGCCTATGAAGGATGATATTTATCATTAATACAATTATGCCAATTACAGAATTATAAATAAAGTGATATAAATCATAAATAAATTGTACATATATATCATTTATGCATTAATGTTTGGCTTGATTTTTTATTGTAAAATTGTGGTCACCCCTCCAATTCCCCCCCCCTGCTCGGCCTCATATCTGCGTAGGCCTACCATAGACCACATTCCTGCAGATGATGTAAACATGTCCATTGACTATAACTGCAAAAGTTTTTTTGATTTTTGTGTTTACCAGGTAAGCGAGATATAAAGACGAAATCCCCGTATTTCTTATTTTGGACATGCATGACATGCAAACTTACACAATTCCAGTCTATGGACATGTTCACATCATATGGGCATAGAAAAAAGCGAAAATAAAAATAATGATTTTTTTATGATTTTAGCCTGATTGTGTCGCTTTTAAAAGTCCAGAAATATATCAAACCTTGTGGCGAATAGTGTTAATCGCTTAAGTATTGTTACTCAGTGAACCATTTGCTTCCAAGGATAGCAGAGCTGAATTCCAGCACTCATATATTGCAGCTAGCCCTAATTATTTGTATGAAGTTGAAAACTGACATAAAGTAATGTTATTAATTACTAAGTTGTATCTTCCTTCTTTATATACAGTTCGTACTTTGATTTAACATTTTCAGTTTTTGAAATTCTACTACATTATACGGAAAAGAAAAGCTGGGAAGAAGCATGTTTTGCAGTCATTCCAAAACGAAAAGGTGCCATGCTGAAAAATACGTTACCTGTTGAGGAGGCTAACAAAAGGAACAATGATCCAACTGCAGCAGCACCTAATTGTTGTGACGAAAGTGGCAAAGACAACCTGCCTGTTTGTTCAAAGACTGAGGAAGATACTCAACCCCATACTGATACTGCACAAACAATTGCATTTGAGCAACCAGTAACTAGTTGACGTCTCTTATATGTTGTTTCAAATTATAGAATAAAACAAATATGTTCCGATAAATATCTACACAAAAATTGAATGTATCTTTGTTTTAAAAATGTGAAGTCTTTAATAAATGTTTATATATTTCTGATCAACCAAATCTAATCACAATTGTACAAATCATAATCTCTTCAAAGACCCCTTCCTTCTCAATAACATGATAGTCACTTTTCAAATTTTTCAACGTTCACTACAGTGCTGCATTCTAAGAAAATTTCGATTTTCAAATAAAGATATCAAATTCCACCTTTATTTACAAAAGCTCTTGTGATATTTTAACAGAACCCCCTCCCCGCAGTGTATGGTTTGTTCGCTTGCGATAAAGCTGATTAGACTACTACTCGCTGCCCGCCTAACCTTATGTTTGTTTTATATCTACCTTCAAAAAAAAAAAAAATATTTTCGTAGCCGATTTGGAGGGGTGCACATGGGTCCTGGAAATTATGGATTATTCCCAGTGCATTTTTTACCCATTTTTTGGCCGTACTGTTCACTTTTTATAAAGAAAAAATGTGTTCAGTTTATTATTTATATGATATTGCCCTTATTTTTTATAAGATTTTCGCCTCAGTTTTCACATTTATTATGGCTTAGGACAATTCAATGACCTAAATGTAGGCTACAATTAATGATGTAGGCCTATATGTTCAAGTTGAGGGGCCGTACAATAAGTTCACTGTGTCACTTCAGTTTTTATAAGTTTGTTTCTTCGTTCGATAGTTATAATATTCTGATGTCGATGTTTGTTTTTTATAGCTAGTAGGCCCCTACAGTTCGTTTTTTACACCAGATATAAATTTTTAGGTTCGCTTTATACACTTCTTAGAGACTGCAATGTTCGGTCCCTAAGAATAGGCAGTTCGTAGTTCGTTGGATTCGTTTTTTACCCCATGCCCACCCCTATTTGGCTGCTGGCAATGTCTTCCTCGTGACATTGTCTGTCCGTGTCCCCTTGTAGTTTTGATTGACACACGTATTTTCGTTTGTTTGCTTCGCCAACGTGTTCAACATACAAACCCCCATGGATCAGATTCAAAATGTCCACCGCTTAGACATAAAAGTATTTTTCTTGTAGGCCTAAGCGGGATTGGATTGGGTTTTTCGATTGTTAAATGACACAAGTCAGATTTAAAAGGGCTGCCGCTCATACATTTTTATTTGTCCTTGTAAATGTTGACACTGAGGACTATATCCTTCATTTGCAGGGTCTTTAAAAGTCTTTAAATTTGTTTTTAAATAAATAGAGCCTTATAAGTCTTTAAAAATGGAAGTTAGTTATTAAAAAGGTCTTGTTTTTTCCTTTTTACTCGGATGCAAATGGTTACGATCATTTTTGAAGAAATTAAAATAGATTGATGATATATTGGTTTGTTAATACTGGAATAAAAGTTTGCTTTTGATTTGAAAATCTTTCTCAAAATGTCATGATATCCATTCATTTTGCGTTCATTGAATTTTTCCCCCATTCTTCGGTTCTCCAAGTGAGGTGATATATGTGGAACTGGTATTGATTTTAGGAGTCTTTGAAAAGGTCTTAAATGGTCATATTTTTTATTTTATTGAGTTGGCATACCTGTTTTTACAATAGGGCCTATTAGGTATTCATTTTTTCACAAAACTTGATCTTGTAGGCCTACTGTTGTTTTTTGTATTTTGTGAACACAATTGCACATTCATCCAGTATTTATAATTATTTTACGTTTTTTACAAAAATTGCCCACACATATTTATATAACTTTAAATACAAGTAACCATTCAGCAAAGGACTCTGTGAATTTATTCCAGTTGTCTCTAGTTAAAAATGCATATTGTGTATCCATTCAGTGAATGCATGAGTATTGCCTGGCGAGCCCGGACAATTTTATTTATGGCCGGGTATTGGCCAAGGTTATTAGTCACGTGACCATCATGCCTGTGCTATTGAGGCCGGTAAATAATTTCCTGGGTCAAGTCATAGGAAATGCGTCAGAGGGAAAAGACAATACTGTGAACAACTCTTCATCCGGGGAAGTGACCTTTCAAAAATGTCTGAATTCGGGGATTACCCTATTTTAGCAACAAGTCGCAAACATTTGCCACTGGGGCATACCCAAGGCTACATAAGGCTCGGCCACGCCGCGTAGTGTGGCTCTGGGAACCAGAGTAGCATGAGTACTCAAACATGGCGATGATGGCCACTATTTTTGCGAGAACAGTGAAACTCAACCAAACGCTGATATTTCACTGTCGGACAGTCAAGTTAAAACGGTAGTATAAAATAATTTATTTTGGTATATTTAGTGATTGAAAATAAAATAAATATTATATTAACCATCCAAGTTTTACAATGGATCTATTCTATGTCCAACTTGCCCCGGCCATGGCCCATCTGGGCAAGATGGGTCATGCCTGTTCATTTTGTTTATTTGTATTTTTGTCAAAATAGGAATAGATTACCACTTATGTATGATACGTAGCAAAAACAAACAAAATACCTTCTTAAAAAAACATACAATCATTTTGCTTACCGGGTATATGAAATGTTTGAGCACAAGAAATATTTAAAAAATAGTGACCCAACTTCTCTCACTATCCCCTAGACGTAGACCTAGATGCAGTTCTACGTCATAATCTAGTTCGTGATTGAAGAGTATTTTTCTCAAGTGTGTGACTCAAGTTTCATATCCTAGGTTGTCCAATGTACATAATGCATCAAAGAATTATATTTGTTGTTATTGGGCAATTTTCGAATCTCAACCAATATTTGATCACTCTACAAGTATTGATTTTATTGACAGGGGGTACTCTAGCTCAGGACTATCTCACCGATAACCGGTGCGTCCATACCCCGAAAAAGACCGAAAAAGACTAGAAACCCCGAAAAAGACCCGAAAAAGACCGAAAAAGACTTTATTTTCAACCGAATTATATATTATATGAAACTATATACCATTTGATATTACTGTATATGCCTAAATATGTATCCGGCGTATTTTGATGGCAGAATACATGAAATAAACCGTAACCTAGCTGGCCTACTACTAATAGTTGCATTGTTTATAGATCTGGCTGGCGTATTAAATACCGTGACTGTGGGCCGAATCAAATGTTATATGCACTTATATATGCTTAAATATATATCCTGCTTATTTTTAATGTGAAATAAGCAGTAATATACAACACCACATTAATAGGTCCTGGTATCAGTTGCCTTGTTTAAAGAGATCACGGCGACGGACTGATGGCAATTAAATGTTGCCGTGAGAGATTATATAATATAAATGCTTTAAATAGAACGAAATATATATATATAAACGACGGGTTTGTTAAAACTGCTAACGTCTACAGGCGCTGTATAATACATCTAAATTATAAAATCACTTTAACAAAGAGCTAGGGTTATGTGTGACAGGTGTTGAGTTGTTCAGGTGCGAACCCAGCCCATTTTGCGACATTAAACCAATGTTGGCCGATGTTGTTCCGTCGTCTTCCGCGCTGGCCCAACATTAAAAAAACATTGGTTCACTGTCCCGTTTTTGCTGGTAAGCCTTCTAAAAAGAACACAATTATATGAGCGCATATGTGTACAATTATTACAACGAAATATTTTATATTGTGGGTGACTGTCTGATATACTTGGAGTAGGCCTATTTTACTGAGATTGTGTGATAACACCTTCACAATGCATATCGTATTAACTAAATATAGTGTTTAAGTATCTATCATACTGACATTGTACATTGACATGGCACCCAGATACCAATGCGGTGATTTATAACAGATCTACACATAAAATATATGACCAATCACGAAATAAATAGGGCCCACAATAATTAATGAATTCAATTAGCCTACAAATAGCCCAGCAAACACGAGACATTCACCCATTGTTGGTTCAATGTTGTTACACCGTCTACGACGCTGGCCCAACCTTGAACCAACATGTATTCATGTATCTTGTTTGCTGAGAGGCTTAGTAGAGATATAACGTTGAGTTCACCAGGTGGCGCATTAGTGCCAAATGACAGGAAAACCGGAACACTACAAACTAGGCTACTGTAGACTGTATTACGATCATTCACATAAAATAAACTTGCAGATACATGTTTGGAACACATACTAATATATAAAATAGGATTATAGTAACATATAAACAGAATTTGGTTGAAAATAAAGTCTTTTTCGGGTCTTTTTCGGGGTTTCTAGTCTTTTTCGGTCTTTTTCGGGGTATGGTCACACCCACCGATAACAGCTAAACTGGGGGTTTGAGATCAAAATTTAAATTTTCTTTTAAGAAATTTGACGTGAAAAATATCAACAACACAATGCTTTATTCTAACTGATCATATTCTATACTCACATAGGTATACTCAATAATAGGGAGAACAATAGAATTAAACAATTTGACTGTCAGTTCAGGTGAAAATTTTCCTAAAGGTAGCCTACACATAATATGCAGTAACTTTTCACTTTAGCTCATATGTAGCCTAGCATTAGGCCCTAGGCCTATTTGCTTTTGAGAAAGGGTGACTTGAATGTTCTTTAAAAATATTAGGGTTTGATTGAACAATAGGCATAAGGTTACAATTTAACCCAAATATTTGTATTTTGTGTTGTAGTTTCAATCTGTAATCCGCTGGAGGAGAAGTGTAGGCCTACATCCATTGAGCTTTTAGGTTTCTAATTGCTAAATATTATTTTTTTGTCTTTAGAATATTCACAATTAGTCGCCACTTTGAACAATAGGGGCCTACTTAAAAAGGTTATCAATTATGTTCTGCAAATTTTCTATTGAATTCGACACCATATTTAAATCATCAGCCCACAGTAAATGCAGGAGAATTTTATAATTTAGAACAATTCCACACTTTTCATTAAGATAGTCCCTGATATAACTTTAAAAATCTACAAAGATATATCAGGACTATTTGGACCTCCTTGGTTCACACCTGCTTCATCAGTGATTATTTCAGACAAAAGTACATCAACACATATTTTCCTTTTTTTTTCCATACATATTTCGTAGAAGTTTCATCACACTAGATCTACCATCAATACCTCTTTTCACTAATTTATAAAAAAAATCATCGTAGAAGTTTCGGTTCGTAGTTTAGGAATACCCCAAGCAATTAGGATTATTGGGTCATGTCATGTGGGTCAGGTCATGGTTACCGGTTGTTTTGGGACGCTAATCATCTGCATGTCATATAATCACCAGGGCAGATTACAAGCACCCCTGCACACACCCTGTAAAGTTATAAAAAAGTGTGTTGCCACGTTGGGCTTGGTTTCACTCAAGATGCAACATGTTTACTGGTTATTCTTACAGATAACTATTTATATATTTCATTAAAGAGCGTTGCCATTTGCTAAGTGAATTATCGGACAAACTGAGGACAGTGACCTGACTCCTGAGTGAGGTAATAAAAGGTATATATATACTTTATACTAGACTAGACTAGTCACTAGGCCTACTAACGTTATCTATACTATAACAAGCTAGTTGCAGTCAACTTCCACCAGCGTTGGGTGTTTTTCGCTGATTTCTCAGTCAATTCTAAATCAATTTCCATGAGATTTTACAAGCACTTTTTTCAACTATTCCGGCGCCTACCCAGAAAATTTCGTGAAATTTGAAAGAGTATTTCAAAAGTTAGACCATTTGACATGTAGTGGAATCTCGTGAGTGAAGCTGATAACGTGCAATGGGTTTATAGAGGAGCGTCATAATTCGCAAAAACTACATGTCAAATGGTCTTAACTTTTAAACTACATAGTCTAATTGTTTTTTTTGAAATTTTCAGGGTAGTTGCCGTTAGACTAGAAAATAATTCTTGCCAAATTTAATGACAATCGGATGAAAATTGTGTGAGTAATTAGCGAAAAGCATGCAACGCAAAAGTGATAGATTTAATGTGACGTTTACTTTAGGCCTATACTTATTATAGGCTAGACTACACTACTACAGTCACAGTCAACTTCCACCAGCGTTGGGTGTTTTTCGCTGATTTCTCAGCCAATTCTGAATCAATTTTCATGACATTTTGCAAGCACTCTTTTCAACTATTCCGGCGCCTACCCTGAAAATTTCGTGAAATTTGAATGAGTATTTCAAAAGCTAGACCATTTGACAAGTAGTGGAATTTCGTGAGTGAAGCTGATAGCGTGCAATGGGTTTATAGAGGAGCGTCATAATTCGCAAGAAACTACATGTCAAATGGTCTAACTTTTAAACTACATGATATATTTCCCTGAAATTTTCAGGGCAGGTGCCGTAAGACTAGGAACTAAAGCTTGTCAAATTTCATGAAAATCGGATAAAAATTGCTTGAGCAATGAGCGAAAAACATGCAACGCGAAAGTGACAGATTTAAGGTGACTTTTACTTTACACTTAGTCTTAGGCCTAACGTTAGGCCTAGTCTTAGCCTACTTAGGTCTAATCATTATTCATTTAATGCCTTAAACTTATCATACCCGCCGTCAGATTAACTTGTATCGCATGTTTTTCGCCGATTTCTTAGTCAATTCTTAACCGATTCTCATGAAATTTTGCCAGGATTATTTGCGAGTTACGCGAGTCAAAAATAGCGTTTGCAAAATTTCATCAAAATCGGTTGAGAATTGACTGAGAAAAACATGCGATACAAGTTAATCTGACGGCGGGTATAACTTATAAGTTATAACTTAGTCTCAAGTTCTTAACTCTCAAAACATAGACTCATAGTCATAGTCATACATGATACTCGGATTCGCTGCCGGAGTGCACCTCGTCTCGTGATGACTATGACGATGGATGGGTAACACCTAACGACATTAGGCCTAGTTTAGGCCGATCCACTCAACTTTGCATAATGGAAATGGAGGCTTTTTTGTTTTGACTTGCAGCATACATTTGACTTGTTTTTTAGGTAGACCTCTCAGTTTGCATCAAAATTTCCAATGTTTGGTCTTCAATTAGATTTAGGCTAAATCATAAATGAATATGTTACTGTTCGACTATAATATTAGTATTTACTACTCTCTTGAAGTTGTGGGTCAAGATAAGGTCGCTGGCGCACATATTTTAGTGCACATGAGGTGGAGAGGTGGGAGATAATTTAATTTTCTGTTGAAATATTTCACAATTCCAACATATCTACAGCTCTTCCTTCAACCTTTTCAGTCTTTATATGTCAAAACAAAATCTGATGTATGTAGGCGTCAGATTCTGACATATAAAGACTAACTTATCCCCACACTTAAAGAATTAAATCTTTTCTAGACCTATAACATGGTCATAGGTATAAAAATGAAACGAAAGGAGCTAACTAAGACATTTATCAGGGTTCGCACTGGTCCTGGAAATCCTGGAAAGTCCTTGAATTTGAAAAATAAAAATCCAGGACTTGAAAGTCCTGGAATTTTTTTAAAAGTGCTTGAAAGTCCTGGAATTTTAAATAGTGAGAAAAGAAATTGCAAAAATGGTATTTGCTAGAGTCTAATATTAAATAAAGTTACACTTTTTAGAACAAGTTGAAATAGATCTACCTGCCCGATTTATTATCAATTTTAAAAGATATAGAAAATGTAGTTTCAAGTTGTTTTTGGGGAATAAATGTGTGAGTTATTGTGTACACTTAAGTCCTTGAAAAACCTGATAAGGTCCTGGAAAAGTCCTGGAATTCTGTTTCTTCATGGGAGTATGAACCCTGGTTTATGATGATTTCAAATTGAAAAACCCTATTTTGTCTCCGTGGTTTAAAATTACAAAAATATTTCAAAGTTGTAAGGGTCAATGATCTCTCATTGATTGTCTCACAGACTACCATGGGTAAATCATTACCTTTGAGTTGAAAAGGGTGTATCTGCCACTTGGGAATTGACAGATCTATAGACCTTTTAAAACTCAATGGGACCAAATAAAACTGTTTTTTTATATGAATGGGTGTGTGGAAGTCAGTAACACGCCCAAACAGGTGTAGAAATAACTCGATGTGATCCACTAGACAAGGGGGATAGAGAGATTGAGATTTAACTATCCCCCGGGATATCTGGCAGGCCAGACACAGAGCGCACAAAATTTGAATCAACATATTTTAAATTTAAATGTAATATCCTGTTTACTATATTCATAACAACTGTTACCATGGTTACACATGAAGCAATTACAATTGATTATGTCAAATTTGAAAGTCACTAATTAAAAAAAAATTCTATCAGGTAGGCTTATTGCTAAGAATATAAAGTGATCTTGTTGTGTTGTAAAAATCAGTTTAATAGTGATCAGTCAGTTATTGAGGATGTTACATAACATAGCATTTATATAAGCTATCTGTGCCTCCCCTATCCTATCATATATCTTTTCAAAAAGACTTCATCTAACTCCATATCATTATCCTCCTCCTCATAATCCTCATCACCAACATAATCATTTTGGATATCTGACTCTAGGGTTGACAATGACCTTGATAAAAAAACATTTAATGTTTTTTTATCATATAGTCTATGTGCAACAGGCCTTTAAACTACATACCTGTTGTGTAATCTGAAACCTTTTTTATAAGCAGGCCTAGGCCTACTTCAACTAGTTCAAGTGTATGTAGCTAAAACGTTGCATACTGGGGCACGTGCACTAACGTGGTATTTGTAATATAGTGCTAGGCGTATAGCCCTATAATGTATACACACTAATGTAGTCTCACAGACCTAGACTATAGGCCTACACAGGTGGCAGGTGAACATCAACCACTGTGACTGCTCACCGCAAGTTGATTGTATACTTGCCCATTATTCTATAGCAGTAGTGCCAACTCTCCCGATTTGGGCGTGAGATCTCTCGATTTTCTGACCAAAAATGGACCGCTCACGATTCTCCCAACTTTTCCAACTTACGATTAATTTGACACTCATCTGTTATGCTAAAAATCATAGAGAGAAGTCACCAGAGGCTACCATTTGGCTGATTTGCTGTGGTAAAATTCAAAATTTCCTTGGTGGCACCCCCTCTTCGGATTTCCTCCCAATTTTATTACCCCTCATAGTGAGATTCTCACTCTTTTTTTATTCAAAAGTTGGCACTACTATAGCGCTGATCTCCCTTGCACAGAACAGCGGATTTCTACTACTACTGCTAGTAGTACTGGTGCTACTACTATCATAGCTAGCCCATGTGTGATAAAATAAGCACTCCGAATCGTATTATCCCGATGGGATAGTTACTATACAGAATGATTAACCCGACCATTTTTTTATTAGCCACGGGATAGCGCTTATTTCGACCCCTGCCTAATAAAAACCAAGCACACCTCGTAATTTCTATAATTATCTGTAGGCTACAAACAGCACTCAGGGCTTGCATGTATCTGGCAATTTTTATTATCTGAACCGGGGATGCCATTTTGGGCCAAGTAATGAAATCCCATTCAAGGTAGCAACAGGGAATAATTGGTCTGGTGTAGTTTGCAGTTTGCTACACTATGTTGTGCCACATGCTACGCCACACATTCATGGCTACACTACCATGACTACTGCTGCTTAGTTTATCTGAATATTCATTATTCCATCACCACATTCTGCAAGTGCTTTGAAATAGAAGGCGATTAAAATGATGTTTTGAAAATACAAACTGGGCATGTCATTAATAACAATTTCTGATTTCTGCTTTCTCTTTTGCAGGTCTGTTTGTTGACAATTCAGAATAATTCCTCAGGTATAGTTAAATAACCACCAGGAAAATTGAAAACCTGAGAAAAAATCATGGAAGATAATATAAATGAGACTGAGCACCAGGGACTGAAGTATGCCTACGAGTTTACATTCGAGGAGAGTTATAACTCAAAAGCCGCCATCAGATGGATGAGAGAAAACTGGACCTCTGCATTTTTAGCATCAGCAGTTTACCTTGCCGTGATATTTGGGGTGAAGAAATACATGGAGAGTAGAAGTCGCTTTGAGCTGAGGGGGCCCCTCACCTTATGGAGTGGCGTCCTGGCCATATTTAGCATATTTGGTTGTATTAGAACGATGCCCGAGCTGTACCACGTGCTGAACACATACGGCTGGACACATTCTGTGTGCAGTCCGTCCTATTTCTATGGCACGACAGGAGTGTGGTCTTTTCTTTTCACACTATCTAAGGCCTACGAGCTCGGAGATACCTTGTTCATTGTGTTGAGGAAGCAGCCGCTGATATTGCTTCATTGGTATCACCACGTTACCGTACTCATCTACACCTGGTCTAGTTATGGCATGCTCATCGGACCAGGAAGGTGGTTTATGGCAATGAATTTTGTAATTCATTCTTTCATGTATAGCTACTACACACTGAAAGCTATGCGATTTCGATTACCCATACAGATCGGCATGTTTATCACATTTCTTCAGATCAGTCAGATGTTTACCGGACTGCTCATCAATTATTCAACCTATCAAGCCAAAAATCAAGGACAATACTGTAATCAGACAAGAGAAAATATGATTGGCTCAACTCTTATGTACTTGAGCTATTTTATGCTCTTCGTAGTTTTCTTTTACAATTCCTATGTTAACAAGAAAAGTTTGAAACGTCTTCAGGCAAAAGAAGAAGAAAAGAAAGCCAAAACTGAGAAAATGGATGAGAAAATGAAAAGGCAGTAAATTCATAATGTGTTATCATCAGTGTGCAACTAAATTTTGGAAACACTAATCATTTCAGTACTTGCATTGATTTGTAAAATTATAACATCCTACGCAATTGTCAAATATTTAGGTCCTACACCATAGTTCTATTCTTTTTCCCTGTTTTTTGCTGTCCACATTGTTAACCGGTTAGATTTGTTTTGAAAATATTGCGTGACTATTTTCAAGAATGCTCCACATTCCTAAGGTTTTTCCTATCCTTAATTAAAGATGATATATTTTTGTGATCAATTTCAAGTTTGGCCAAAATTGTGTACTGTAGCTTTTCGCTATGCGCTAAGTACTGAACAAATTGAACCTTCGTCACACAAATAGCAAATCAGTACAGCAGTATACCTGACTCTGGCTTAAAGCACAGAGCTACACCGTAATAAAATCAGATAAAATACCTAAATTAACAATTTTTTTCTACCCTTTTCCAATAAGTTAAATTTTCGCCCAGTTGGAGTTCTGTCTCGCTAGCACGACCTACAACTTCAAGTGGTTGAAAATTACTCATATTTGTTAAATTTGAGACCAAACATTTGCAAATCTTGATGTTTGTATAAATTTTGCCATACAACTTCATAGACAAACATCAGTAGCTGTCTACTTAATTACATTAACCCTTAGAGCACTGAGCTAACAGAATAAAATTTTCAGTCACTTAAAGTTGTGTCTCGCTACCGCGATCCACAACTTCAAGTGACTGAAAATTTGTGAAATTTAGGTCCCAACATATATCAGTGTTTCAAGATGGAAAGCATACTTTATTTTTAACAACTGGTTATACAGGTGCTAGTAAAAACACAGAATGTCTACTGCAGTCGACATCAGTGCTCTAAGGGTTAAGGAGTTTACTAAAAGTAAGCTTTGCAAGGCAGAATTGTCGACACATTCCTGGTGACAAAATATCTGATCTGAGAATTAGTTACTGTTATATACATGGTATAGCTGTAGCTGTATTCAGTGTGGAGATCTGATATGTACTCAGCTGATTTTTTTACTTTTGCAGTCCATTTAAAGACAAAAAATGGATCACTGTAAAGGATAGTATACACTTTATAACTCATCATCATGAGTATTTGAACATGTACATGAATTCATTTTTTAGCCTTTCCAGTTCGAGGAAGGACTTTTTAACATAAGATTCTGACATCAAAGTTCGGTTCCCAACCCGAAAGTCTTAATGATGGTTATAATAAACTTACAGTGTATAACAAGAGTGTATTTTTAGTACATGTATACTGTATAATCATGGTACTGTTAGTGTTATTACCATCTGATCATTACATCTTCAGTTTGATGAAACTTGATCAAAACTGGTTATTGTTTATTTGTCCAGAAGACTGCTCTCTTGATAACAATTGCACTTGATATTCTTTGGTCCAAAAATATATTTCTTTGAGTGCATTGTCTGTTTTACATTACTACATGTATGCTCCTGCTTACACAATATTTTCATAACTAGATATGTATCAAGTAAGGAGTTAGTGAGAAGTATTTTTGTAGTAGTTGTATCTTATTATCACTTAAATATATGCAAGAACTTTTGAACTTGACTGCTGCTGTCTTGTGGAATCTTCGAACAGTGTAATACAGTTAGTCCTTGTCCTGCTAAGCAGAAATAAATGCCAGCAAATTTCACAAAAAACAAACAAAAATGGCCAACTAGTTTATGACAGATGTTCAGTTGATGAAATAATTGAATTTGGAGAATGTTTTTAATTCTGATATAGATGGAAATATTCTTTTGTCATTTTAACATGTTGAAGGTCGAAATTGTGCAATTCCAACTTTAAATGAATGCAAAACTAACTGACAACTCGACATGACAAGGGGTGACATGGTTACGTTGTTTGTTTTGATTTTTCTTCCATTTAATGCTAAAGCAATTTCCAGCTTTAAATGCCGAAAAATTGTTCTATTGATGAAAAATGGACACAGGAACCAAAATTGAACGAGTTGATTTTAACCCTTATCCTAAGTTAAATTATTTAAATTTTCAACCACTTGAGGTTGTGTCTCGCTACCGCGATCTACAACCTCAAGTGGTTGAAAATTACTTATATTTGTTAAATTTAAGAACAAACATTTACAAATCTAGATGTTTACACAGTCATTTTATCCCCAATAACAGTGGTTTAATCAGCTAATAAAACTGTAGAAAAACAACTGTAGTCGTGATCAGCAGGCTAAGGGTAACATATCCCACAAGCTCTTGTATCAATTTCTGTGACGTTTTATTTGGTTTATAATTTGTCTGCTCCCGTATAGCAGGCTCAGCAGGACAAGGGTTCAATATAAGAAAATCAATTTCAGAATGACCAATTGATTTGTAAAGTAATAATTGATGTGAATGTTACTTTTGTACACATTGTATATATATTTATTTCTTGTTGCAACAATTGATGTTGATAGCAGAATAGGCCATGCATGTTGCAGACATTTAAACAGGCATAAAACAGCTTTATCAATTGTTAGTTAATTATTGATATATTCTGTTACTAGTTATTAAGTTTTAGTGTATGAGTGATATGACTGTGATGCCCGGTGCATGAGCTGAGAGTGCCTTCATATTGATCAGTGTGTGGTGCTCATCATCAGCACTTTAGCCTATATTAGCTGTTTTATCATTTCATCTACGATTACCCCTTACAACGCTGACATATTTTTGTATTTATGAATCATTGAGACCAAGGGTTTTTTTCCATTTGAAATCATCATAAATGTTTTGGATAGCTCTTTCTGCTTCATATGTTATGGGTCCACCGCCACTATAAATGGAGATGTCAGATTCTGACGGTCCACACGCTGAAAGGTTTAAATTATGGTCAAACCCAAGAGAAAAGAAAATTATTCTGCTCTGCAAAGCCAAAAGGCAGTATCTGCTTAGTTGTAAAGTAAGCAGATACCGCGTTTCGGCTTAGCAAGGCAGTATTGTTTGTCACTGTTGTCGACTTGAGAAAATTGGGATAGGTATGGTTTTTAACTGTACATGTTTCTGAAAAAAAGGAGCTGTAATTTAAATTGGACTAATGAACTCACATGAGCAATCTTTTGCACCTATATAGTACTAGAACTACTAGACATGCTTTGCTAATTTCATAGCCTATTTATCAAATAAAATTACCGGTAATTGTCTGTACTGGAATTATAGATCAGAACAGAAAGGTTTTTTTGTCAATAATGCTATGTATCTGAGCATTAACATGATTAATATGTATGTTTTATAGTTTGGTAGTTTACCAAACATTAACAGGGTTTTCTGCACAGTGTGCGGGATTTAGCATGTAAATCATACTTCATATTTATTGTACATACGGGTAAATTTAACTGTTTTAAACCCTTAACCCCTTAACTACAATACATGACGGAAATTTCCGTCGTCATTCGTCAATGTATGTAACCATACATGACGGAAATTTCCGTCGGATTTACTATAGTTATACCAGGATCCGTGGATCCTGGTATGCACTTCGGCCTGGAAGTGAAGAGGTTAAAGCGCTGAAATAATTTTGTAAAAATCCTGGAATGCAAAGGGTTTATTTCAATTTAAAATCATCATAAATGTCTTAGTTAAGAAAAATTTAATACATGTATGATCGAAGGAGGCGTAGGAGCCACATAAAGATTACCCTGAACCCTTAAAGGGCTGTTATTTTTATCCCCCGCCCGTATGGGAAGGGTGAATTTAGTCGCGCCAGGATTCTGTCCGGCGTCACGTTTTCATGTGGGCACAAAAAACTCAAAAACTGCTGGTCAATTTTTTTTTTTAATTTTAACATGACATTCCTAGCAACATGGGAATGTGCAAGTGATTTTTTAGAGATGCTACCAAAATTCAAAATGGCCGCCAGAGGTCAACTCTAAAAAAATTTGTGGGCACAAAAACTCTAAAACCTTAAGTCAGAAGTTATTCAAATTTTACTATCACTTTTTCAAGGTTTTACTTGAATTCAAAATGGCCGTCACAGATAAATTTCAATTTTTTGGGGGGTGCAAAAACTCAAAAAAATTGTTTGGTCAATTTTTGTATTATTTCAATATCACATTCTTAGCAACAAAATGGAGATGTGAATGTGATTTTTTCAAGGTTTTACCGAAATTCAAAATGGCCGCCATGCATGGACTTCATATTTTTTGTGGGCGCAAAAACCCAAAAATTGAAGTCAGAAATAATGTGCAGGGGATTTTATTCAAATTTAAAATGGCCACCACTGTAACCACAAAAAACTCTAGCCTAATTTATGGCGGGGGATGATATAGGTCTTCAGTCCTCTTGTTGTATAAGCCATGGAGATCAAAGGTTTTTTTAATTGGAAATCAGCATAAATGTCTTAGTTAGCTTTTTCCGATTAATTTCATTACCTATGTTATGGGTCTGCAGTCATTAGAAATATCTTTACGAGAGAGCTTACAGTGAAGGGATCGCCTTCAGTCGTCATAATCTGACGTTTACAGACGTCAGATTCTCACTTAAAGTTGTGGGTGGCGGCAGCGAGACGAAATTGGAATAATTCAGAAAATTTGATCAACAGATGCTTAACTCAGTGAAGAAAAGAATTGTGTTTGTAATTCTCGATTGATTTATATAAAATATTAATAATTGGGTCACTGTACAGATTTAATGCCTTGGTTACTGTCTCAAATTAATTCAAGATAGTCATTATAGTACTTAGCAATTGTTGGAGCTACCTATAGGTTAGTAGCATAATATCTGTGCCATAAGATCAAAATGATATGTTAATGATATGTTTTATACTTGATTTACTATTTGATATGATAATTACATGTAACAATTATACCCCTACAATTATCCACTAGATAGTCCCACTGAACAAGAGTATTGACCCTATGTTGGATTAATGTTTGTCTACCACACTGGCCCAACAATAACCCTTATCCTGCTAATCACGACTAGTGTCGTTTTTAATCTGTTTTATCAGTGAACCGAATCACTGTTATTGGGAATAATATGTGTGTCTAAACATCAAGATTTGCAAATATTTGTGCTCAACAAACAAATATGAGTAATTTCAATATAGGATTAACATCTCTTGTGTGTTAATGTTGGAGTTTTGTGTAGTTATGTATGTTTCTGTAGTCCTACATGTTTACAGGGAGAAATTAGGTTGCAAATTATTGATTAGAGATTTTCTCATTCAACTTCTGACACTGTGAAAAAACACAATTTATCATTGATCTACAAGTATTTTGATACTTACCAATTATTTCTAAAAAAAATTACAAATGACTCCCTGGATATATGCATTTGATCAGGCCCAGTGGAATCAATTTTCAACTGATCGAGCCCTAGAGAGGGTGGAAGGAGTTTACCCACATCCCACCGAAAAATTTAGGAATAATCAAGAGAAAATAATGACCTTGACCGAAAAGTGATCTGGCGCCCTGTTTATAGATAACAGCTCCCCTGTTAATAACTATAACTTGCTTGTTCTAAGGCCTGATATGACTTTTTTTTAAATAAACTGATTATCCGGAACAGTTTATGTACTGTAACACTTACTTGCATATTAGTCTCATAACTCCTGAACACTCACCACCCATTTACACTTATTTCACATAGATATATACATATGACATGTATTAATATCCTAGAACTCACAAAAATATTTCCTCCATGTATGCATGCTATTTTACATCACATCCATCAGCAAGCTCAATAGCCATTTGAGATTTAGTGTGAGTTAAATTTATAATTTCAATAACTACAAATAAGTGAATGTGGAATATTTGGTCATGAGCAAAATTACTTGAATTAGTCTGTTAACAGCTAGGCACTTTCATTTTTATACAATTTTTATACAATTTAGCAATTTACATGCGAAGTGTATTAAAATATATATAACTATTCATGATGTCGGTGCATAGAAGCCTAAATAGCTGTATTATCTTCCCATTATTATTTTTTCTTTGATACTGATAGCAATGTCGTATATATTATTTTATGAAATATTTATTCCAGCAGTGATTGTTATGATCATAATATTTGTTATCTATTCCAGTGTCAGTTTATTATTATTATGTTTTTGTGACAGTTATATACATGCATACATAGATACATATATACGGTTATTTTGAAATTTTTCTAGCAGTTATGTGTGGTACATGCATATTTTATATTTATGAACAGTGTCATTATGTAAATTTGTGTTGTATTTAAAAAAAATTATCATCAACTTATTTATTCAGAGCAGAATCTGATAATATAACACTTGCTCAGAGAATAAACTTTTCAGGTTGAATAAGGGAATTTAATTAAAATATTCACCAATTTGAGTGCCAGTGTGCCAGAACCATGTTCTACAACATCTGTGAGATGTCTGTCTTGTTGATTAAAGCATTGTTAAATCATTTCATCTTTAGTTATATTTGAATAAAACTTTACAATTCTAACAGTTTTAGTTCTGTTTTGTGCTATTTGAAGCGATCATAGCGAAGGCACGTTGATCATGCATCTCAATCTGGAACTCGCATAGCTATTCAATGGGAGCTTATGTTTCCAACTGAACACTCAAAAGGACAAGAACATTTTTAGTACATGTATGATCCAAGGAGGCGTAGGAGCCACATAAAGATTACCATTAACACTTAAAGCGCTTATTTTTGTATTTATAAGCCATGGACATCAAAGGATTTTTTTTCAATTGGAAATGATCATAAATGTCTTGATTATCTTTTTCCGCTTCATTTGAATACCTGTGTTATGGGTCTATGGCCATTAGAAATATTTTAATTCTTTCAGTGTGGGGACCACCATGATCTTTATACGTCGGAATCTGATGTCTGGATAGTCTTTATACGTCAAAATCTGACGTCAGATTCGGGCAGATTCTAATGTATAAAGACGGTCCCCGCACTGAAAAGGTTAAGATTTGAAACGAATAATATGTAGGCTAATATACGCATTTGAACTACGTTGACGGAAAAGAGTCTGCGAAATATAGATAGAGTTACGTTAATACCGGTATAAAAAACATAAATAAATTTCATATAGTGGGCGAAATTTCAAAGCTGCAAGCCCCAGAATGTTGTCTAGACTCCAGTTGTTGGCACGCAAGTAAAGCACGTGGCGTTGTCATGTGTGGTGTATGCGTATCTAGCAAACACGAGGCATTGTCCCAATGTTGTTTTATTGTTGGTTCGACGTCGAAGACGGTGGCCTACATTAAAACAACATTGGGTCAATGTCTCGTGTTTGCTGGGATATGTACATAGGCATGCATGGATGTGCAGTTATATTACACGCTAACACATAGGCCTAGATATTTATCAATCATCATGCCATAGTATCGGCCGCTAGAAAATCTCCCAACATGTTTATAATGATGTATTGTACAATGGCAGCGTGTCAGTTTATTGAGCAGTTAATCCTTCTGACAGAGAGTAACAGCTACATGGCATTACTAATCCGCTCGTACTATTAGTTAGGCTGACTGGTAAAAAAATTGTTCATTTAATGATAAAAGCATGAAATTTTCCATGCTTGGAGAACATACCATGGCGGTAAATTTTAGCTATAGGGCCATTCCAAATTTGACCCTTGATATTAATGGCGCCCATTTTTCAAATTGACCGCCAGAATAAACATGTCTGAATATCTCAGTTTCTAAATCACTTGGAAAAATGATCTTGGTGTCTAAATATACATTTTCAGGACCAAGTATTACAAAAAAGACAATAATAAATACGTAAAGTTGACCTTTGACCTTAATAATGGCCATTTTTTTAAATGGCCGCCGTAATATACATGTTTTAATAGCTCAGTTTCTAATCCACGTAGAGAAAAATCTTCGTGTCTAAACATACATTTTCTGGGCCAAGGATTACAAAAAAGACAATTACAAATTCGCAAATTTAATATTTGACAATCGTGGCAGTTATTTTTTTCCAAAATGGCCGCTAGAATATAAATGCTTTAATATCTCAGTTTCTAATTGATATAGAAAAAAATATGTTGGTGTCTAAATATACAAAAAATATGTTGGTGTCTAAATATACATTTTCGGGACCAAAGATTACACAAAAGGCAATTAAAAATACGCTAAATCATTTTTTTATCTCAATAGTGGTCATTTTACAAAATGGCCGCCAGAATATACATGTTTTAATATATCCGTTTCTAATTAACGTAGCAAAAAGATCTTGGTGTTTAAATATACATTTGCAGGACCAAGGATTAGGGAGAACAATCTGAAATACGTATCTAAGCGATCTGATAAATGCTTGTTTTATCGTAACCGTTCTATTGATTTACATGTATTTACAAATCATTGACACGTTAATGCAGATAAGATATGCATTGCAATGCTTTTTGGTTGATACAGGTTGAGATTGGTAGCAACAAAAATGATATTTGCTATAAAAAATTATTTCCAGTCTACAGCCAGTTGACTTGACGGAACGTTTGAAACCAATAAGGCAAATGGTTAGATGGATTTCATTCACAATCTGACAAAACTAAGCTTGAATTAACCATGTTAACTGACCAAAGAAAAAAAAACAGCATTAGCAGACATTACATTATACATGTATTCCTAAAAGGTATAGGTCCAAAATCAAGGGCAAACACCCTGGTAGACATCGATCTTATTGACCGTAACACGTGTTTGGCAAGTCAATATCGTCGAAATAAGGCGACTGGATTGAGGCACACACATTTGCATACTCTGAACAGTGATCATTATGTTTATGGAAGAGCTCCACCAATTTATCCGGGATGGGGGGGGGGGTCTTTGGCTCCTTATGTTTGCTGGACCTAATAAGTCAGACTGTAATTTCATACCTGACGCTATTAGTGAGAGAGAATTCATGTGAATCGTATGTGTATTCATAATGCACAAACACGTAATTATCTAAGTTATAAACAAACCTTAGCGCCACATAAAGTAATATCTGGTCAATTTGGATATTGTGAATTGGGGTGACTGCCAACAGACAATGGGAGCTGAGAAGTGAAGTGGTCAAGATTAACCTTTCGTCCTACTTTAGGTCTATGTAACCAATGATTACACAATGATTACACACAGTGTGTGGACGATAGATGTGATTAGATATAGTGAAATCTGTCAAAGCGTTCAGATCTATAAACTATTTTATTTGTAACAAAAATTAATAGGTTAAAAGCTATTTGAATTTTCATAATTAAGAGAAAGGTTTTAATGGTAACAATGTTTGATTCTAATAATTTGAACTATCTAAAATGAGTTTTCCACCAATATAATTGGTCTGAATTATTAAGATGCCGTTTTTTTTAAATCATTTTATATTCAAGATTAATAAAAATAGTTTAAAATACATATATTTTTAGGCTATATATTTCAACTCTAAGTGAATTTAATGATTTCGAAGTTACTAATTAATTTTGATGAAGAAAAATGTTTAATATTTATTTTAATCGCTTCCATTAACAAATTATATTTAGACACAACAATTGAATTGTAATTGGATTGTGAGGGAATATAGTTTACGTCGTTTCTGCACATTCATGACAATATCGCGACTGAAGGAAGCCTTATATCTTACTTTTATCGAATGACTTCAAAGGTTCTTTATAGAACATATCACCAGTAACTGGATTATAACTATGAATTACCAAGAAATCCAATATATTGATCTACATTTATTTCAAATATTTGCGATTATATAACTGCCATTGAATTCTTCTGTGGAATTAAGGTGTTTAGGGTATATTTTTTGTAATCTCTCCCTCGAGTAACGTTAGGAGACAGTGTTGACACATATATTTATTAAAATAGCTATTTTTGAAAATGGCCGTAATTGGAGTCTGTAAAATGTTTTTTTATTTCAGAAAAATAATTAAACATATTGTTATCATTGCCCTTGAAAATGTAGGCCTATATTAAGATACAAAATTTTCGTTTATAAATGGATAATTAGCCGAGATATCGACACCTAAATATATTCGGCCGGCCATTTTGTAAACTGTCTGCCATTGAATTCATAAAAATGTTTTTTCTTGTTGGATTAAAATGTCCAAATTATTTTTTGATCAGAGCCCCTAAAAATGCATAGGCCTATTCATTTACAAATATTTCTATTTTACGTGGATTAGAAGCTCTGATATTGACAGGTACAATGGTACAACTCCACTGGAGTCAGTGGAATGGGGTTTTGTGTTGGATTGATGTGTTTGAAAATACTTTAATTAGTATCAGTAGGCCTACCCCTGAAAATGTATATTTAGATAAAAATATCTTGATTTTAGGTGGATTAGAAGCTGAGATATGTTGACACGTACTCAGATTTGGTCGGCCATTTTTTAAAATGGCCGGAGTCAGTAGAATGTTTGTTTTTTTGTTGGATTGATATGTTTACAAATACTTTATTCATTATCAGTACCCCTGAAAATGTATATTTACTAAATATTATTTAGATAAAAATATTTCAATTTTAGGTGGATTAGAAGCTGAGAAATTGACAGGTATTCAGATTTGGTCGACCATTTGGTAAAATGGCCACCACTGGAGTCGGCAATTTTTTTTTTTTAAGGATTATTGTGTTTACAAATACTTGTTTCATTATCATCACCAGTGAAAATGTATATTTAGATTAAAATATTTTGAGTTTAGGTGGATTAGAAGCTGAGATATTGACATGTATTCAGATTTGGTCAGCCATTTTGTAAAATAACCACCACTGGAGTCGTCTAATTTTTTTTTTTTTGTAGGATTATTGTGTTTACAAAAACTTTATTTATTATCACTATCCATGAAAATGTATATTTAGATTAAATATTTTGATTTTAAGTGGATTAGAAGCTGAGATATTGACACGCGTCATATGTGGACTTTGTCGGCCATTTTTAAAATGGCCACCACTGGTGTCAGTAAAAAGTCAGGCTTCAGAATATTTTGTTTTGTTACCAGTGGCCTTCAAAATATACAATTAGACATAGATATTCAGAATATTTGTGGATTAGAAGCTGACATAAAAATTATAGACACTTATCATTTATTTGGTAAGCCATCTTGTAAAATGGCTGCCATTAAAATCAATAAACTGCTCTGTGTTGGATTTATGTGTATAAAAATACTTTACTTATTTTCAGTGCCCCTAAAAATGTATATTTGGATGAAAATATTTAGATTCTAAGTGGATTAGGCGCTGATATATTTACATTTATATATATATATATATATATTGGCGGCCATTTTGTAAAATGGCCGCCAGCCAGGTAACAGGTCATTTTTTTGATGGCCCTATAGCTAAAAACATTCTCAAGTATGTTATCTTACAGCATGTAAAATTTCATGCTTTTATCATTTGATGAACAATTCTTTCTTATATAACCGCCAATCAGCCTAACTATATAGGCCCACCCTGCCTAATAAGCCGTGTTCATTCACGCGTCAACGAGGCTACATTCACTCTCAAGGTCCGTTTTTGTCATGCGTTGGCGCCGTTATGACCTATACCGTGAGTCACGGTATAGGTCATAACGGCGCCAACGCATGACAAAAACGGACCTTTCACAGCTCAGTGCTCTCGCCTGAGCTATCAGACATGTCAGACAGATTAATCAGTGATCAAGAAAAATATAACGCGCACCTGTTATATATCGCGCAGGAGCTAAGCGAGCTAAAAACAAAAGTAGCGCGATATCGTCCGGTAATTACGGTATTTTATATTTACAACACATGTATTCCAAATGCAGATTATCCTGATTATATTAACAGGTTGTAAATAGTGATAGTGACGTTTCTGGTTGTCTAAAGTAGATGTAGCTTTCATTCATTAGAGGCTGGGAATTTAATGCTTTAGAATTTTGCCATAATTAACCCTTGAAGCGCTAAGTACGATTATAGCCGTTCTTAACTCTTAGAGCACTGAGCCAAGAAATTTAAATTTTCAGCCACTTAAAGTTGTGTCTCGCTACCGGATCCACAACTTCAAGTGACTAAAAATTAGTTTAATTTGCAAAATCAAGGTTGAAATGTATATGATTATCATAAATTTAAGACATATTTAATTTTTAAAACCTGGTTATACAAGACCATTAAAAGATGAGAAAACAATACATATTGTCAACTGATGTCGACATCAGTGTGCTAAGGGTTAATCTGTTTTATTGGCCATTTAAATCACTGGTACTGCTAATGAAATAACCCAGCAAACACGAAACATCGACCAATGTTGTACCAATGTTGATCCACCGTCTACGAAACTTGCCCAACATTGGGTCGATGTCTCGTGTTTGCTGGGAAGTGTTTAAACATTAAAATTTGCAAATTTTCTGTCTCAAATTCAACAAATATAAGTACGGTATATAGTTTGTAATCCACTTGAAGTTGTGGGTTGCGGTACCGAGACACAACGACAAGCCGTGTAAAATATTATATTTGGTGACTTGACGGGAAAAATGTTAACATAATCTACAGAATAGATCTGAAATGATTTGTTCATATAAATGTTGGTTACATTTAGGCCTGCGTACCCACCGGGCACGCGACGTTGCTGCGACGTTGAATCAACGTCAATGACGGTGATTCAACGTCGCAACAACGTCGTGTGCCCGGTGGGTACCCATTTACCTACTTTTTCATGTAATCTCGCATCTTGTAAGAATGATGATGTTTTATAACCTTATTGACGCTTGTTCTGCCGAATTGTCAGCTGGGTAGTCCCTTATATTACCATCGTAGGCCTAATACTATTCTTCGTGCATCTGAAGCCGTAATTGAAACCACTAAAATAGAATCACTTACTTGATCAACTCTACATTATTATTATTTATCAATTTCAGTGGCATTTTACTTGGTTGCTGTTTGAAACGTATGATACCCCGAACCTAGCAGGACAAGGGTTATTGTAATGTTCAGGTCAATATATGGTGACTCTTCTTCAGTAGTCTGTGGAATTCGATGCATCGCTGAGCTTTACTCTTTGCTTCACTTAGGCCTACCAGCTTACTACAAGCTTCCACTGCACCAACGATTTACTGCATCATCTGATCACGACTAAAACGTAGAATGATAAACTGATCGAAATGACGCTGTTATTTTCAAAGTGAATTTAATTCATGATATTAAGTTGATTACACTAGCAGTTCAGTATACCGTCTATAGGTCTACAGCTATAGCCTACTACGGTACTCGTGACTGCACTGAGATTTCATGATACACTTTGACCTAGGCTAATATATTGATTTCTGATAATAATACGCGGCGTTTATTTTAAACTTTACTTTGAGCGTACCCAATAACCTGATTCAACCCTTTGACCGCCAATCACTGCTGAAAATGTTTTAATTTTTTGTACAGCACATATAGCACAACTGAATTAAAGGGACTGGCCCAGGCTAAAATCATCAAAAAATCGGTGATTTTATTTCGGGTTCTTAATATGACCATATGATGTAAACATGTACATAGACTAGAACTGCAAATTTTTATAATTTTTGTGCTGCGCATTCACCAGTTAGGCTAGATATAGAGACGAAATTCCTGATTTGTAATTATTGACAACCATGTCAAAAATAGAAAATGCGGGAATTTCGTCTCTATATCTAGTCTAACTGATGAATGCGCAGCACAAAAATTATAAAAATTTGCAGTTCTAGTCTATGTACATGTTTACATCATATTGAAAAATCCTGGCAACCAAGACAATGAAAAATACTTGGACTGCCAGTCCAATTAGAAGTCCACGGATTTAACAATCTAATGCATTCCAGATTCACCAACATCGTTGGATTTTATAACGGGCTTGTTGACAACAAACTCTTGTGCTGGGTCTCATGGTCAGGATCATCTTCTCACCTCTTTATTGATACATTCACATCATGGTCATAACATGCTCACAGACAATAGTCAGTCCTTACTCTATGGTGGTTCGCGCATCTCTCTCAGAGCTCTCTTGCTCTTTGTCTCTGGTTTTCTCTATGTTATAAATTCTGCGCCTGCGCACTGGCAGACTTCTCGAGTATAACATAGAATAACTGTGCCATCCTCTAGCCATGTTCACACAAGTAACTCAGCTAACATGGAACTTTGAGCCAATGCTAGACTAATGTTGGTCCGACGTCTTGGACAGTAGGCCAACCACAAGACAGCATTATTTGGTCTAGCTGCTCACAATCATCTCTGCCACCTTTCTACCTCTGAAGGTGGGGTCTCAGAGATACGTTTGCATGACCACTATCGACCCTTTTATTTGAATCTAATTACTACTCACAACTATATACTCAATTAAATAATAAGGATTACATAATATATGTATTATCAGTCGGCAGACTTGCAGCTTCCGACGACACGTTGTAGACCTTGGTCATGGCCTTCCATTCGTGCACTGGATCCACAAATGTCTGTTTGGCAGAACATCCTCGCTATCACTGCTATAATGCGGTATGTTCGCACCTGTCCTAGTGGCAACGCTGGCACAACGCCGGCCCAATGCGCTCAACTCTGGCATTGTTTACCCAACGTCGGCCCAGCTTAATACATAAATACAATGGTTTAATAATAACTGTTATCCATTATGCATTCAGCCAACATAACACATTGCTCAACTTAATTAATTTAACTGCATTCTGAAACTATTGTTACTGTTACTACAGGTCAATAGTTTACACACGCCCCTCCCTTAAAGTTCAAATCCCATTTTAACTCATATCAAAGAAGGTTGTGTGATTAACACGACAGTATATATAATAGGCCACACATCTAGTTACTACATTTCACACATATATTGATTATACGTCACACACATATTAAGAAGAGTTCACACGTACATTGATTAGTGTCCATAGGTATATAGTTGACAGGTTACACCTCTATTCAGGTCACACTCTCATTGACCACGCTTCTCCCTAGGAAATACTCACTCATACAGAGTGTCTGTAACTGGTAAATTCTATGACCTCCATACCCAGATACCAGCTAATTCGCTCTAAGAAACACCATAGCGACCACGGTGGGGGCGCCCTACACCGAGCAGGTGGACCATGGTGTCTCTCATATTTGAGAAATTTGTAAAACGAGAATTTTAGGTAATTTCTTCCAATTAGACTTATGAATTGATATGGCTTCCAATGTGACAAGCGCCACTAAGTCTCAACTATTGTTGAGAGATACTGGCATTTTAGAAGTCACCATCACATATAGTCCACCACATAAATTCAGCTGTAACGGTTTAATTTTGACAACAAATAATCAAACAGGTACAGCACAATTTAGGTTTTGAACATCTCTAATTGTTCATACTTCACTGGTTATGTGGTATGTCTTATATCCGCCTGTCAGGACAGTCGTAACGGTCGGTGTAATCAGTGTCATAAGTCAAAATACCAATCAGTCCGTCATTATCTAACTAAATCCACACAGCAATCCACATTAAAATATTTAGCACAGTATATCAAGCAAAATATATAATATAACAATGTATACATGGTCACGCCATGTATAAGTGTGTGCATGGCAATTGCGTAGCGGCGGCGTTGTGCTTATAATTATAGCTCAGCCTGTCCGACACGCGTCCATGCATGTGCTCGTCAGCGCCGTTCACGGCTTCTGCCCAGCGGTACAGATGGCTCTCTTGCCATGCGCTTACCAGCGCTATCCCTGGCTTATCTCAGCTTGTACTGGCTCCTTACAGAAACCTTATCCCGTACAAACCACGGCGTCGGCCTGACGCCTCGGCTACCATGCAACGCCTGGCCTTTAGACGCGCTGTGGTACCCGTAAGCCTCCGGTACAACATCCCCGTTGTACCACCTGCAGGTTGCAGTGCAGCACCTAAGAATCGTGACCGAGACAGCCCAGGAGCAGACAAAGCGCTTATCTCTCCATGAACCATGTCTATAGGTCACCTTCTCTTGTACATATATGCACTATGTACGTTCTCAGCACATTACAGGATCACAACCCTGACCCGTACCCCTCAGGTCTGGGGTCGCCTCCCGTGTGGCGCCCGTACTGCCTTGTGGATCAAACACCACAAGCTACCCACATTCTATTCTAATCATAGACATAGAATAACTAGTTTTATCAACTAATACACGTCTCTGGCTTACTGGTGAGGTGAACATTTTAAAAATAATTTTACTCAATTTATCTGCAACAATTCAATAGATTAGCCACGACAGCTGTATGTAACAGTACATTAAATTCACCACAGTAGTTTGGTCTGGAACAGTCTCTTGAATTCTTCTTAACTACAGTTTTCAATAGATAAATTATTTCAAGTAACTTACTATTGGTTAAGTAATTTAAAATCGTATTTAAATATCCGTGCCAAACAGTTTATTTAACTTGACCTGTGAAGCTCAGTAAGCCACGCCTCACCCGAGGATCGGAGTGTCCATTGTTGGCTCAAGGTCGTTTAAACTGTTAAACACATCTCACTCAATTGTCACTCAATTTTCACGAAACTATCATTGCTACTTATCTAGCAAATTTATTTTAAAGTCTTTAAGTAACAGTGTCAACAAACTTAATTTTGACCCCATTTTGATAAAATTACCCCTCAATTTTAACGCAATTTTTATAAAATTGTCACCCAATTTTGACTCAATTTTTATAGAATTATCTCCGAATTGGTACAAAATTGTTAGTCAAATTTTACAAAATTGTCACTCAAGTTGCATAACATTGTTACTGATACCTCTTTTGTGAGTGTCTGTTATAACGCCATCATTGTATATTTCACCATTCACTTTCTAGATGGGGGGGGGGTGGGGGTGTAACACAACTGCCACATGGGTGTGGCCACTAAAAGGGTTTTGGGCACAAACACGACTGAGCACAGGAGGGTGTGTAGCACAATCACGTGTGGGGCGTTCACGCACTCGTTTATCCAATGGCTTAGCAGAGATTCCTGGGCGTTCCGCCTTCTTCAGCCAATCCCAATGGTCTGAGTCGTGATTAGTCCTTGTGTGATTAATCATGCTAATTACTCGGTGGGCAAAATCAAAGGAGTGGGGTCCTCAGCTCCCTATGATTCACCTCCTGGGGTTCCTCTCAGCCGGCAATGGTGGGTCCAGCTGACGGTAGCAGGTACGATGTCCGGTGACTCATCAGCGGCAGGTCATCATTTTGGGTTTTGGTTTTGGCAAAGTTGGGACAGCTGCCAAAATGTTGTCTCTAATCAGCCTGAAGTGTGAATCGTCAGTTCTGTCTTATCTGCTTGACGCTGACTCATCCTGCTGCTTTGTTTCCAGCGTTCTGCCTGCCTACTTTCAGGAATTACATGTGGCACTCGCTGCAGTGTTATCAAATCATTGTTCACCTCCCTCGCTTCAGACATCAGTACCAGTATGGCCCAATGCCGTATCTGGCCAAGTACATGTATCTACGTCCGAAGCGATCTCTAGCTATGTCCGAAATTCACAAGTCGTAGGCTAAATTAGACTGTTACGAGTATACCAGAGCCAATACTCGAACCTTGCTCACCACCTTGACGTTCACTGACACGCGCGACATTCGCTGTCATTTTAGTCCATGCATGCTTACTCGTACGACTTCTACTGCTGACAGTTTATCTGACTGACTTGCCAAATCACATTGAAGGAATTGCAGCCGATCCACAACAAGAACAACTGGGAGAGACGTATTTCCTTCAATCGAAATAAGTGGCAGCAGGGAGGTTGCCATCAAAGTCTGTAATCCGTTACTTTATTGGTTCCTTCTTTTCGTTTGTCCTTTCTTCCTTCATTTCTGCCTCCCATGCGCTGCCCGAAACTAGCCCAGCCAGCTGTAGAATGTTGAAACTGGCCGGGTTCCATCCTGAGCAATGTTATACCACGTACAGTCATTTTTCCTGCCTCCTGAGTTGCTGGTCATCCTCACGAGGCAATAATGATCATGTTGGTTAGCTAATGAAAAGCTGAGAATCCAACTTTGTCATTTTACGTACCTCATGAGGTGATAACACTCCTCCTGAGGTGATGACACTCCTCCTGAGGTGAGAATAATCCTGATAGCACTGTTTGTCAATAAAAAGTGTAGCTCGCCAATTAAGCTGATTGCCTAGCTTAAACATTGTTCGTACCTCTGAGGTGATGACACTCCTCCTGAGGTACTTATCCTGAAGCAACTGCTCGCCAATGAAAAATCCTGGCAACCAAGACAATGAAAAATACTTGGACTGCCAGTCCAATTAGAAGTCCACGGATTTAACAATCTAATGCATTCCAGATTCACCAACATCGTTGGATTTTATAACGGGCTTGTTGACAACAAACTCTTGTGCTGGGTCTCATGGTCAGGATCATCTTCTCACCTCTTTATTGATACATTCACATCATGGTCATAACATGCTCACAGACAATAGTCAGTCCTTACTCTATGGTGGTTCGCGCATCTCTCTCAGAGCTCTCTTGCTCTTTGTCTCTGGTTTTCTCTATGTTATAAATTCTGCGCCTGCGCACTGGCAGACTTCTCGAGTATAACATAGAATAACTGTGCCATCCTCTAGCCATGTTCACACAAGTAACTCAGCTAACATGGAACTTTGAGCCAATGCTAGACTAATGTTGGTCCGACGTCTTGGACAGTAGGCCAACCACAAGACAGCATTATTTGGTCTAGCTGCTCACAATCATCTCTGCCACCTTTCTACCTCTGAAGGTGGGGTCTCAGAGATACGTTTGCATGACCACTATCGACCCTTTTATTTGAATCTAATTACTACTCACAACTATATACTCAATTAAATAATAAGGATTACATAATATATGTATTATCAGTCGGCAGACTTGCAGCTTCCGACGACACGTTGTAGACCTTGGTCATGGCCTTCCATTCGTGCACTGGATCCACAAATGTCTGTTTGGCAGAACATCCTCGCTATCACTGCTATAATGCGGTATGTTCGCACCTGTCCTAGTGGCAACGCTGGCACAACGCCGGCCCAATGCGCTCAACTCTGGCATTGTTTACCCAACGTCGGCCCAGCTTAATACATAAATACAATGGTTTAATAATAACTGTTATCCATTATGCATTCAGCCAACATAACACATTGCTCAACTTAATTAATTTAACTGCATTCTGAAACTATTGTTACTGTTACTACAGGTCAATAGTTTACAATATGGTCATATTAAGAACCCGAAATAAAATCACCGATTTTTTGATGATTTTAGCCTGGGCCAGTCCCTTTAATTGTGAGTAATTTTGACACACTGGAAATTGTGTCTCCCTAGCGTGAGACAGTTAGTTACGTATAATTACGTGGGTAAAAATGAACTTTCATAGGTTGGAGCTTACATAGCCGGTGAAATATAGGCTAATATTGTATGTAGCCTAGCTTATTGTCATAATAATAGACATGCATAGGCCTACAGAGTTCTTATTTTTGTATATTTATTTTATACATAATATGTGTAGTAGACATATATGGCCTACTGTAGATCTATTCCATAAAGGTCAATATGATAATGCAATAGACTACATTAAAGGGACTGGCCCAGGCTAAAATCATAAAAAAATCGGTGATTTTATTTCGGGTTCTTAATATGACCATATGATGTAAACATGTACATAGACTAGAACTGCAAATTTTTATAATTTTTGTGCTGCGCATTCATCAGTTAGACTAGATATAGAGACGAAATTCCCGCATTTTCTATTTTTGACATGGTTGTCAATAATTACAAATCAGGAATTTCGTCTCTATATCTAGCCTAACTGGTGAATGCGCAGCACAAAAATTATAAAAATTTGCAGTTCTAGTCTATGTACATGTTTACATCATATGGTCATAGGCCTATTAAGAACCCGAAATAAAATCACCGATTTTTTGATGATTTTAGCCTGGGCCAGTCCCTTTAAATAAAATGTCAGTGAACAGACTAAATACTACAGTGAAAACATGGTTAGCAGCGACACTAACCACTGGAAAGTTACTTTAACCCTTTCAAGCCTGACTTTCCCATTGTCATCTTCATCTACTACAAGCCGCGAATTGCTGTCGCAATTCTCGCCTTGTAGTAGATGAAAATGATTTGATGTGGTTTAAAAATTAAAGAAAATTGCTATGTAATGGTAAATCAGTTTCATGAAAATTTTCGTTCTAAAACCCTTGGTTGTGGGAAAATTGGGTCTATTTTCAGGGATGTAAAATGATGCAATAATGCATTGTGAGGGCTTAAAGGGCTAATACAAACAATGTGTACCGTTTACATTTACGCGTTTCAGCGTAAAAAGTCGATTCAGGATCGATTGAAACGCGCACGTCTGCATGTGCTCCGTGAAAACACTCCATGTATAGTGAACAGATTGAAGTGCGCAATAGGCCGGAATGTCAGTTGGAAAGGATCTGCACCGACCCTGTGCACGCTATGGGATCACACAAGGCGTGATTAGACTAGTAGTAGGCCTATAGACATTTTAATTGCACATACGCTGCTCTATTGCGTGCAAAAATTAGGTGTAGGTCTATTCTTTAAACTGATTGACGGGTATAATGAGGGGGTAGGCGTTGTATCGTATAATTCAATTATTCACGAGGCTTTGAAAATCGACGAGATTTGCTAGAATAATTATCCATCATGACAGAAGACCTAGTTGTTGTTGAGTTAGAACGAATACTTCTGAAGACTGCAGGATGGAATTATCTCGCTTCCCAGAATGTGTATCATTCATGGGGTCACAAAGCATTTTTGCGTGCTTGCCCATTGCAAATTAATGCTATAGCGCTAGATGGTTTACCTTCTCGAAATAAAAATGTTTTTTTTTTGTATTTGTGAGATTGGTCCGGCATTGTGCTTTAATCACCGGCATTGAAGATTAGAGTGGGCAAGATATGTGGTATAACTCGCCCTCACAATGTGAGATCTGTTAAGCTCCAGTGGCCTACTGTTAATTATAATTAAATGTACGGCCAGACAGTTCACCAGCAAACACGACACGCTCAAATAATGATGTTTAATGTTGGGCGACCGTCGAAGACGTTGTGCCAACATTAAAAGGTGTAGGCCTACTTAGTAAATTGGTTACATACACGCAACAAATTGTTATTGTCCTCCTTGCTGTTACCTGTGCAACAGTCCTCTCATGGCTTTTCACTCTAAATTTACGCTAGAGCCGGATTTTCTGTCTACCTTGCTGTGATCCTGCACAAGCATAACATCGCACAGGCGATTTGTAAAACAGGAACTATCATCAAAAGATCTAACGTTACGTGCCATTCCTGAATTAGGCTATTGGCGCTAAATAGTCCCCTCCGTTTAAATGAGCACATACCGACGATGATTGCATGGTGGTCCACTTAAATTAACTAAAATAATTATATTTATTTGCATAAAACTAATATGGCCTATTTCCATACCGCGGTAGCATGATGATCACATACCGCTCAAATACTGCAGTATAACAGAATCATCATCACGGCGGTGTAACAGGATCGTCATATAGGCCTACGCGGTATAACAAGATCCTCATACCGCTGTATAACACAGAATCAACCTTGGTCCTGTACCGCGGATTACAGAATACAGAATCATTAATAGGCTACTGCGGTATAACAAGATCGTCATATAGGCCTACCGCGGTATAACAAGATCCTCATACCGCTGTATAACACAGAATCAACCTTGGTCCTGTACCGCGGATTACAGAATACAGAATCATTAATAGGCTACTGCGGTATAACAAGATCGTCATATAGGCCTACCGCGGTATAACAAGATTGTCATATACCGCGGTATGACAAGATCGTCATATAACGTGGTATAACAGAATCAACCTAGGGCCTATACCGCAAATCGCTTTTTTTTATTTCATTTTGAGCAGTAGCAGTCAAAAGGTTAATCAACATTCGGAAGTAGGCCAATTGATGGTGATTTTCGGCATCCAACTGTAGCTCCCTCACCAGATAGGCACCTTTTTCTTCTCTCCTCCTCAGAATTTCGCGCACCCAGAATATGTGGGTGGCCCTAACTATCTGCATTATGCGATGTCGATTTCGCTGCATTCTATACTTATAACAGAGTACCATTTGCATGTTCCAGACTTCCTGTTGCCATTTTAAAGCTTGCGGGAATGACGTCACGCCATGTGGAATTCCACTGGAACCCCCAACACGCTCGCTGAAACGCGCTAGCATGGAAACACTCGCACTAGTTTAATTTCTGTGCGCGTTTCCTCGCGCGTGTACTCGCGCACGTTTCTGCTTACATGGAAAGCGGGACTAAGGAATTCAAATTGCTAATTGAAATTGTGAGTGTGCATAAGCCTAATGGCCGAGGCCCTGATGCAGTGGAAAAGTTGGAGATCACAGGTTATTCCCCGCTCTAGCATTCAAGTTTCAAAGAAACGAAATGTTTTTTCCCGGCTCACAAGCAAAGATTCAGTCTTGTAGGGAGCCTCTGTGCCCGAATGGTAGCTTGTTCGGCCTCAGATTGCCAGGCCTGGAATTTGTTATATGAGTTTGCAGACGGTTGGTTACTGCAGGCATATAGGCTACATTGTCCAAAATATTGGAAATGGTTTGATAAAGGTCTGCATTTTTTCAGTTAGTTTTTAGGAAGTGTTGGTCTTTCATGCGCTTCTTTCAGGTTTTAAGGAAATTGTACTAATTTGGTGTTTACGTCAGTCATGGATGTTATATGGGCAAAGCCCGCCCCCTCAATTTTAATCATTTTTAAATGAACAATTAAAAGCACAAAAAAACACACTGAATACGTTACATTTTTTTATAGTTTAGACATTTTCCAAAATATCTGATATGTATTGAGTATTTTTGTCCAAATAGGACCTACTATACAAAATTGAAACATGCAAAATGAAATATATTAATGTAATTTCAATGTTGTTTAGTGTAAGTGGTCTTCATACAATGCATTATATAAGATATAAACGCAATAAAATAAATTGTGTGTGTCATTGTTGACAGATTCATTGTATCTACTATTACAGTATACTTTTAAAATAGGCGCAAAATCATTACCAGAATTAAAAGTAACGTATTCTGTATGTGTGTGTATAATGGAAGTTTTTACACAATGCCACATAGAATAATCCAGGTGTTTTTTTGTCTAAGCACATTTTTGATTATTTTTTTAACGATATATACTGAGTTTCTGTCATCTCGTGACTGTTGGATAAATATTTCAAATGAAAATGCAAAATACGTTACTAAAATACGTTACATAGCCCAACTAACAAAATTTGTGTTATGATAATGTGATGATATTAAATGTCACTATATCCAGTAAATAGTTGTATTATACAAAGTGTTAGTGTTTTGTGCTTTTGCTACGAAACAGAATGCACTAATACAACATTGTTTAGTGAAGAGCAAAATACGTTACCAAAATACGTTACCAAAATACGTTACAATATGTAACGTATATTGTGTAACGTATTCTGGATTTTTTTTCTTTTTGCACAATTGTAAGGCTGGGTTCAGTGATCAGGCTAATTTTTTACTTGCCGCTTGGAGACATACCTATAGTGAGTTACTAAAGGGTCATTTGTTGTTAAGTGCGCATATCACTATATCTTCACAGTCTATGTATAGTATTCTGTTTTCTTAATAAATAAATAGTGTCTGCTTCTTTCTATTGATCATTGAAAGAGTAGGACTGTTAGTATCACATCATTTTTAATGTCTTCTTACATACTCACGTTAGACCACAATTCATCACACAGCAAGGAATTTTAGTTAATCTGATAATTTTTGGCAGATAAAAACATCTAACGAAATGAAATGTAAAGAATTCTGTTATTTTGTGGCGACATGAACATAAATTCAATTTTGCAAGGGACAACATACTATACTTTTGGGAATTCTCTTTTTGAATACAATCACTACTATATGTTCGTCAAATTCAAACAATGTATCTTCCAAAAACTGCTCTCACTGATGAACAGTGACGAAAATTTAGGCTGGCCACATGCCAAAAATGGCATTTTTATGGCATTACAGTGCTTAAAAGCACATTTTTTTCTTGTCTAGGCTATGGATAACTATGCATTTTCTGAAAGGTGTATGCATGAATTATATGAAAAAACTAGGTAAACAAAAGTGGAGGTCACAACAAACGAGAACACGGCTGGGGTCACATCATTCTTGAAGTGGCGGGCTTTGCCAATATATCGTCCCCTTTGATATGAAAGGGTGTATCTGCCAGTTTACAAAGTGGAAGATACACCCTTTCACCTCCAAGGGGACGTTATGTCGAGACAATTTTTCAGCACGCAAGTATAGGAATGCGATCCAGATCACAGATTTTTACGATAATCTCAATATAAGCTCTTTAATTTCACCTTCTATCGCACGTTCAAAAATGTTAATTCAATACTTTATTTAGAAATTTAGTGTCCATTCTATCCCCAAATTTTCCGAGAAATTGTCACAAAATAATTTTACTGGTGTGAATTCTGTTAGAGCGGGTGCTAAGAATTCTATGCATGGTGTTAAACAGATATATGTGTTTGTTAAGTGAAAGCACATTCAGAGAGCCCAGTAAACACATTGACTAGACTCTTTTGGTGTAATGCTGCATCACTGTTTGCGATGTTAGCCCAACATTAAAATAACATTGGGTCAACGTTTCATGTTTGATGTAATTACAACTGTTATTTTAATTGTCAAATGTAGCATTTAAAAGATTTCTACTGTCTATATCAGAAACATAATGTTGGTTCAATGCTGGGCCACTGTCTGCGGCATTGACACGACATTGAAACATTCGCCTATCTTTATACTGGATGCATTTTAATTATTGAATGGTGCTTAAAGGGTGCAAATATGCGGAGTCGCCTATTACAAAGGGCCCCCATTGACTGGTCAAGATTCCATTCATACATGAAATGGGGCTTCACCCGACATGTACATCATTGAATCGACATCGATCCACATAGTGATACAGAAAATCTTGGATAAATCTTGAGTTGATTTATTCAGCAAACCATACATACAATATAGCATACATGGTCATTATAATTTTAAAATAATAATAAAAAATTGTTAAAGAATGATTCAACTGCAAGACGCGCATGCCTGGGACGGTCAAGTGTAGGCCAACAGTAGCCTATTGAGTACAGATTGACGGCATTAATATAGCCACTGAACTGATTACAAGATACTACTTAAACGGGACATTGATCCAATGCTGTTTTATTGCTAGGCCAACGTCTGCGACGCTGGCCCAACATTGAACCAACATTGAATAAATGTACAATGTTTGAGAGAAAGTCCGCCTGCCCAGCAAACACAAGACAGTTGTATAACATTTATACAACGTCGGCCCAACGTCTTCGACGTTGGTCCAACATTGCATAAAGTCATACAAATGTCTTGTGTTTACTGGGCATGTCAATACAAGCTTGGGTCAAGCAGTTTCAACATCCCCGCAGTAATACAGTCAGTTTATTTGCAAGCAAGCGACCAAGTAGTGGTAAGGGCCAAGATCTTTGAATTATAAACTCATAGATGTCGCTCAAGTATATATGAACTTGCTGTGATTTGAGAACTTGCTCTTAATGAGGCTTTAGGAATGAAACGCATATTTAGTATTATTATGGAATAGGGACTTGGCCTACCCACGGGCACTATTGCCTTCTGGGGGACCCTTGTCCCGTGAATTTTAACAGTTGACTACACCTTTAAGTCTGGTCAACAGGGATATTACGTACACACTGGAAAGTTGCCTGGTGAGGTGTACTTATTAACACAGTGGTCCCTATAACAGTCACCCAGGATTATGACAGAAAAGTATAAGAGAGCATCTGTAGAAACTACAACTAAAAATACATGAAATGCTGAAAAAATTAACATTCAGACGATCTGAATGTATCATATGTAAGTTAAACCATCCGATATGACTCACCCAGATTAATGCCTAAGCAACCTGAGACGGACAAAAACTATCATGTGCGACTCAGACCTCCCACCCAATCAGAGGCAGGTCAGTCTGGAGTTAAATTCTAAATTAGATAGATTATCACAAGCTAACCATAAATAAAGATGTCAGTTTTCCTTCTGTACATTCCCATGTGAATATGTTCCCTCAACCAACGCTTAAAGGCTGTACCATTAGGAGTTGATTTAAGGTGGGTTGGAAGAGCATTCCACAATTTGCAGGCCAGAAGGAGAAAATATTTGGTTCTAGATGATTTTACATGTTGTAAAACAAGGGACTGTACATGATGCCTGGTAGAGATTAAATGTCGCTCACTAACCATGTAAAATTCCATTTTAAGGTACTTAGGTTCTGACCCATAGACTACACTGTATACTTTACAAAGGTTAATTTGTTCACACGCTCCGAGACTGGAATCCAATTTAGCCCTTTAAATTCGGCAATCCCAATGTGTGATCCATAAGGGTGATTGAGGACAAATCTGATTGTTTTATTTAGTAAAATTTGTAGTCTTTGCTGGTAAAGTTACTGAAGACCTCCATACCATGCAGAGCAGGCATAGTCAAAATGACATTGAATAAGATAATTTTATGTTAAAGCCAAAAATCTCCTTGAATATTGATTTAGAAATTTTGCTTCAGCAATAAGCTTACCATACATCTAGTGATTGGTCCAGGTTGACCCCAATATTTCGCATAGATTGTTTGGCCAGAAGAACAATTAGGAATTCCTAAAAAAATATAGCATAATACTTTGATACCTATAAGGATCATGGTGCCAAGGGTTAAAGTTCATTGGATAAAAACTCTGGGAGAAATACCACTGCATAAATTTTTGTACCAGTACTAAGAATAGGAAAAACTAGCAAGAACCGAAGCAAACTCATACATGTATGTTTGGACAAAGTCCAAACATAAACACAGCCTTTTCTAAAAATACAAATACGAAATGTTCAAATACGCAAATACAAATACGTACTGTACCACATCTCTGACAGGCCTACCTACCAATACCGTAGTAGCTAGACACTACCTGTAGGGTTTTTTGTACTCGACGCAGACGCAGACGTCCAATCAGACGCACAATCAGACGCAGACGAACGTTCCCATGTTCCGAAGTTCCCACGTTCAGATAAAATGATAGTGTTCCTCGGTCAGTTTGCCAGGCCACCGTATTCAGCTGAACCTTGCAATTCAAGAAGTATTATGTTTTTTTTTTGCTCCAGAGGTATATGTCTAGATTGTAAAACCACCGGGTGCAATTTGTCCACCCTTAAGCATCTATTGTTATTTTTCGGACTTGGTGGCCATTGCTGGGAATCTTGTTGTCGTTCATAACAGTTTGTTCCGGGAACTTCAAGCTCCGAAATTATGGAAAAATGTCTCCCAAATTAGAGCACCTGACAGCACTGCCGCAGATGGCAGCCAATATCAGAATATATAGGTCTAGACCCAAGCATGCTAAATGTCTGATATAGATCACCCTAATAATTTACATTAAAGATAAAGTGATTATCATGATAAAGGATAAACTCAAATTCGATCAGACCGATATTGTTGTCACGAATCTCAACTGACGCAAGACATTCAGCCTATGTTGACTCAATGTTGGTCCACCGTCTGCGATGCGATGCAGGTATATACTGAATCAAAATAAAGTAAACTCATGTTTGCATATGTTTGTTGTTTTAATGTTGGTCCAGTGTCGTATGCGGTGGCCCAACTTCAAAAAAAACTATTTGGTTAAAATTAAAATAGAACCAACAGGCAACGGCTTTCTTTATTCGACGAAACGAAACGATACGAAGCTGACAAAACTGACAAAACGAAACGAAACTGACGAGACGAAACTGGTTTCCTGTAATCGACGAAACGAAACTGACGAAACGAAACTGACGAAGCTGGTTTCTTGTAGGCCTAATCGACGAAACTGAAGAAATTGAACTCCTTTAATCGATGAAACTGCATGACGAGACTGAGCTCATGAGACGACTACGGATCGAATTTCGAAACCTTGACCTGATGTTGATAGTGTGACCAGCGTTGTAGATATAAGTCATGTAAGTACAAGTAGATGTAATGGCAACTTCCTATACACACTCATGCTATTCTAATGTTGTTTTAATTTTGTGCCCTACCTACGACGCTGGTCTACATATTATCAGGTTACGGGTGATCCCAAGGTGGTCCACCCTGTACGACACCCAGGCAGTCTGTCTTGGAATACCGCTGGTAACACCTCTCAGTCTCTGTACCACAGGTATACACTATGCTAACCCTATAAGCGCTAAGCACAATTATGATATTTTTAATAGCAGGGTTAAACCCTCTACAATCGACTAATACGTTGGCATGAAGTTAGGCTGATGTTGGGCCATCATTGTTAACGGTGAACCAACTTGAAACCAATGTCCTTGGGTCGACGTCTCAATGCTGGGCTTAGGCCTACACGTGATCAGGTTTGATGATGGGTCAGTCACAACCTAGGCTACGTCATTCCAATGCTGGCTCAACACCATAGAATAAAACAAATACGATGACAAACCAGTATTAGTAGGCCTTAGTAGGGTTAATGTTAGTCCACCGTCTGTGGCCTAACTTGAAAAAGAAAAAAACATAGTAACGTTAGGCCTACTTCAGTTTTGTCCCTTCAATTTTTCGTCGATTAGAAGAAACGAGTTTCGTCGATTACAGGAACTCAGTTTCGTCGATTACCGATACAGGAAACCAGTTTCGTCAGTTTTGTTTCGTCAGTTTCGTTTCGTCGATTACAGGAAACCAGTTTCGTCAGTTTCGTTTCGTTTCGTCGAATACAAAAAGCCCAGACAACAGGAAGATTTGCTTCGAAAATAACGGATGTGAGAGATAGGGCCTACACCCGTCCTCTTCGTCAAAGATCAACATTGTATTCAAACAACGAGAGTCATATGGTATATTAACCGCCTTGCCATAAACATGATAAATGATATAATAACCCAAATCCCACTTTTGCAGGGTCTGATGCTATCTCCACCAAATTGTTGTTTTAACCTTTGCCCACCATTTACCACGCTGGCCCAGCATTAAATGAACATTTTGCATCAAGAACACAAAGCCCAGATTTTATGCGTCTGAGTCTGCATGTGCTTCTGTGTCGAGTACACAAAGCCATATGTAGGCTAGTGTTTTAATACGTATGATTTACGGCACATACGTACGGTTAGGCAAGTAAGGATAGACACTCCCTTGAATATAACTGGTTGGTAGTACTGTGTACTGCCAATGAACATCGCTTAGATTCAGTGATCGGTCAGCTGACTGCGTGATCGATTGATTAAATAACAACAACATTTCTGCACATTTTCGTCAACGCTAATCGATATTTTATTTGTATTAATCCTGCAGATAAGATTAATAAACAAACATTACATTTATTACTTTTAAATCCATTTATACCAATAATGCTAAAAATTGAAGTTTAATTGGTAAAATTAAAAGCTAGAATACCGTTAACCATGTCGGACAAACTCGGTAAAATGTATCGCGGTGTGGGCGATATTAGAAGTAAGTTGAGAATATTCAGAATATTTCACTCCGTATTTACATGGAGATAGTACAGGAGGAGTTGCAACTTGAAAATCCAAAGGACGCGGTTTGTATACCGCCAATCCCCATCTATTACATACGATTATAGCGAGCACATGGTTGAGCTTAGCTAAAATTATACTATAGTAGGCCCTAACTGGCCTAGGGAGGCTAGGCTAAGGCTAAGGTAGATTGATATTTAGACTTGCCGATGATGTTGACAGCTACAGTCTGTCCAACGGTGGAGAATGGTCCAAAATAAAAGTTAGCTTTTCGGTATCCAGTCAGTCAATTCTCAAACGATTTTTATGAAATTTTGTAAACCCTATTTTTAGTCATTTGACATCAATCCTGAAAATTTCGTCAAAAAATATTGGAGAGTTAAAAAAGTTAGACCATTTGACATGTAGTAAATGTCTATTTATGACGCTCCTCTATAACATGTATAAACCCATTAACTTCCATTCCGGTTTATTCTCAGAATTGCGTTACATGTCAAATGGTCTAACTTTTGAAATACCAAATGAAATTTCGCGAAATTTTCAGGGTTGTTGCCAAAAGATCAGATAATAATGGTTGCAAAATTTCGTGACAATCGCTTGAGAATTTACTGACTGGATACCGAAAAGCTAACTTTCATTTTGGACCAACCTCCACCGTCGGACAGCCTGCAAGCTCAACCGTTGTCTGTCTTTTTACCCTGAGCATATGTTTATACCCACCCCCCTTGGTCAAGCCTTTCGGCCTGAATCACGTCTGGCGGTGGTGTATCAATGCTGGCAACATGATATATCTGTTAGCGCCAGTAAAAACACAGAATGTCTACTGTAGTCGACATCAGCGTTGTAAGGGTAAGGGTTAACCCTTTAACCGCCAAATTATTCAATTTGAATTTTCACCCACTTGAAGTTGTGTCTCGCTGACGCGATCCACAACTTCAAATCAGTGAAAATTATTCAGATTTGACAAAATGGAGGTCAACTCTTTTCAAAACTTGCTGGTTGATGTCACATTCTATCTTTGACATATTTAAAATGTGGTACCTTATGTGCTAATAAAAATGAAAACCTGAATATATTCGGCACTGGCGGTTAAAGGGTTAGCATGATAGTGTTGTGAATGTTACGAACAGCTGCTTCATGCAGTTGAGTGAAACTTTTTACATGGTGATTGAAACTGATTTCTGGACCATTTATTTCAGATAGCTGTTCAATCTGGAATTAAAAAATATATATATATATGGTCACGATTTATTACAGGCCTGTAATTTTAATGTTACCGGGTAATTAATATCATTTGTGTCTGATTATGTTCAGTTACCAGTTACACACAGACTGACAGTGATTCTGTTTTTTTGGGTGTGTTTGTAGGTAACAGTGACAGTATTTACATGTATTACTTGTGTGAGAAATGCCAAGGCTTGCTGGATGAAAAAAGAGATCTCATGAAACACCGGAGGTGGTGTAAAGGTGATGCCAAAAAGTCAAATTGTTCATTGTTTGCCTGCACCAATAAAGACTATTTACAAATACTAACGTTGCTGGCAAATAAAGATAAAAGCTTGATTTCTCAAAATGATGAAGACCGACATATAAAAGAAGATGATATTGTACAAATGAAAGAAGAATTCCTTGAAAGGGTCAAAGAAGAGTCAAATCACAAAGAACTTACGATGTCAAAGCGAGCCAGGCAAATTTCACAAGATGGTGAAATCACACCTTTAAAAATTTCAAAAACAAAAGCAGCATTAAAAAAGACTGCTGCTTTTGCGACACAAAACACAAATGATGATCCAATATCTGATGAAAAGAATGTTTCATTACAAAGATCTGATATAGTTGAAGATTTGCAGAACGCAGATGATTATTTGACTTTTGATCTCGAGGACAATTCAATTAACATTACTGATGACCAATCTCTAATTGATTCATTGAAATGTGATGAACTATTGGATATGCAGGGGGAAATTTTCAAGATAAAAAATCAAAATGATCAGCCAAGCCATTTTGCGAATACTATTAGTGATTCTCTTGATCATAATTCTTGTGATGATCTTTATGCCACTTCTGCTAATTCTATCAAAATCGAGGGTGTGGTTGAATGTACAGAATCAAAGGTGATCATGGTGATGCCTGACAATTTGTCAGAAGACGACACAGCATATTCACCAGCAAATAAAATAATAAAGTATAAAAGGAAAAGTAAGAAAAGAGAAAATAAAATAAAAGTAGAAGGCAAAATTAATGACTACAAAATTCAGAAAAAAATAAAAGCTGATACTTATTCAAAATATTATGTTTCCCTTCCCAATGGTAGTGAAAATACAGCCAAAAGTTACTATAGGTGTCCACACTGTGATTTCAGCACAAAGCATGTGGGCTTCTTTGAAAGGCATCTCGAAAAGTGCACCGCACAGGACGGTGTTTGGAATTGCTCTTATTGTGAGAAGTGTTTTAAAGATCAGATGAGATACAGGTCACACATTCTGCATCACAAGAAACGATTTCTCTGCGACATTTGTTCCTCACGATTTGCAGATAGTCGTGATCTAAAGCAGCACATGGCCAAGCACACAGGTCAGTGATATTATTATGCTGTTTAATTTACAATATATATGATATTTATCCATATATTAGCCCTTAGAATACTGATGTCGACTACACTAGACATTCTGTATTTCTATTAGTAACTGTATCACCCCTGATAACCAGTTGTTAAAAATAAAATATGCTTTCAATATTGAAACACTGATATATGTTGGTACTTGAATTTCACAAATAACACAAATTTTCCGTCACTTCAAGTGGCTGAAAATTTAAATTTCTTCGCACAGTGCTCTAAGGGTTAATATACTCCACTGTTCATAATACACGGGACAAGGGGGGTCAACAAAACACAGCGCCATAGACATCATAAATTGCAGTCGGTAGTCTGAGTAATTTTCCGCTGTATTATCATATACATTTGACTTTGTATACATGTGTAGAAATGGTTTCTACAGAACAATGTCCATCTTGAAAGTTATAAAATTGATGATGCGATGACCCACTGAAAATAAATGGAGTGAATGGAGTATAGCATCATACATTTTATAGCTCTCACGCCGAAAATTGTTCTATAGAAACACATGTATATGATACCTCGGAAATATACTCAGATGATAGACCGTCAGCCCATGCCGCTTCAGCAGTTGACCACTAGTGTAACCCTTTAAGTGCTAATCACGACTATTGTCATTTTAAGTCTGTTTAGCATGTTTATTAGGGGTCTCTTAAAGAGTGGCCCTGTTTCTTTCAATTCTTTTAATTAATTGTTAATATAACTTATTATTGTAACTAGCCTTACCAGTAGATATAAATAAACTTGAACAGTGTTGTAAATAAAATGTAATTCTAGGATTGAATGATTCGTTTCGGAGTTCTATTCACAAATCTCTGTTAATTTCATCATGATTTTTTTTGTTATGATCGTCTATTTGTATTTTATTGATAAATTGATAAATGTCAGATTTCAAAAAAAGTGTGTATTGATATTTTGCAGGTGACAGTATGAAGTGTCCGGACTGTGATTTCACCACACGATATACTAAATCTCTCCGTGAACACAGCAGAAAACATTCAGGTAAATGTCATCCAGACGCAGAAACAGCCACTTAATGATCAACCAATGCTGGTTTTTTGTTGGGACAGCTCAGCCACCCTCACAACGCTGAATTCTTTTATTTTTTAAATCATGAAAACGCAAAGGGTTTTTTTCAATTTGAAATCATCATAAATGTCTTAGTTAGCTGTTTCTGATTCATTTGAATACCTATGTTATGGGTCTACGGCCATCATAAGTAGTTTTACTCTTACTGTGCAGGGATTGACTTTAGACGTCAGAATCTGACATCTATAAACATCAGATTCTGATGATTAAAGACAATCTCCGCACTGTATAGGTTGAAACCCTTGGAATATGAAGGTGCTTGAGAAGAGGGGGGGGGGGGGGCAGCAGGGCTGTCTTTAATCCTTAACCACTAAGTTTAAATATTTACATTTTCACACACTTTAAATTGTGAGTGAAAATTGCTCATATTTGTTTATTATCAACAATTATTAACATTTGCCATTCTTTGATGTTTAAACACTCATTTCATTCCCAATAACAGTGATTTAACATGTTTAATCGGCTAATGAAACGTTATAGCTACAGATTCACTGAGCAGATATTAAAAGAAAAATTTTGGAGAATGAAATGTATTTATATTATTTATGAATGTGATATATTTTTGTGAGCACATGCGTACATCACCAGAAGGTAAAAGGCTAATCAATGCCTGACAAAACACAAGACGTTTAACCAATGTTGGTTTAATGTTGTACCAGCATCGTAGATGGTAGGCTGACATTAAACCAGAATTTGTTCAATGTTGCGTGTTTGGTGGCACGGTAGTAACATGTAATTACTAAAATCAATCAATTTATATTTAAACAATTTATAACTTTTCGAAACCATGATTGGACCACACTAATTTTAAGTTTTGGACATTAGTCCCGCAAAAAATACACAAGGTACGTTCTTTTTAATGACAATTTTCTAAATGAAAAGAAAGTTTTTTTTTAATGTACAGTATCTGAGTATATACCAGTAAAAATCTCAATAAACAAAATATAAATTACCATGCTTACCCCGGTATGTCTTTATAAACAGTAAAAAGGGATTGGAAATATGATATTTGAATTCTACAGGATACATTTCAATTATTATATTTTGCTTGTTTGCATTTTTATCCAGGGGAGTTATTGAGGTGTGACAAAGAAGAGTGTTCATTTAGCACGGCATACAGCTGGGCTTTAGCTACACACAAAGCAGCAAGACACGGAAATACCAAACGCTTCATGTGTGCGGAGTGCCCATACCTTACAAGCTACAAAACCACTTTTGACAAACACTGTCTGCTGCATTCAGAGGAGGGAAAGAGATTTTCTTGTTCCCAGCCGGGGTGCAGCTATCGAGGCTTTACACAGCCTGACGTGAATCGTCACATGGCTCGACACTCCAGAGAAAAGATGTTTCAGTGTGATCAGTGTAGCTTTTCCACAAAATATTCTCAGGCTCTGAAGAAACACCTGATGCAGCACTACGGTGTGAAGCCGTGGCAGTGTTCAGAATGTAAATACACCAGCATCATGAGAGCCAAAATCAACAGACACATCTCAATCAAGCACCCGACGGCAGATGCCAAAGCCGTGTTCCTGGGATTCAAACTGGAAGTGATACCCGGTTATTATAAGAAGGTGAAGAACTCGCCAGAGGAGACTTTAGAGCTGCCTTTGCATGGCGATGATGTTGTTTTGGAACCTGTTAGTTTGGCTGATACTGTGCATGTGACTACAGAAGATGAGATGCTGGTGCACCATGTGGTACTCGTGGAGGAGGTAGAGGAGGCGATGGAAACTAGTCACCAGCTGTTAGAGGACCAGGTGGTGGAAAAGGTGGTTGTGGTGGAGCAGGTTGATCTCGAGACAAATTTACAGACTCAGGAAATATCTAGCAAACTGACAGATCAAGAGCAAATATTAGTCATTCATTCATCACCATCACACTGATACTCAGCTTGCATTGACCCAATGTTCAAACCTAAGTTGGACCACTATCTACAATGTTGGCCCAACTTTAACCCAGCATCGGGCCAATTTTTTGTGTTTCACTCAAATGTTATATTTTCAGAAGTGATCTAGTTATCAAGATCAATTAGCATGAATGAGGCCAATTGACTTAGATCACTTTACATCTCGAAAGATTATTTTCAGGTAAGATGATGCAATATAATTATATGCATTCCTCTGCTTAGTTTGATTTAGGTATGGGCTGTCTTAAATTTCAACATTCCAAACATGCTAAACGGATACCGGTTGGAAATTGAAAATTGAAATACTGTAGATCTTGTAATATTCGCAAGTTTTAATTTTCGAGAATTTCGCAAGTAGGACAAATTCTCGAATTTAAGAATTCTGGGAAAATTATTATAATAGTGCCAGCTATTATTGAAATCTATAATTTGCGAATTCTGGACATCGCAAAAAATCCCAAAATCGCAAATTCGCGAAAATCTAAACAAGTGAAAATTAGCAGATATACAGTAAATTTACAACTTCTGAAGAAACAACAACTAATTCTATCTGCACATTATTCCTATTTAAAAAAACGGTCTGTCATTTTATCCCAATATTGTATGCCACTTTGTTAAACTGCAAACTACCACTGACAAAAAAACATTGCAGTGTATAATAAAAATTAAATTGTAATGAAATTAAATTAATATGTTCCCTGGTTAGCGTCTCGGGGTTCATACTGTAGCTCATATTTCTTGTGTTACCGTAACCAACGTTATCCTGATGCTGTTTTAATACTGCTCCATTATGACGATTGCCTTGTATTAAACCAGCATCACTTACTGCCATAACTTGCTGCAATAACTGCTGATATATACATATAATACCAGTACTCCGCCAAACACAACTCATCAAACGCACCACGTTGAATCAATGCTGTTTAAATATTGGTCCACCGTCTACGACGCTGGACCAACATTAAATCAGCATAATTTGTCAACGTCTTGTGTTTCCTGGGGATGAATTAAGCCAAGTCCGAGTACACTTATTGGGCCTTCTCGTTCATTCTTTCTTTGGGATATCACTGATGAACATGATGAAAAGGCTTTTAATTATTTTTCTAATGTAGTGTAATGTGCATCAAGCTTGGTTGGTAGTTTTTTGCGACCTTATTATTACGTTTAGCGGCAAATCCGCCAACATTTTTACTGTCTGCTGTACACGGGAGTTGACATGAGGTTTTGTTACGGATTGATTCTGATCCATTGTTGTTATCGAATTTCTGTTCTCCTGACTATAAAATAAATAAATATATATATATAAGCTGATCAAAATGTGTTGGGCCTAATATAATTGTTGTCATTCACACAGATTATTTCTTAGTTTACATTTGTCGAACAGTGGTAAGTGCATTAGCAGTTTGCCTTTGCACGGCAAAATGGTCCATTCTGTTGTGACGATGTATACATCTCGTCAAGATAGGCCTTCAAAGAAATGTATTATTATTGATCGCATTTATTAAAGTATAACACGTCATAATTATATATAGGCCTACTTAGACATGTTGGAAAACTCATTTCTGCGAAGACATTTTATTGATGCTATATTTAATTATTCGACATAACACAACAATAATGGAAAATAATATAGGCCTGTCATTGAGAGCAGCCGTGAACTAAGGTAATATTAACCATATTAACCAGATGGTTACATAGATTGAATAAATGAGAGTTTATATTGTGATTACCAGGCCTATTGGTTGGGAGGGGTATTTTTGTCTGCACTCCTCTGGCCTTACGCTTGCCTGTTAATGACCACCACCCAGCAAACACAACACATACATTTTGTATAACATTTGTACAATGTTCGATCGATGTTGAAGACGTTGGGCCGACGTTGTGCGATGGTACAGATGTTTTGTGTTTGCTGGGCAAATGTTGCATAGACGATCATCTCGAAAAGAGAATGGTGAATCCACCAATTGGCCGACCAATAACACATTGTAACATAAATAAGCATCCCAGGTTAACTGTAAATTGCGCAACGGAATATATTTTTTTCATTACAGTCTAAAATTAAATTGTGGGCGAAGTAGGCATGCTCCCTTGATTTTTTTTTTTAATTCCAGCTGCATTCTATCGCCATCTGAACTGTATTAAACAATAAAAAATGACATGCACAATCAAACTTTCCACGACTTTTTAATAAAAAAAATGCATTCCTAGATCCTGCTGACGAAAGAGGTCGTCCCGAAATCCACCACTGCTAGTAGCTACTCACTTTCCATGTTGATGGAGAGACTACTTCAACTTGAAAATCTGAGGTACGAAATCTTCATTTCTTGTCCGAAAATGTTCCTTGTTTTTTTTTAAATGATGTTGGTCATCTGCGACGCCAGCCCAACATTGCTTAACTCTCGTGGTGCCGTATTTTTTTAAGTCCTCAGTTCGTTCATCTATGTGGTGTTCTCGGCCCTGATTTAATTGTTAGCGCTCTCGCCTGTTCTTATTTAAATTATTCATCGCTTGTTGTATTCTGTGAAACTCAATGACCCTGACCACTGAGCTGGCTAATACAATGAAGTATGGGGGGGGGTCTTATATAACCTTGTTTCCACCGAGTGACGTCACTGCGTTTCACATAATGAAGTATGGGGGAGGGGGTGTTATATAATTGTTGTCACCGAGTGACGTCACTGCGTTTCACAGAATTCAGGTCTCAAAGAAACATAATATTTCTATCACATCCACTCTTAAAAGATTTGATGAATATTGTTTCCAGAGTTATTTGATCATCACCTCACCTTCACTATGCATCTACGATTCATTGTTTCAAAGATATTATACATTGTAGGCATATAGTGATGCGACTGTGGCTCAGATTTTATTCAGGCAGTGGCAATTATTAACTCTTAAAAAGAAGCTAAAAAGAGCTATACCATTCATTGTTTTACCTACTTGAAGTTGTATCTCGCTACCGCGACCCACAACTGCAAGGGGGTGAAAACAAATTATATCTAGTTTTACAGGGGAGGACAAGGAGAACTTGGACACCATTTCACTGTCGTCATTTGACCCTACTTTGTGTTTGCTCTTATGCTTATTATAACTTTGCATATACCTATGTGGGGATATTATTACATTATATTATTGACCATTTTAGATGTAATGAGAAGCAAATATTTTAGCTGCCGAAAAAAAGTTTAGAACGTGGAGAACATAGCCACGAAGAAGGTAGTAAGGATACTCCAAGCAGAGTTAATGTGAGCTACTGTGTGTACACAAATTCAACTTAAAAAATCTTAGTTTTGTCACTATACTAACAACGTTGTCTGCTTTGTTTGATTCTGGAGAGATATGTGGTGAATGCAACTAAGGTCCACAGACAAATGTTTCTTATAAGCTGATTGGCTGAAAACAAACGACGTTATCAGCGGTGTCCCTGCAGTTCTCTCTTGTCCCAGTTCTCCCTGCCCCCCCTTCAATGTGAATCACAAAATATCTAAATTTTGCGAATTTAATGTTCATCTCTCTTAAAAAAAAACTTGTTTGAAGAACAAATAAGAAGGCCGAGAATGGCTATAGACGTAATTGTCATCTTCAAATGTATGATACATATATCCCCTTATTCCTCTAACTAGCAAGCCAGTAGACTGGCAATTACGTATAGGATAAAGGCCAAGGAGCTCTACATTCTTAGCCGTGAAAAAGATCTAGGCCGAAGGCCGAGGCCTTTTTTCTAGCTAAGAATGTAAAACTCCGAGGTTTCTAATTGACTTAAAGCACACCCGACCATAATGAGGATCCCTCATAATCAACAGCTCGGTCACACCTGACTGATTGTAGTAGCCTACCATTAGGCCTACCATGATAATTGATTTTTAACGAAATGGCTTCAAATTTATGCCTAAGCATTATGAAGACTCAGTAGGCCAGGGATTAATGCTATGTGGCTATTATATGAAATCCAAATAAAACAATAACATATAATCTGCTAATGTCGTTAGCTGGAGTTCAATGCCTTGTATGTACAGGGACACGAATACCTCTTATCTGACTGTCTGTCAAACAGGTATCGGTGAAACAGTTATAGGTATATTTTATTGGATACAATAAAATCTCGCCGTCGGTATTAACATTATATATTTTTCATTACTAGATATGTTTTACAGCACACAAAATAAGGTAACAAGTACACTGTAAAACCCGGAAAGTTTGTTCTAGGGAACCTGTTAGGCTGCTACCCGAATTGTATTGCTTTGAATTCAGTAAGCTTTAAATGACTTCATAAGAGTTGTATACAATCGAAGTACATTGAAAATAGATAAAAGTAATAGTTAAACTGATATAAAATCAGCTTACGCATGATTCAAGGAATAGTATATTTTAGGCTCACTTGAAAATTGTTATAGGACTTTTTTCTTGCCTTTTTGATCACATTTTTTCAGAACAAGAGGACTGAAGTCCTATATCATCCCCCGCCATAAATTAGGTTAGAGTTTTTGCGCTTACAATTTTTTTTGGAGTTGACGTCCGGCGGCCATTTAAAATTTTAAAAATCACTTGCACATCCCCATGTTGCTAGGAATGTCATGTTAAAATTTAAAAAAAAATTAACGAATAGTTTTTGAGTTTTTGCGCCCACAAGAAAACGTGTCCCGGACGCCAGCTGCCGGACAGAATCCTGGCGCGACTAAAATCCCCTTCACTTCCCCTACGAGAGGGAGATAAAAAAGGTCATGCTTCAAGTCAATAGAATAAACTTAATTATTGAGTTTTATTTAATGAACCTGGCTCTATTTTAAAATTCAACAAATATCAAATTGGACAAGGTTAAAAAAGCTGTTCCAAAAAAATAAAATGCTTTGTCTTGTCTTCGAGTCTCATTCAATTTATAGGAATAAGCTATTTCAATTATTTGGTTTTACATTGCACATGAGTATTATACATGTAGTAGCATGTACACAGACAATTCATTCATCCAAAATGATCATTCCTCAACAAAGATTAAAATAAAAAACAAAGTAGATATTAACATGAGTATAGTTTTATTGCTTGAGTCAGAATTTTTTTTAACACAACAAAATGACGATCATAAATTTAATATTTTATGTTAAAAAATGTATAACTCTCGAGGTACACAGTTTTTCGTACTATTTTTTTATTCATTTCAACTTTTGAAACAAAATTGAAAACACAATTTTCAGATCCATTTGCCAGCACAGTTAATATCTATATGTTTATTACATTTCATGTAGCTAAATGTGAGTATACCCTTTACCCGCTACATTATCTTAATTAAATTTTCACCCTCTCGAAGTTGCGTCTCACTACCGCAACCAACAACATAAAGTGAACATTACTCATACTGTTTAATTTGAGACCAAATATTTTCAAATCTTGATTTTTAGACTCATTTTATTCCCAATAACACGAATAACTGATTTTGGATGCTAAAAAAAACAAATTATAAACGATTATAGTCGTGCTTAGCGGTGTAAGGGATGGTCAAACTGGCTTGCAAAACCAACAGGCAGTATTATAACCGCTTACTCTTCCAAAACGTAGTTAATTGCTGCCTTTGCAGAGCAGTAAACACTATTACATCAACATCCACGAGTTAATCATTGTATTGCTTTCTTTTACCAGAGATTATTTCACAGTGAGAAAATGTTAAGCATATTTATCGCCCCAAGGCAGATATCGGCACCTTTATCATCCCAAAATATAACGATCACACTATCATGGTTCATATTATTATATATTAAAATGGAATGTATAGTCATAATATGTCATTGAGTCGTTGTCTTTGCGTATCAGATCTCTTAGAGCACCACCAGCTGTTTATTCGCTGGTTCACTGGTAAGCAGGTTTGAGTGAGTCGAGCACTTTGTTGACGTCAGCTTGTTTAGCTTGTGTCAGACGAGTCAACCAGCCTCCCTCATCTGAGAACCCCATCATCTTCAGCTGATCCACGGCCAGCGCCACTGTGTCTGGTTCTCCTGATATATAACACACATATCAATGTACTGATGCGTGTAGATAAAGTGGTGGGCAATCAGAATGAATATGATATTAAAAAAACACCTTTATTGTCAGTCTTCAATAATGTATGTATATCATTCATCTCATCATAGGACATCATGTTAATATGTGACATATTTGTTGTTGTCTTGCGGTACCACCATCATTTTTTTCTAATTGTAAGTTTCGATTAGGCCTACTTTATTTTGTTTTGCGATATAGCGGTCTTCAACATTTAGTCTTTATCATGTTTATTAAGATGCAGTTTAACATTTCAGGCGCTGCGCCGTCGATTGCAGCTGATTGTCTTGAAATAAACTTTAATTCTTTTGGACAAGATAAGATGGAATCTAGGCCTATAATTATAATCGCTGCTCACCTGCGGGCCTAAGCTGGGGTCCATCATCACATGTAGCTTTGAACACCATTGTGGTTGGTCTTGGTCTAGTCAGAGGTAAATGGTGAATGTTCTCTTCACTGGGAGGCTCGGCATGTTCAGAATCTGAATAATATGAATTTAGGGAGTTATTTATCGGAGTAGGCATACCGTTAAAAACAACTGATAAAATTAATAGGACCTATATCCCTGTAACGTGCCTATTAAACCGATTCTTAATAACTCTCCCTTATCCGGGGTGCCTCACTTAGCATTTGATGGTGATATTTTCCGGGAATATTTTTAGCCCGCTGGAAGTGGATCAGAAATACTATGCTACTTACCAAACCTATAACGTTTCTGCACTGATAAAACTAGCTTGATAGTGGAACCCCATTGTAACGTTAGTTACCTTCCACCATACGAAAGAAAAAAACACAAACGACTATTGATTGTGTCTGTGCGCATTGTTTGGGTTAGATCCCATAACCATAACCCCTTATCAGGTGAGTGAAAAAAAATACTCAACAACCCCCCATGCCCAATCACCCCAGCCTCACGTATGTATCTGTGCATCATTTATTTTTCATCTGCATATTGCACGTGATGTTTTAACATATTACCAGGGAATCCTAGATATTACAGATCGAGTCATTTGAAACCCCTTATCCTGCTAAGTTAACCTATTTAAGCACACATTTTGTTCCCAGTATCAGTGATTTGGTCGACATATAAAACAAATTGTAAACGAAAATGGTCATGATCAGCAGGATATGGGTTAGATGAACGTCCAAGTCGAAAAGTGATGTTATAAGCGACAATTTTGCAGACTGAAATGAAATTACTTTATCACAATGTACCATAAAAATGTCTTGTGTAATACCCTAATGCCTACAGTAGGGCCTCCTACGAACATTTAAAGTTTTGTCGAAATTGCCTTAGGCTATGTGTTTGTGTTATAATTCCACGCTGTAGCCTACACCTAGTAGGCCTACTAGCTGTGATTATACATAACACATAATCATGACTAATATCGCCTACCTTTCATATTAATATCCGTTTCACTGTCAACAGAAACATGAATATAATCAGCAGCCACTTCACTGTCAAGGCTCTCATTGCTGCTACTGTCACTGGTCATCTCTTTGTCGTTCTTCTTCTGTTGTTTACGCCACCATATCTTCATCGTCTCTTTTTTCTCTTTCATCTCTTCTCGAGACGTCGGGCAATCGCCGTGCATCATTTGTCTCATCATTTGACGCCATTGCTTCTTATATTCATTGCCTGATTCTCGGTCTTTCACGCGTCCAGAATTTCCCCTTTTCTCCTCCTTTTTGGCATCTTTCTTGTCCGCCTGCTGCCAGCACTGCCTCATTGTCTTTCTCCACATCTTCCTCTTCTCTTTCATCTCGTCTTGCTTCCCACCTTCAGTTCCAGACGTGTCATCTGCGGATTGGGCGTCTGTATCAAGCATCTTTTGGCTACAATCTTCAGGTGAGCTTTTCTCTTCTGATGACTTCTTCAACTTGTTGCAGCAGTTGATGACAGCCTCTCTCCAGCGCCTCTTACTCTGGTGATCAGGCTGTTTGCCAACCAGCTCCTTCCAGGCATTACCCATGGTCACCATCCACCTGTTCATCACGTTCTGTTCCATCTCTTTGCTCACTGGTTCACCTGATGTCTCGAGCCACAGCTGCTTGGCTCTATTCTGCCAAATACGTGTCATCATGCCAGACCAGCAAGGGAAGGGAGCCACCTGGCTATTACCTGGGGCCATGGACTGATCTCCTTGTTTCTAAAACAAATAGTTAAAAAGTAAATTGTTTATATTAGGAATAATCGAACCCCTATCCCACAAACGCCATTGGACCGATTTTGTTTTGTAATGATATGTCGCCGTCACAGATAGAGTTTATAATTATACAACATTAGATCAGAATTTGTTCAGGGGCTCGTGTTTGATGAGATTTTCGCACTTGGATTTCTTCAATGCAAAATATGTTAATGTATTAAATATGTTAAATCAGAAGCGGATTACACTCAAACGCATAACCTCATGTAGGATATGTAGGCCTACTATAGGCCCGCCTATATCTCACAGTAAGCTAGGCATTTCATTGTACAATTATTGCTTCTACAATAGACCTAATGTTGAGTCGCTTGAATTTATCTACACGATAAAGCGACTCATATAACTACAAAACGCTGAAAATTTACCTTCAACATGCACGGTCGGGCATGTGCTGGCATTTGCTGCATGGCGGCATGTTCTAGGAGCATAAGACGTTCTCTCTGAACACGATGGCCAGGATGGTTATTCTCCTCACAGTTGATATTCACTTCAAATATAACAAAATCAAATATATTTTAAAATAACTATTTCCTATTTATTAATCCTATTTTTTCTAACTTTTCCTAACTTTATTCGGCATAATTATAAAGCTACTGACATTGTAATTTGTATATCTAATTGTTTCTTGTAAACCGTATTTCACAGTTTTTGCTAAATTTCGCGATGGAAACAAAACATCTGTTTCGATATTTATGTATACTAAATTAGTAAATGGATTTAACAGCTTAAACCGGGCTAAATACTATCGTATGAATATTGATGAGCAAAATAATCACCATATTTACCTTTCATCTTCAACCTCAGAATATCATCAGTCCTGTTGCTTATGGCTAACTGTAGCTCTTCATTACTCGAGATAACAATATTGTCACCATCAGAATCTGTTGAATTATAGGAAAGGTTTCATATCTACGCTATAATCCCAACACAGAACAAACTGAACGTTAATTGTATTTCGATTATTGTCATAAACAAAGTAAAAGGTACGCTGTGTGATGTCCCTAAAACAATCATAATTAGGCCTAGGCCCTATATCATGTATAATGCACAAAAATAACATATATGCATGACTGATAACCTATTGGCGCATATCCTCTATTTATAATGTTCATAAAACCTTTCATAGCATATTTGACTAAGAAACGCGTTTTATGAAAAAAAAATACTATATGAGAGTTTCAGAAACAGCACTGATTACATTTAAAAACAAATGTTGTAATTATAACATGGACAACGTAACAGGCATAGATGGGCAAGTCACACGTGAGGAAAATATCGTCTCCTTAGATATGAAAGGGTGTATCTGCCACTTTGCAAAGTGGCAGATACACCCTTTCATATCTAAGGTGTCGATATGTGGAAACCCATAAAACACACAACTAATTTGTTCTAAGAGCCAGATTTGGGTCAACGTCTCTGGTTTGCTTTGAATCATAAAAAGACATTCTACATACTTACTTCGACATGTTCAAATATTCGTTCCTATATCATATACATGATATAGCCTTACCATATACAGGTGCTGATCCAGGATTTGAAAAAGGAGGGGGCGCAGGTGGCTCGGGGGCCAGTTTTTGGTCATATTCAGGCCAATTTATGGGACTTTTTAAAAAATTTGGCGCAAAAACGGGTGGGCGTGCGCCCCCTGCGCCACCCCCCCCCCCCCTCGCTGGATCCGCGCCTGATATATTCATTTATATTTCTATACACTATATCGCTAATAATTTAAACCTTTCAGTACACATGACGCATTTCACCGTCTCATGTAGGCCTACGTCAAACCGATTTTTCAAATTAATTTGTGCACACTTGCAGATCGCTGGCTTTCAATGAATAAAATGTTATCTTTATATCTGTTAACTTATAGCGCTGAAAGGGTTAAATCATAGCCCAATTACTAACTTTATCAAATTGAAGAAAAAGCAAAAACAATATTCACCTGTCCATAACACGTTGAATTCCGCAGGGCAGTTGGGAAACATTTTTCCTATTTTATTTTTCAGTTTGTTGTAGTTGGCGTCGCCGGCCACCAGGAATCTCCTGATCTCATTGTCACCGGATCCTCTCTCCAGACTCACTTTAACCGTCATCGAGGCGGCTTCTGATTCCGTAACACCTTCCATAGCGTTCTGTGTGGGCCTATCTGTAGTGTGCTTTTGCTGTAAATTAGCCATTTTGTAGTTCTGGTTGCAGAAGCTGTATTATATACGCAGAACTGATGGTGACCTGCTTACCTGACTGCAAAACGTAGACGTGCGCAGTAAACGTAAGCGGACGTTCACAACGTATACTATACGATTGCCTGTAAAGGTGATGTCGCCATGTATTTGTGCACGCCTCAGTTCATCTGCTCTGGCGTTTTGCCAACCACTTACATGCACAAGCGCTCACTAATAAAATAAACATATCGTCGCCTTGGAGCTAAAGGATCCTATCTGACACTCGTTAGAGTGGCAGATAGGATCATTTAGCTCCGAGGCGACCATATATATCACTCAGTGCCCCAGCGCTAGTGTCTTGTTACACCAACGTCACCGATGTGAGTTGGTATATCGTATCGTGGCTCGCTTGTTATGACTGCAGAATATTTATATACACAGATATTAAATACAACCGTTTGATACATCGATTGTGAGTTGTTGCTTGACCAGATGTTGTTTTAGTGTTGGCCCGGCGTTGTTGAAATTGGGAAGGTAGGCCTTTGTATTTGTGTGGGCGGTTTTAATAGTAGTCCCAGTTTGACGTAACCACAAGGGTTAGCATCAGAGTTGCACATGATAGCAAAAAGTGTGTTTTTATATGATGGTAGCCAGTGTCCACAGGTTACGCTGAGATAAACAATTTCATAAAAATGGGACAGTAACCCTATACAAATAGTAAATTCACTTATAAAGGCGTTTAAATCCCCACGTTAACAAGGCATTGTTCCAATGAGATGTAAATCTGTCATTATAAAATAAAAATCATTGATCAAACACAAAGTGTTTAAGCCTAGCTTATATTTATTCACTAGATGGCGCTAACATCTTGCTTGTCTATGCAACCCACGCGGTATGCCCCATTGCCTACTGTAATATGCATATTGGACTAACGCTACCGCCTTTCACACTCTCTGTTTCAGACTTTCGAAGTTTGAAACCCACGCCAGGAGTGTAGTGTGACATAATTTTTATCTCATCATCACCATTAGCTCGTTTAGTCGCTCACTCATTCATTTTTTTGTTTAATTAATAAATTTATTCATTTATTCTTTCATTCATGGTATAACGGGATGGTTGATAGTCGTAGTACTTTTCGTCCCCACCTGGGACAGCTAATTTGGAATTTGTTCCGTCGGCTGCATGCTGTGCAGCATGGTACGGAATCACTACAGCAATCATCCACAAAATATTGCAGTCTCCACGAGTCTGGCTATAATCTTCGGGGGGATTGCCAGCGCACACCCTGGTTCCGCCGCTCAACAGCGGGATTAATGCAGCTCTGGCATCGGTGATAACTGATGTAGCCATGGTAGAGCCTTAGTCATCAACAGGCAATATTAGAGTTCGTCATTAGGTCCCTCACGTGGACTGTTACCCTCAACTATTGTTACTCTTGGGACGATCCGATATGAGGATAGCGGAGCTGAGCGAATGGCCACAGCATTTCAACACAAAATTGCACAGCGAAACCCTTCTCCGGCCGTCTCGGCATGTCTAGGGGTAAATCTCCTAGACATGCCCAAAACAACACCTTATCGGACCAATGAATTTCAGTGAAACAGTAAATGTAAGCATGATTAATTAATAAAATACAATCAAGGCCACCATACTGGTCACTAGGGATAAAAGACACTATAAAGGGTCTGGTGACTCTTACCATGCTTACTTCCATAGTGGTCCCCAAAAAGTTTACCAGGAAAGGTTTACAGAAAATTTATTTGAAAATACTTGTAAAAAGTTTATATAAAATAAATTATATATAAGAAACATTTTCCATGACCACAACATACACTTTTAGTCATAACATTCACTAGACTAAGCTTTAATATATATATATAATTATTGTAAATTCAAATGCTACTCAGAAAACTAGTAATATAGAAAGTCTGAGTTGTATTCGCTAACTAGTCTATCTATTAGGTAAAGTCTCACAGCTTGTTGCAGTTTATTCCATGATTTAATGCCATTCAATTTAAACGACTTAGATCCGTGTCTCCCAGTGGATGGCAGGGAGACAGACAACGTTCTATGTCTTGTCTCAACATCATGCACCTGACTAACCATACCAAAACTCTCAGTAAGATAACATGGAGCTCCGCCATGGACAATCCTGTACATGATGTTGAGATTTAATTGTTCTACTCTGACATCCACTGGAAGCCACTGCATCTTTAGGAAATGTGTGATGTCTAAATGTGTCCGGGGGGATAAATCAAGAGCAAACCGTATTGTTTCGTTTTGTAACATTTGGAGTTTATGTTTCATAGTTTCTTGGAGGCCGCTATAGAGGGTCCACCAGGCCGAACATGCATAGTCGAAATGGCAAAGAATTATGGCTGATGTTAACAATTTTCTAGATCTGGTGTTCAAATATTTTGCCTGTCTGTACAAAAATTTCAGTCGCGAATTTCCCTTTTTCAAAATATTTTCAATAAGAGCTGTGCCGCTCTAGATCTACCCCGAGATACCTTTTGACAGTCTTTGATGTAATTACATTATTTCCACAAATAATAGCTAATTTAGAATGCTTTGCTAGCATATATTTGGTTCCAAATAGAATAGATTCTACTTTACCTAGGTGGAGAGACAACTTGTTGTTTATCAGCCAATTGCTGAGAGACAACAAAACAACAATAGTTTGTATGTGTTTTCCTGATACTGAGTCGTCAGCATAGAGTATTAGTTTGCAGGAGACATGCTTCCATTTCTTTAACGTATATCAAAAAAAAATCATCTGTGCATCATTCATTTCGTCAACGGATTGCACAAAGTCACTTATAAATGACCCCTTAGACCAAACCAAGTAAACACAAACAAATGCATAACACTTGTACAAAGTTGGTCCAACTTCAAAGACATTGGGTCGACCAACTTCAAAGACATTGGGTCGACGTTGTGCAAATGTTATACAAATGTTTTGTGTTTGCTGGGAAACTATCTAGGCCCCTATATATGCTACACATGCAAAATAAACAATAAAACTGCATACAAACATGTCTTCTGAACCCAAAGGTTTTGACTTTATGTTTATTTATAGCTTCTGTACATGTATGATATTTTTATTACCCGCATCATGTCCCATTTTACCCCTTCCAACACTCAAAAGTTTTTTTTATTTTCTAGCGTGTTTAGTGTCAAACTTATGGTTTTGCAAACTCAGAGATATGTGTATAGGAGATATTTGTATAGGAAAAAAAATGGATTGAAATAAAAAAAACAATTAAATTTTCATTTAGACCCCATTTTTCAAAAAAAACCGTATGATTTTAAAATTGTGTGAACATCAATGGTGTTTTGATAATCAGAATGTTAACATCACATGAATATTTCCTACAAAAAATACCTGTTTCCGATTGCCTGAATTGAAATTGCAAAGCAAAGTTTTCACACCTCCCTATTTTGGAGGGTCATCTAGCCGCACATTCATTTCTCCACATGCAGAGATGTCGCTCAGGTCGACCCCCGCCTACATATCTCTACATGCCAGCATGTGCAGGCGCCATTTATTTGCAGGAACTGCCCATTTAGAACAGTTTTACTTTTTGTAGACCAGACCAATTATCATGGTAGACCCATGGATCCTCATTGTGGTCAGATGTGTTTTAAGTCAGTTAAAACCCTCGGAACTCTACATTCTTAGCTGTGGAAAAGGCCTCAGCCTTCGACCTCGGCCTTTTCCACAGCTAAGAATGTAAAGTTCCTCGGGCTTTATCCTATACATAAACACGCTTCTGTGTCCTAAATATATATATATGGCAAATATAAAGCACCACTATACTTGGTCTCCGCCTAACATCAAAATAATACTGGTTCAACTTCACGTGTTTAGTGGTATATCGCATATAATATGTATCTCGGGAATCGAAGTGGAAATCCATCGATCCAGCATGGTATCCATTTGTCTTTGTCATGGTATTCTCAACTATCAAGTGATTTGCGATGGCAAATGCTAGAGCTACGCTTTGCGTACCAGTCACGCTGACAACCAGTTAACCCCATGGGACAAATTATTTTATTATGTGATCTGAGAAGACGTTACGCCTTGGGGTTGAGTGTCTGCGAAGTGACACTGAGATCTTGGTAAGCAATGAGGGAGATTTGGACAGCATTTGTCAAGGTAGGATTTCATGATGGCTTGATATCCTGTTATTTTGACCACTTCTCTTGGGGAGAACACCAGTATCTCTGGACCGCTCAGTTTGGTTCGGTGATAAGATCCCTCATGGGTCACTAGAAGACAGTCCAGCATTGTGTCGTTAGTGTCAAGTTGTATAAATTCACAGGTTCCTCTCACTGTTGATCGAAGGTCCTTTTGCAGCTGTTCATACTCCACAACAAATAGATCTTTATTGGATCGGAGCCAGGAGAGTCCATGCTGCAGCCAGACCGCGCCCCAGCTACTCACGAAAGAAGTCCAACCTAATAAAAATAGACATATCGCCTATGTATGTATTGTACTGAATAATCATAAATTTAGCAATATTATTGAAGTATTGGAAGTCGTCTTCATAGTTATCTTAGTATGTGACCTCACGTTACATAAAATGATAGCCTTGCTCTGCCTGCTTATCGACATTTTGGAAACATTGTCAGGTGTACCAAGCCTATATTATTGTTACAACCATGTATTATTTAGATTGTCATGTTTATCTATAAATTGCAACCAATTGATTTGAATTGATTTCAATCAATTATCGGTAGGCTAGTTGGTTTTCAGATATTATTGCTCATTTACACAGACATTGAACATAGACAATAATGTTTGAGATTTTGTGGCCCACTTGGTTATATGGCTAAAAATCCAGTAGGCCTGCAATCATTCTCATAGTTACCTGACAGTTGTTCTTCTGTGATTTGTTCTGTTTTCCCGGATTTTCGTCGTTTGAATTCCGCTTTTAAAGCATCAAACGGGTCTCTCAACAACAGGATGGCTTTAGTGATATTCCCAAGCAGTCCAGATGTCTTCACCTTGTATTCTTTGTGGTGTGTTTTGATGGGTGTGGCAGATCCATTATAGACATGATATAAATACTCTCCATGTTTAGCATAACTCTCGTCGTGAACACTACTGGTGTAGATTCCTGTCACAAATAATATAAAATACTGTTAGCACAATCGGGTCTATTTGGTCACCTCGCTATTGAAGGGTTGTATCAATTTACCACTTTATCTACCATTTTACACATTTGGAGATACGACCTTTTAACACCAAGGTGACGATATGGTCTTATTTCTGATTGTGAATGACCTACTTGTAACTACTTCTGGATAATCCAACACTGAGTTCACGGCTCACATCAGTGCCGGACCCCCCCCCCCCATTTTCCAAAACTCCAAAACATCGATCAAAATTGCCAGAATATTGGTATTTTACACTCCAAATTTACTAGGGAGGTGCTTCAATTACTAGATTTGGAATGTCAAGCCGCCATATAATTTAAAAGGCCTAGCTAAGAAGACGATTGATAGGCCTACCTCATTTTTTTGCAATCAGCCCCCTTTTTAAGGTCAGATTCTGATATTAGGCCTAAAGACGGTCTCCGCACTGAAAGAATGAAATGCCCGTAGACCCATAACATAGGTATTCAAATAAAGCGCAAACTTAAGAGCTAACTAGGACATTTGTGATGATTTTAAATTGAAAAAAATCATTTGGTATCCACGCTTTATCATATTATCATATTATTTTATCATATTATGATATCAAACGTTTTAAACTGAATATTTTAGTGCGAACATGCTGTTATTAGCTTTGTATTTTCTTTACCACTTTTACTATACAATATGGGATATTGTATTACTAGGAATTTTCACTTAAATGGCCATACTGGCCGAAAAGTGAAGTAAAGAAGACATTTTACTTACTTACTATCCACGGTTTATACAAAAATAATTCTGCGTTTAAGGATTAAATTAGTGCGAACATGCTGTTATTAGCTTTGTATTTTCTTTACCACTTTTACTATACAATATGGGATATTGTATTACTAGGAATTTTTACTTAAATGGCCATACTGGCCGAAAAGTGAAGTAAAGAAGACATTTTACTTACTTACTATCCACGGTTTATACAAAAATAATTCTGCGTTTAAGGATTAAATTCCGGCTCCGACACTGCACACGATAGGAAGTATATTTTCCACCAACTGATGTTGTCATAAATTCATGCCCGACAATGTAAAATGCATGGTGTGTCCGGGTGTACGAGTGCGGCAATATCCACACATACATATATATTATAGATGTCACTCATGTCACCACTGAATTTAGAATGTCAGTGGCGTGACACTTGCTGTCACTTAGTATCGCGAAGATATCAGATGTATACATTAATCATCATTACCGTTTTAAAATAGCAGCTTATTTTTGTCCCTTCTCCAATATCGTATTAATGTTTGTTATTCAGGTTAATTTGTATAAATCCAAATTATATCGTCTCAGACACAAAATTAATATTTCACAAAATGATCACATGTGGGGGAGAGTTGCCGGGATTGGACCTCCTAACAAAATGTGGGCGTGAAACTCACAAACAATTATATAAATTTTTGAAAAAAGATTTTTTTTAATTCTGTTAGAGTAGATACTACTCATTGGTGCAAGTCATTTTTAGCACGTTTATTATCTTGGAGGCAAATCAATATATTCCAAAAAGCCAAAAGTGTTCCAATCGTGGAGTGCGTGACCACAATTGGACAACCTCTGTTTTTTTCAATAGCACGTTGCATATCACTGGTATACCAATTGTAATACTAATAAGCCATTACTAACTTCTAAAATCGGAGAATTAGTGTCAGTGTCAAACAATTGCCCAAGAACAAAAAAATCCCTCGCTTAGAATTTTTTTTTTGATTGGAACACCATTTGACCTCGATCGGACCACTTTTAATATTTTGACTGTTTTTCCACAAAAATACTTAATATTTTATTCGTGTTTGTAAAACTAAGCTATCGGGATGTAGGCCTAACAGTATAAAGCACTCTGGTTCAATTGAGGAGCAGGTTCAATCCCGGCCACATAGGAGGTTCAAACAATAACAGATGTATGTAGCTTTCAGGATAAATTGTATGGGAGTATGTGTGTTAAGGGTAGTCCATAGACTAATTAAGATTTTGCAATATTAGATTAGCAACCTAAAATATTGGTTTTAACTAGGTTTATTTTTCACTTTAAAAAGTGGTACTGGATCAGTCATCACCACCCATTCCCTTCCGTGTGTCGAATATACCTGTCGCCTGCTGTAACAGATGCCGTAACCAACTGCTTCCTGACCCGGGAAAGCAAGCTAAGTGGGTCAAAGTCAGCCTCTCTCTGGACACGTGTGGTTGTACTTCGCTGCATCCTGCGGCTGCTATGTCACTTTTAGATGGTACACTACTACCATGTTCAATATGGGTACCATTTTCGGTATGAGTACTACTCTCAGTATGAGTACGGTGATCAGTATGTGAAATGATTGTAGAACTTTCAGAATCTGTATCATTGGAGAGATCTATCCTCCAGTACGTCATCATCCCCCAAATAACGGTAATAACAATGCCATACATCAGCCTCGTGGTTCTCATTTTTATTCCATTTTGAGAGCGACACCAACTGAAACAAAAAAAGGGATTTAATCCGGTCACAGTTGATTTTCATTCTTTAAATGCTCATAAGCTTTGTTTGTTTTACTCCTTTCTCTTATTTTAAAGATATATGATGAGGTAATAATATTAAAATAGATTTGTTAATTGAACCAGCGATATATTGGGGATCAATATTAGAGATTTGGGAAAGTACAGTAGACTCCCGCCAATGCGGTCAAGTACGGGCCAGAATTTTTTGACCGTAATGGCGGTCCGACCGCATTTGTGATCGGGCAATAAATACCACATGGCGTCCTGCAATTTGATATCAAATCAATTATGTCTATATGCTCCAAATAATGAAATGAATAATAACAATAGTAAATGTATTAGGTTTATTGCAGCTGTTTGGAAAAACAGTGTTTTATTTAGTGCAAAGTTAAAAGTGATTATATAATTATGCACAATTAAATAAAAAAGTATTTTAATAAAAACATTTTTTTGTAATGAATGTCACAAAACAGCTTACTGCAGTTCGAAAAATGAATTGATGGAGAATTGTTGACCGGTGGATTCTATTTTCACACGAGAGTCTTGTAATTTATCCTCAATATTGAACATAGAATGTAGAATGCCATCTAGGCCACGGTCTGCTGTAGAAACCGCTGCCATAGTCTCCTGAAATGAGTATTTTTTATTCACTGACAGACTGTCACTTGTTGACGATGAGTTTTCCCGCCCTAGCTTTGCTAAGTCTCACTTTATCCCTTAGGGTAAGTTATGACCGCTTACGCGCAGACATGATTATGGTTATGTGCAGCATAAAAATTAATGATTGAATGATTTCTCACTTTCAATAGTGTATTCTTATATCGGCCTGTGATCCCTGTTCATGGCATCCCAATGTGTATTGGTCACCGTGATGGAGTAACACTCCGAGTTAAGATGCCATGTTCGCGGAGTTAAAATTTACTCCATGTTATGAAGCTAATCATGTAAAGTAACTGGGAATGCAAGTTCAATGAAGTGTTCCGATAAGAAACTAACAGCCTACCATTGTCTACTTATTCGCATTGTTTTAAGTGTTTGTATACTAGAATTAGGTGTTAATATGTGGCCCCTCACTGCCGACAGTTCGCGGCAGGTGCGAACGCAGGCTTAGCGGATCATTAATCTTTTAAGCTGTTAAGCCCACTGATGCATTAAAGCAGCATTTTAAATCCCTGAAAACAGACTTAATTTCCCCACAACTAAGGATTTTAAAACGAAAATTCCCATGAAAGTGGTTCACCAATACATGGCAATTTTCTGTACCTTTTCACCCACTTCAAATCATCTTCATCCACCACAAGTCGATAATTGCGACAGCAATTCGCGCCTTGTAGTGGATGAAGATGACAATGATAAATTCAGGCTTGAAAGGGTTAACCCTATGCGTCCCGATATAAAATATTCTACGTCTATTATTTGTAATAAAACTTAACATGTAATGATAATTACATAAAATTTGTTGAATGTAAAATATATATAGACACTATATTAAATGAACAGTTTTGAGTTGTGTAATTACGACATTTCCACGTCTTTAATTATTATAATCACGGGCGGTTGAACCAACGCTGTTTTAATGTTGGCCAACCGTCTGCGATGAAGGTCCATCATTACCTCAGCACTACATGAACACTATTTGCTGTAGCGAGACGCTTTATCTCGAAATAATCTGCTATACACCTAACGCACTCAGCTTCTGAAAATAACATATAATTTAAAAAATATTCCCTTTTGCATTATTGTCGGTTAATAACACCTTGTCATAAATTTATTTTTGAAATTGTGTTGTGCTTGTATTATCTAACATGTTTAATTATGCTTATGGACGATACCAGATAATTAACGCTTGAAATAAAATAGTTACTGCAGCACGCAGACAGTGCATGGCCAGAAGTAGCGGGGCGCTTTATCAGCAAACAATTAACCCTAAAGCTCTATATAACTAACGCAGATATTTTTTTAAATAACAAATAGTTTTGAAAATAATCACCATTGCTATATAGTTGCCGGTTAATGCCACCTTGTCATAATTTTTTTAAATTGTATTGTGCTTGCGTTAGTTAACATGTTTAATTATGGTTATTGAAGATACGCAGACAGTGTATGGTCAGAAGTATTGAGACGCTTTATCAACAAACAATTAACCTTTAAACTTCTATATAACTAACGGATCAATCGTATATTTCAATGTAGAACATTTCATTTTATTTTCCATATAGCAATGCGTAATTTGATGTTATCGTCACCAAATGATAATAAAGTTATTCGCCATGTTTGTAATGTACGCATTGTACACGTGTGGAAAGCATAGGTGACAGTTTTTCAATATAAAAAATCCCCTCCCAAAATGGTCATAACGATATATTGAAAATACTCATTTGACCGCAATGACGAGAGTGAACTTGCCATTTTGCCACAAAAATGTGACCGTAGTCCGGAATGGTGGTCTGACCGCATTGGTGATCGCCTTTGATATGGCTTTGACTAAGAAAGAATTCGGGCCGAAAAAAACGACCGTAATGATGATCTGACCACATTGGTGATCTGACCGGAAGGCGAGAGTCTACTGTATAACTGAATTAGAGCACTATACCGGAGCGACGCGCATCTATCAGTCTGGAATTGTAATACTATTTTTATTGTTTTGAAATCCTTCTATTACTATTACAGTCGTCGAATTATATTACTTCTACTATTACTACTACTCGTGCAGCTAGCTATTAGAGGCCTATACTCAGGCAAATGGCATGGTTTTGTTTTAGCTCTGTTCTACCTTTTTGAGTGTTTGAATGAATGGAGGCAACATTCCGATGAATTACAACATTTAGAAACATCCGTTTGGGGTACTGGGATGATTGCTAGTCCACATCCGGGGAGGGACATTAGGGATCTGTTCCGTCAGTTGCATGCTGTTTGGCATGGTACGGAAGCACTAGTCTACAGCAATCATCCACGGGAAGCTGCAGCCTCCTCGTATCTGGCCATAATCTTCGGGCGGATTGCCAGTGGCGTGCCCTGGTTCCTCCGCTGAACAGCGGTGCCAATGCAGCACTCGCATCAGTGCCGGCGCTGGTGTAGGCCGTGGTAGCCTTAAAGAACAGCAATAGAGTGTTGATGACATTAGGTCTCTCACGGGGAATGAATGGAGTTACCCTTCCTATTGTTACTCTGGGACTATCCGACCCGAGGATAGCAGGGATGCGCGAAATGCCACAGAGTTTCAGCATTAAATTGCACAGGGAAACCCAAGTCTCCGGCATGTCTGGGGGTAGATCCCCTGACATGTTTTGAATCTTTGCGGGACATCGTGAACATCGCCAAAATACACAGGCCATATTCCTGGGATGTCCGTGGATGGTGTAGTGACAACAAAGAAAATATTTTCCTCAGTGTTGACCCTTTCAAAGAAAAAAACAAATCAACATCAAACCCTTCATCTAGACCCTCAGCGGGCAGGTTTTATTGTCAATCCCACTGGAATTTTTGTTATGGTTGTCCGAAATTGTATATCTCTTTTAAACAGAGGGTGGAGAAAGATAATATATATTTACTATGATACAAGCCTAAGTAACACAATTTTAAACTTTGAAAATTTTGAAGTTCAAGGCACCTGAAAATGGGCCTTTAATATTACAATAACTTTTCGTCAACATTTCCAAGGCAATATAAGAAGCCAATACAGGCACTATGGATTTTCTTTATAATATAATAATGAACATTAAGTCATTTCTAAGATTATTTATTTATTAGTACATATTAGTAGATATATTTCTACTAATTTAAGGTATAATTTACATTTTTTTACATGTCCTCTGTGCTGTCCAGATACTGATGGCTTCACTTGCTTGATGGGGAAAAAATTAAATAGTTTATGGAATGAATGGGTTTTTAACACGTAAAGTTACGAGAATCTGATGTGATAACACCCTTCTAGTGTGCGTAGGCCTAAATATAGGATAGCGATGAAAAACTAAAAATAGTAGGCCCTATGATGGCTAAGCATTTTCCGATAACAAATCACTGCTGTTTCTAGAAATGATATGTCCTAAAATGGTTTAATTTGTTTAACGTTAACCTGTATTGATTATTTTCACGAGTGCGTTTTGTGCAGATAGGAATCCATTTCATTCAGTTACGAAGACCGTAACGGTGTAAGGGTTTCGTCATTCACTGTCACGCTCTACGCACAAAACATTTGGCGGGATATCTTATCAGATCACTTGACACTTGCGGGGGCGGCAACGATAATATAAATAAATACGGGGTTATTAATGAATACAGAGTCATAATAAAGACACTGACGCCGTGGACGTGGTGATTTTTGACCTCGCATTCACAAATGAACCCGGCTAAATGTCGTCTGCAAATAATGTGATTTTGGCCAGAAAAATTGAGAAATTTAATTATATAAGCATACATCGGCAAAATTGACTTGCTGTAACGGATGAATTTAATTACATGAATAAATCAAATCGATTTGAAGTGAAACCCCTTCAACTTACCACAATCAATAATGAACCCGGCTAAATATCCTCTGCTAAATGTGATTTTTTGACCAGAAAATGGCAAAATTCAATTACATAGGCATACATCGGACGTAGGACGTAAAATGTAAAATTTACTTGCTGTAACTGATGAATTTAAAATCGATTTAAAATGAAACCCCTTCAAACCCCTTCAAATTACCACAATCTACTTTTCTGACCCTACTTCATTTCCGAGCTCTGTAGAAACAAATATAGAGATGCGGAGGTATACACTGGGTTTACATAAAACATAACATCTAATCACTCGTTTTCATGCGATCTAGTTGTGTCGATCCCATGACGTGTGTCCTTGTATTTCTGCGACAACAAATGTGACAATTTTGGAATAGTAAAAATCCACATGTTTACACTTCGAAACTTTAAGTATTTCAAAGTAAATCCGACCGGTTTGCGATTTTTCCAAGCACAAAAACACCGTAAGTGAAGATGAAACTCAAAGATATAACATGAATGTTTTATTGTCGCATCACAACGTTTCGGCTCTCGCCTTCTTCAGGTAATGAAATGGGGTTCCTCTGTCAAGGGTTTATATAGGCATGGTCACGTGTCATAGCACGTGGGTCACGTGTGTATTGTTTGGCCCAACGGATCTCACTGGATTATGATCTTCTGACTAGGCGGATCTAATTTTTTTGACTGGTCGGATATTTTATGTTAATTAATTGGTTTATAGACCTACTATTGATGCGGATCAAGTGTTTGATGCGGATCAACGGTTTTTATTATATGATCACAATCCGGTGGGTGGTTCGTTGGTGTATAACAATATACATGTGGAAATCAGTTTATGTCATATTACAAGATTTATTATCATCAATATTATCAGATTTTAGTCTTTCTTGTTTGATCAGTTAAAAGATATTTAAATAAACAATTCTTTTTCATTCATATTTAAATGATATGGGTCCCGCATCGCAGTGAGGTTTGGGTTTAATAATTATGCAATCTGTCGGGTTCAAGAATGTTCACGGTATACAATAAAGCGTACCAGTTAAAAAATAGGCAATATAAGCGTGGTGTTTATGTGAGTTACTTAAAAGTTCATAATCTAAGTGATATGTGATAATCCAAAGTGTTCATCTGTTGGTGTGTTCGCTGCTGCAAGTCCGTATTTAAAAAGTTATATCCAAAAATGGCGTACTTATTAGAGGTATTGTAGAATATTAATATTAGTGGTAATTAAATAATGATTTAAAGTTCACAAAAGTTCTTGTTCTTGTTCTTGAGTCTTCTTTTCTTGTTTTTCTGGTGATGGTGTGCGAGTTCCAGTTCCATGGAGCGGATCTAGGCGTATCCAGCGGAGCAGGTAGGCCAGGCGTATCCTAGCGGATCCAGCGGATCTAGCGGATCCAGCGGATCTTGCGGATCCTGCGGATCGCGGGCCAAGGAGATCAGGCTGGGTGCTGACAGGCTCTCAATCTTCCTTCACTCGGATGTATTAAACTTAATAAATTTGTGTTCATGACTTTTTGGTGTTGTTTTTCTTCTTTCTGAATGTTCATTTACTGGCCAAACGTCTGTCGGTGGTCCCCGAAGGGGCCTCCTTTAGTCGTTATAGCATTTAAACATTGCTATCTTTGATGGCCTTTAGTGTCATTGTCAGCATTTGTTGGTAGTCATCCGGGTGTACGTCCGTCAACTTTATCTTCGTCTCTCCATTTTGCACCTCTACTTGCATCATCTTCGGTTCTTTACGTTGGCTGGTCTGGTGGTTACTAGAGTGACTTCTGGACGATGGGGTGTGTGTTATGGTATTCCTAACTGGTGTTGTGTCCATTTGGGTTTGAGTGGCCATATTCCTTATCTCTGTGATACTCTCTGTGCTGCGCGGACTGTGCAGGAACTGGCGTATAATGATTGTCTCCTTGTTTAAATGCCGGCGTGGAGGGGAGGGGATACGGTTTACATAATCGTAGTCCGGATCATAGCTACTGGATGGGCTGCTAATATATTCTGCACTGTGGGCCTGCGTGGCTGGTCTGGCGATCTGATCGGTGATAGGTTGCCTATTGCTGTTGGGATGTTTGCGTCTGCTAATACTACAGGATACAAACAGGATACTATAATCTTAGGTGTCTAATGGTGAGCATCGGTGACCTTACAACCCTTACTATATGACATTCAAACACCATAACCGAGTAAAAAATGACCAGTAGTTGTCATAGTGAAAATACAACTTTTACAAAAGTGGTCCAATAGTTACCAGTGGTTACATGTGATTTCCCGTTTCTGACCAGCTTTGGGCGCGGCATCCATTTCTGGTATCAATAATTTCATTCTAGGCATCAAGCACCTTACAAACCTTATTCTATGACATTCAACCTCGGTATGAAAGCCAGAAATGATGAAAATCGGGCATAGTGAAAACACAACTTTTTCATAAGTAGTCCAAGAGTTGTGTGATATATAGGCCTACGGTTTCTGACTACTTTGTGACGCCGAATCAGTTTCTGGCATCAATAATATCATTTTAGGCATCAGTTATCGATAAAAATGAGCTCATGTGTCATTTTAGATGAATTTGGTGACTGTGCATCTATTTGTGGACATAAAAATACAATGGAGTCCTCAGGATCTTGCAAACGCAAAATGGACATAGGGCCTAGATAGAATTCACAATATGAGAATATGAATGCAATCGTTTCTTGAGTTTCATATCGGGGAATGCAATACCAGTGATATTTTATTTACTAAAACTAGATAACATAATAACAATTTGTTCACTCATTTAGTGGCGTGTGGCCTATGCGCCATTATCACGCTCCCTCGTATCGTGTTCCTCGTAATTGCTACGCTGAGACAGCATTAAACCAACATTGATTCAATCGCGCTTCTAGTAGGTTAATTAAAATTTAAATGCACTTTGGATAACTTTTTAGTCAAGACCTGTGCTTGTGCATACAAATATGAAGTCTATCCATCAATGGCCAGGTGGTCTGCATAACCATGACATGATTTTCCGTTCTTGCAGAGAATTTAAATATAGTCAATGTGGAGGCAACATATGCAATTGAAAAGTAGTTGAGCTGAAACAAATCTTCCAAATTACAAATAACAAATAAGTTACATTTATTTCACATTGATGAATGGACATATGTAATGATATGAGAAACGACATTCTTCACGCCAACTTAATTACTACATGTTTAAGGCTAAGGCAATGTATATTCTCTTATTGAGATGGTTTTTAGCGGTAGCACTCTGTTCACCACCTTGACAGCTCACTGGGGAGTCCTTGCATGCTGTGTGGCATTGTAGGCCTACATAATCATCTAGTTCACAACAACCATCCAACAGGAGCTGAAGCCTCCACGAGTCTGGCTGTGGGATCAGCATCTCACCCGTCTCGGGACTACTCAGGTTTACGATTACTGACGAGTGGCCGTCTCTCGGGTAGCCTCGCTCTGATTAGCTTGCCGCAAACCGACCGACCGGGTTTCACTTACATCACAGGCACTGAGTTGGGTTTCGTCTTGACTACAGGACCAGAGCCGCATGGCGAGAGGTCATCGCGCTCCGTTTGGGACTGTGTGCACGGCTTAATGTCTAGACAATAATAAAGAGAGAATGAACAGAAGAAAGAGTTAAAGAAGTTATTCACCCACCGATGCCAAGACGGCTGATTGAATTATTATATCGGAGTTTGGTGAGGGCGGTTTGCCGGCGTACCAACTGACAATTCCCCAGATCAACTTATCCACGATATCGGTATTGCCTCACCCAACCACACGATATGGTCATAGGCCTACTCTTTGGGTGGATTGTCGTTACGTTGTTGTTCCTCTCAAAGCCGCAGCTCTCGCATCAGAGAGCCTTCATTTGAGTGATAGTATAAATCTTTACAAAGCACCAGTGCAGGTTTCAAAAAGGTAAAAACAAAGCAGATAAAATATTTGGTTTGGTTGGAGACGTTTATCCGTCAAGGTTTTGTATATATAGTATTGCAGGCTCAGCCTCAACCGGCGAGCCTGAAATAAGTGCTCGCCGGTCTTCACTTTAAAACTTTCAATAGGATAGGTTCTTAATACCAATGAGCATAATCTCAAACCTTGGTTGTCGATCAGATCCAATACATCCAGGTACAATGAATCGTCTCGCCGATCCATCCACAGTAGACTACAGTCGTAATCCAGTTTGGATCTGATTATGACTAGTATACAGTACCCTTAGTAGGGTAGTCCTGTCATCACCCCAGTCCTTACTGGATATAATTTGCAACATATAGGCTATAATGATTTATATACTTCTCTCAATAATGTATGTAATGTGCGGTATATGTAATGTGCGGTTGTCCATATAGTTTGAGATTATGTGATTATGCTCAGTGTGTAAGCTATTTTTCTTGATAAATGTACAGCCAAAGTTTTTGAGGAAGAACATAGGCTACTTTCACAAGTAACTTCTTGCAGGCCTGTTCATGTTGCTGGATTACAAATAAATAGCAAAGTCGTCTACACATAACGAATTTTCGATGGCTGCTGGTAAAGCCTTGACTTGTTAACTTCTATTGTAAATATATTTGGCTACACAATGCTTCCTTGTCGGACACCTTCCTCTTGTGAATATAATGTTATCTAATCTGACTTTACATTTTCTCCCTTTTTAAAAAAAACTATTTGTGGCCTTTTGTGGATCAAGAAATATTCCAACTGTGTGCTGATTTTTTTCAAAAGCTTCACGAATATAAGTCTTCAACCTAATCAAATGATCTGTGCTGTTTTTACCTTTTTGAAACCCGCAGTAGTATTTAATAATGATTTATACTGAGACCACATCAAGGAAGGTTTCTTGGAATCCGCTGAAGGAATATGGCCGGACTCATGGAGGCTGCATATATGCTTCGATGGTTGTTGTAGACTAGCTGATTAAGAAGTACCATGCCATGCAGCAGGCAATAGACGTAACAACTCCCTAGTGAGCTGCTATTAAGGTGGTATCGAAATTCTTATTACCCCACTGGAAGCGCTGCCGGAAAACACAAAAAGTAGAACCAATGTTGGTTTAATGCTGTCCCAGCGTCGCAACTCAATGGCTCCAGCAAGCACAATGATAACAATGCAGATTTATTTCGTACTCAAAGTACATAATACATAGTATACACAAAAGAAAATAAATTCACACAGCAAAATTATACATATTAATCACATAAAATATAGTCCAGCAAAAATGATAAATGTTCTTCACATAAATGTAATCACGAGAGAATATTAACTCTTTAGCAAATTGTACAGTAGCTTTATCGTCATTCGTTAAATTATTATGGTACATACGTTTAACTATGGGGAAAGATGTGCTGTATGACGATCTGGCAATGTCATTGCGGACTAATTGGTACCTAAAACAGATGTTATTACATAGTGGAGAACAACTTCCTTCCATGGCAAGTTTCACACACATGTTGACTATTTGGTTTCATTTCTAAGTAGTGAGTGAACAAATTTATAAATCTTCTATGGATCTAAAAAATCAATATAGGGGGATCATCAGTTATCTAGTATAAAAATTTACGGTGACAAAATACGTCTGACAGCTTTATACCATGCTGCATATAAGCGTTAAGATTCTTTCATCGTTAAGTCCAAAGGTGAGAGCCATAAAGCGGCATACAGAAAGTTTTAAATAAGTGATACTTGACTGAGGAATAACAATGAGAAAAGGTCAATAATAAAACATTAGGCCTCTTATTAATTTAAGAAATTCCATCTGAAATGCTATTTTTATGGGAATCTTTGCCAATGATATTTCCTAAATGTACACCATCCGATTCGGCAGAAATTTCTTTACCTTGAAATGTAATATTGTTAATATTTACACTTGTCTGAATATTCGAGTACACAATAAGTTTTGATTTGTCAGCATTAAAAACAACATCATATTTACAAGAAAATTGTTCACATATGTTCAAATGTTAATAAACCAGTCTGAGTAGGACATAATAAAACAACATCATCTGCATACGCAAGAGCTCCCACAAAGGTGCATCCCACATAACAACCAATACCAGATTCTTTCAGCATTGTCAGCAATAAATCGTTATAAATGCCATACAATATTGGCGATAATACACCACCTTGTTTTACACCGTTGAATGCCACACAATTAAAAGACTTCTCATTATCCCATAATACACACATTGACTGGAGTAATACATATTAGTAAGAAAGCGTATAACTAGGGGACATAGAGCCTTTGTTTTCAGCTCATTAAATAAATGGATATAATTTACTCAATCAAATGCCTTACTGGCATCAAGTATCAAGTAACACAACAAAAACATCTGACCCTCTCTGGTTGTAGTAGTTAGTTACTTCATCTAAAACATATGTACATGTAACTGTGGATGACCCCGACTTAAAGCCGACCTCCAGATCAGAGGTATTAAAACTATTACTGTACAATTCTAATAAAAGCCAATCAAACACCTTCCCCATTATACTACTGAGAGCTATATATATCACAGTAATTATTACTATCGTGTAACGATTTACGCTTGTTTTTAACAATGTGGATCAATTTTGAAAATCGAAATGGACTGGGTGAAAAACCATGGTGTAACATTGCTGTAAACAGAAGTGACATATGTATATTTAAAACAGATGAGGCATGTATAAGATGACTGGTGCTTACGTCGTCAAACCCATCTTTTTTATTGCTTTTTATATGTTTCATAGCCGACTCAATATTAGTAACTGATATGTGGTGTTGGCTATTGCAACCACCCTCAATACATATATGTTTATTATCTGAAGTAACATTTTGCATTAATTCATTCATTTCAACTTGATTAAACGACACCATGTTATATAATTTTTCATATTTACAAGCAAAATTATTAGCTATTTTATTACTATCAGTTTCACCATCAATATTGTTTGGCGAAATACTTTTTTTACCAATAAATTTATTTATATCTTGCCAAAATTTACTCGGGTCATTTTCTGCAAAATGTTGAGCTATTGAATTTGATTTCAATATATCACTATTTATTTTTGCTTGTCGTACAGCATAGTGATACTGAGAGCATATATCTGCCACTATGCCCTGATGTGGACAGCCATTCTGCTTCCACAACTTATGCCAGAATAGTGCTTTGTCTTTGGAGGAGGACACATGTTCCTCCCATTCAGCAATAGAGCGTCTGAGAGAAGAATTACCTATTACGGGGCTAGTATCTGCTGCGGCATTAATACATGCAGTTATAATATTGTCATAAAACACTTGGATAGACTCATTGTGATGAGTACAAAAATAATCTGTGCAATGTATAGCTTCATATGGTAATTTAATATCAGCTAATAAAATATTTAGGACTGTCTGATACCTTAATATATCATGATCAGTAGCTTTATCCCTTATAATACAAGGTTTATACATGTGTGTTTTTACATGTTTATAATCAATATAGACAGACAGTGCTATCGGAGAATGATCTGAAAAATTATGTACATCATGTAAAACAGAATGCTTAGTGATTAAAGGAAAAACATTTTCAGGCACAATAAAGTGATCAAAAACAGATCGTTCACCATTAACCTTACTTTCATAAGTAAAGTCGATGTCGGACAAAACATGATTTATACAATTGACCAAGTTTTCTTTTTCTAGAAATTCCTTAAAATTGTTAGTGTTAAATGACTTAGATCGTGCAATATCGGTATTAAAGTCTCCGCCTAATAGTATTACAGAGGACGTAAATTGTTCACATATTCTACTTAATTCACACAAAACATCTTGATATTCTAAATTGTTTACTTCAATAGTGCTGTCACATGGCATGTATACATTATTGAGTAAAATATTTACATTATTAAAACAATACATTATACAACATATCCGCTTTGAAATAGTTTCAATGGGAGTAATAGTCCCTGCAATATATTTTTTTTCAGATTATAGAACAGCCACCGTATGACCTACCTATTAAAGGTTGATTAGAGTCCATTCCAGACACTCCATGACTTAGAACATTATTTACGTTATTGCTGAAAATATTTAGACGATCCTCACACAACCAAGTCTCTTGTATAAATACAAAGCCATGAGCTAAAATATCTATCATACTAATGACTATTAATATAAGCCAATCTACCTGTTCCGAGTCCGTGGGAATTACATGAACATACACTGAGAGTGGTCATACTGAATAATACGTAAAAATATAAATAAAAACTTGATTTCTTACTCTAATTCCCTGTGGCCATATATTGCCATCAAATAGATCCGCAAATTCCGATTTAGGTACAGTTAATTTGAATGATTTAAACATGGCATTATCATGTGACAAACATTGCAAGTCACGTACGGTAAAACCCATTTCGGAAACGTCCTGACTAAGGTCACTAGTAAGAGTGGTTGTAAGGTAGTATGTGATGATGGTAGGCCTACGTAGGCTACAATGCCACTAAAGGAGCTAAAATATTTGTGAGCGACAGATTATGAAGTTTTAATTAATAAAATACTATTACATAGTAGTAGTACTTTTCGCCCCCATCTGGGGAGGATCATTAGGGATCTGTTCCGTCTGTTGGATGCTGTGCATGGCATTGTACGTAAGCACTAGTCTACAGCAATCATCCATGGGCAGCTGCACCCTCCTCCTATCTGGCCATAATCTTCGGGCGGATTGCCAGTGGCGTACCCTGGTTCCTCCACTCAACAGCGGAGCCGATGCAGCACCCGCATCGGTGCTGGTGCGGATGTAGGCCGTGGTAGCCTTAAATAACCGGCAATACCGTGTTTGACATTAGGTCTCTCACGTGGGATGAATGGAGCTACCTAGAGGGAGTTATCCTTCCTATTGTTACTCTAGGGACTATCCGACCCGAAAAAAGCGGAGCTGCGCGAAATGCCACAGAGTTTCATCATTAAATTGCACAGCGAAACTCAAGTCTCCGGCCGTCTGGGCATGTCTGGGGGTATATTCCCTAGACATGCCCAGAACCCCTTATCGGGCGAGCAAAGGAAAACGCTCTCAATAACTCACCATGCCCTATCACCCCCACCCTCACATCATCATCTGTACATCATTCATCTCATCAATTGACTACAACGTTTTTATCGTATTACAATGTCACTTAAAAAGACCTTTTGTGCCGAAAAGTGACGTAAGGCAATGATTTACTACTACTACTACTACTACTACTATGGCGGCGATTTTGAATTTTTAGTGATAAATAAAAATGCTCAATGGTGCCAGTCTGGCATGCTTGCTCATATCAATCGAGACATATCATGCATCAATAATCCGCAAAAAAACTTTGTTTGCCCGCAGCCAGCCAGCCGGCTAGCGTCGCTGGCCAGCGAGCAGTGAGTGCCCGAGATTTGCTTGCTTGGGTGCCATCTATCACATATATTGTCTACCCATTTGCAAGGTTCCACCCTCGGCGACCTGACTATTTAGATAAGTTCTTAGGGCTGAAATGGCCGCCATTTTGTTTTTGCTATATTGCTGTAATAAACGATTTATTTTTTTGTCGTCCACTTAAAATGTGTTTAGTATAGGTAGTAGATACTGGTTGATATGATTACCAATCCCTAACATTCCGTCCCACATGCACTGCTTATTTGGCCCCTTTTGAAATTTTGCCACCTGTCTATTGATCAATATTTCATGAAAGATCAATACTGAACAACATGCACATTAACAATAATTAAAGAAATAAATAAATGTATATTCACCTATATTTGAATAGTTTGGAGCGCCGTATACACAGCCACGATGACGAACATCCGACCTGGACTCAAACCGAATGAAAAATCGCGGCCCGGAGCATAATGTTCAGTTCAGTGTGGTCTTTTCCCGTGGTCATGGTGGTTAGCAACTTACGGTTTATTTTTTTTATATCCGCTGGTTATATCCTCACAATTTCATGCTACTAGTATGTCCAGGCTTCACACTTGTCCCTCCTTAAGTGTTTTATTGCTATTCACGACGTTTGGGCATGTCTGGAGGTATATGCCCTAGACATGCCCAGAACCCTTTATCGGGCGAGCAAAGGAAAACGCTCTCAATAACCCACCATGCCCTATCACCCCCACCCTCACATCGTCATCTGTACATCATTCATCTCATCAATTGACTACAACGTTTTTATCATATTAAAATGTCCCTTAAAAAAACTTTTGTGCCGAAAAGTGACGTAAAGCAAAGATTTACTACTACTACTTAGTAGCAAGTGGGAACGAAATGAGTGTTTAAACATAAATATTTACAAATGTTTGGTCCCAAATTAAAAAAAATTGAATGATCATCCCCCCCCCCATTTGGGTCGCGGTAGCGAGATATAACTTTCAGTGGGTGAAAATTTAAATTATTTTATTTAGCGATTTAAGGGTAATGATAATCCAGATTCAGATTCATTTATTTGATCAAAGAGAGTAAGTACATAGTAATATAAAAGCAGTTGTATATATTATGATGATCAGGAGACCTCCACTAAGACCAAGCAATGGTCGCTAGCGTGGAGGCCACCTACATTACATTACATTTATATTACAGGTTTATTCGATATTTCAAGTACATATTAATGAAGGTGATGTTAACTCCCTGGCTATCCCCTCAGTACTAAGATAGCTCGAAGACCGAGGCAACAGACAGGGAGCTATCATCAGACAATATAAACCAATATTGTGAATAGAAAAACTATTATATAGTAGTAGGCCTAAGTATCATAAAAAAGTTATTATAAAAAAAAATGACTAATACATTTGAGAATTCAGTTGCAATAAATACTAGAACTTAACGGGTAAATTTGAACCTTCAAAAATTAACACTCTATCAGACTGTAACATATGTAAGGTATAGGCAATATGATAATTAAAAAGACGGAAAATTTGTTGTAATACACAAACATATATTATTAAATTGCGCTACAAACATAGCAGCGAGGAATATGACAAATACTGTCGTAGCTGTTTAATATTGATAATTTAGCATAAGTGATGACACCTTGCAAACTGTGACTAAAAAACTTTTCCTTTATATTTGTTGGGCAGTTATTGATTGCATCGGGTATATTATATAATAAGCACTGTCTAGCAAATTCATGTTTTATACGACATTTATATAGATCTTGATTCCTTGTATTATAATTATGTCCACTTGTCCTAAACTGGAGATTCAGAAAGAATGTGGGCAAAGTGTGTTTTAAGTATTTGTAGTATAATTTAAATCGCTGTATTTTAAAAATATCCTCTGCTTTTAAAATATGCAAGTTTTTAAATAGCGGATGAGTATGGGCAAACATTTTGTTTTTTGTTATAATTCGAATACATTTCTTTTGCAAGTTTGTTAGTTTGGATGGCTGGTGTCCCCAAACTATGAGCGAATAATTTATGTGTGGTAATAACAGTGAGTTGTAAAGCGTGATTAAAATATTTAAGGGTATATGATTTTTCAATCTTGTTAGGACGCCGATGATGCGTGATATTTTCAGGACAATGTGGTCTATGTGATCATTCCATTTCAATTGCTTATTGATAATTAAACCTAAGAAATTGAAGTTTTCGACGCATTCAATAACGTTATTGTCTATTTGTATTAATGGTATAGGTGTTTGTTTTCTTGCCGAACGAAAAACCATAAATTTGGATTTGGAAACATTAAGAGAAAGTTTGTTCACTTTAAACCATATTGAGAGTTTTGCTAGTTCTGCATTAATACTATCTGTATTATAAATAGCATCCTTTGTTATTAGAGTCGTGTCGTCCGCAAAAAGGATAAAATGAAAGAGATTGGAAGATTTATGTATATCATTCATATAAATTAAGAATAGTAAAGGCCCCAAAATGGAACCTTGAGGTACCCCAGTGGTTATTTTTAAGAAATTTGAGTCAGTATTATCATAATGTACATATTGTTGTCTATTTGTTAAATAACATTTTATTAAATTTATAGAATTACCTGTGAGTCCATAGCATTTAAATTTGTATAGTAATATATCATGGTCTAAGGTGTCGAAGGCTTAGGATAAATCAATGAATATAGCTACAGGTACCTCGCCTTTATCCATTTTAGATAACAACCTGTTTACTAGTTCTAGGGAGGCCAATTCCGTGGAATGACCCTTCCGAAAACCATATTGACTCTCGTAGAATAAATTTGAATCTGCAAAATATTTGTATAGTTGTTGATAAATTACTTTTTCAAAAAGTTTGGATATTGATGGTAATAGAGAAATGGGCCTGTAATTCGAAAATATAGATTTATCTCCCTTTTTGAATAATGGTATGACTTTTGCTATTTTTAATTTGTCAGGGAATATACCCGTTGTTAGCATTTGATTAACAATGAGTGTTATTGGTTTAACTAGGTTTAGTTTAATAGATTTAAGTAAGGTGTTTGATAACCCATCACATCCTGTACTATTTTTGCTATCTAAATCGTCTATCAGTTTGCTAACAAAATCTTCTCCTATGAGTTTAAAGGTCAAATTGTTGTCATTTTGATTTAATAAATAGTTTTTAAAATTATTTCTAGACGGGACACAAATTTCTTTTGCCAGATTTGGTCCGATATTTGTAAAGAAAAAGTTGAATTTATTCGCAATACTAGTTGTACCTGTAACTACGGTATTGTCAATTTTGAAAAATTCAGGGAAATTTACTTTTTTTCTTTTCTTGCATAACATTTCATTTATAGCTGACCAGCTTTTTTTAAGGTTACCTTTTGCCTTTTGAAAATTTGTTGTGTAATAAATTTTTTTTGCCAATCTAATCGATTTTTTTAGTATGATATTATAATTTCGTAAATTTGTTCCTATTGTATTGTAATGAGGAGATTCATGTGGTGTTCTCCTAAGTGCCAAGTGTATTTTATTTTTGAATCTGTTTGACTTTAAAATACCCGTTGTAATCCATGGCGTACTCTTGTGTTTGTATTTATTAATTTTTTTTTTTTATTTGGAAAATGTTTTTGTTTCAGTGCACATATTAAGTCGTGTAATACATCATAATTATTGTTGGGATTGGATTCCAAATTCACATCAAGTAATTCCATAATATTGGAGCTTGAAAGTTCTTCTTTAAAATTCTGGCTAGCAATGGGCGTTTGTTTATTGATTGTTATATATTTATGTGGGATAATGTTGACCGTTCTTAGATTTATTGACATGAAATATGGTTGGTGATCTGAAAATCTATCTACAAGAATGCCAGACTTAGATTTTAGATATATCTGATAATTTGCAAAGAAAATTGTCGATAAGTGTACCTGTCCTATGTGAAAATCGTGTAGGCAAAGTAATTTCAGGCAGAAAGCCAGTAGTAGTAAAATAATTATAAAAAGCTAATACTTTATCTTTAGTCTTTATGTCTAGTAAATTAATGTTGAAATCGCCAGCTATAATGACTTCGGAGTGGGATTGTTCCAACTGAGCTAATATGGGGGAAAATTCATGAATAAATGTTTTGTGATCGGTGGATGTTTCTCTAGGAAGTCGGTAGACATTCCCCAAGATTACTTTTCTAGAGAGCATATTGCTAGTTATTTCAATAATTTGACATTCCCATAAAGTTGAAATTTCCGGACATTTTATGATATTATAGTTAAAGTCGTCATTTAAATATATACCGAGACCTCCTCTTTGACTACAAGTTTTTCCTTGAGATATGCAGTTATAGCCATTTAAATTAAATAATGATATATCATCGTGCTCTTTTACCATGTTTCCTGAATGCATATTGCACTCAGAGGTGGACAACATAGTGTTACCTCATTTATAAAAAATTCAATTTCATCAAATTTTGATCTAAGGCTTGCAACATTAATACTTAATACTGTAAATGATTTGTCATTATCCAATCCAGTTAAAACAATGCAGTATTCCACACTACCTGCAGATTTTCACCGTTCCTACATGAATATCGCATAGTTTTAGTGTTCTTTTACATGATCGCCATGTAAAAGCTCACCGCACTATAACCTGATAACCTGATAACTGTTTACTTTGCCAGCCAGCAAAGCCTGGGCCCACTGTTGTGTGTGCTTGTACTGCAGTAACGACTCAGTGACCCTTATTAAATGTTCATAATCCATGAATTATAGTGACGGACCACAGCAGTGTTCTGCGAAGGCATAAGGCAGTATCTGCTCACTTGTAAAGTGAGCAGATACTGCATTTTGCGTTGTGTTCTTTTATGACGTGGTGCTCTCACGCTCATGGGCCAGAGACCCACACAACATGAGACATGGATTTAGAAGATCAATATCAGTTCCTAATGACGTTTCCTGCTTTGATATACAGAATTGAGATCTGAATATTTATTTGTACAAAATACATCTTTCTATAGTTTTATAGAAATACAAACAGAAACCGAGGAAAATAAAATAAATAAATTAGCCTCATTTGTACATCATGCAGAGGAAAAAATAATAACATATAATAATATGTCATACAGAAATGTGTATTGTATAAATAAAATGCATTTATTTGTGCATAGAATATGTGAGATCTTTGTACTATGAGTCCAAGGCCTTGGAAAACAAAATAAAATACTACTTACCTTTTTAAAAAATGAGAGTATACCTATTATATATGTCACTTATGTAATGTAAATATTGCAGACGAAAATATTTCCTTTTGAAGTGCATATGAACTGTATTATATAATAATCTACGTAAAGTCTTCGTCTCGGGTCGCTGGCATCTGCGTCGGGCCAATAACAATGTCTATCGCCCTGAAAAATCATGTTATTACTATTATTACAACTTATCCATCAAATCTTGAAAACGTATTTATTATTTGTCTACAATGACAGCATATGCCTACATGTCCACCAGAAACCATCTTGCTAAATATCACAGACCTCAGGTGTCAACCGGCATAAAAGCCCAGAACCTGCGACCACCCGCCCCTCCCCCGTAAGGTCTACTGCTACCAGCATATAGAACAGTCTATGTCGCCTGTACTTCACCAGCAAACACAAGATGTTGAAGCAATATTGGGTAAACGTTGGTTCACCGCCTACGACGCTAGACTAACGTTTACCCAACTTTGATTCAACGTCTTGTATCTGCTGTGTGATCCAAAGCATCTGGTGTACAGGTGACTAGCAGCCGCCAGACAGGCAACAGAGTGTACACACAGATAGTCTGGTAGCCCTGCTGGTCGGGCGAATAGCCAAATATTACGCCCGCAGAAACAGCAATATTCCACTAGCAGCGCCCTGTCAAGTGGTAATAATACTGATTGTTACTGTGAGATCTGTCTACTATTATTACTTCAATTCCTTTAAATATTAGCTAAGAATTCAGGATTGGATATGTACACTATTAATAATTCTTCTAAATGTTTCTTATAAATGTTATAGAACTTACACCATATCGCAGAGAATGCTGTTTGAGTTGAGACGGAGCTCATCTATTGCCGAAATGAATTTTGTACGAATATTATGGTTATTTATGGTGCTATTTTTTGGATATAATTATATTAAAGGGACTCAATCAGGCTAAAATCATTAAGAAATCGGTGATTTTATTTTGGATTCTTAATACGACCATATGATCTAAGCATGTCCATAGATAGAACTGCAAAAGTTTTAACATTTTTGTGATGCGCATTTACCAGTTAAACGAGATTAAGAGACGAAAGTCCCGTATTTCTTATTTTGGACATGGATGTCTAAAATAAGAAAAACGAGAATTTCGTCTCTATATCTTCAGATGTATTTTAAGTCGGTTAAAACCCTTGGGGCTCTACATTCCTCGGCCTTCGGTCACAGCCTTTTCCCCAGCTTAAAGTGTATATTTCCTTGGGCTTTATCCTTTTCGTAAAATATTTCATAGCCATACAATAGTAATTCTTAGAAACTGAACGGCCTTGAAAGCGTGACCTTGGGTGCGAACTAGGTGATAGAAAGGCAGTTTGGTCCTGATTTTTCACTATGTCAAGTATAAAAAGTAGCGACGCTAAAACACATCTCCCGAAGTAATATTATGCCTTATGTCGCTATAAACATGACAGTCTAATAAGAAAATTATCTATTTTAATTCATATTATGTTTTTTTCATTCCGGAGAGATTGTTTGTAGGCTAAAAATGAAATTTATTCAACACGGGAGCACACCTTTTAGGAAAGCTGTGTGTAAGTTACCATGGTAGCACGTGTGACCTCACCTGTTCAAAGCCAATCATGTTGCCGTCTTGTTGCGTGTCACACCATGCACTCAGGGTCATGAGGTCAACGCATGATAGGCGCGTGGACATGTACTGTTTAGCACATAAAATCTGCCATGTTATTCAACTTTGTCTGCAATTTGCGTGCATATAATAACATTTTTATGGTTTTCAGTGTTTCTATTTGCGGCTAAATATATATTAAAATACATATTGGTTTTGAAATGTTATGTTATGACGCGATTCTGGCGAAAACGTGGATTTTCAAGGAGATGTCCAACTTTCTGACATTAAATCAGTACATTGAAGTATAATCCCTTTGACAGCCCAAGCGTTCTTATCACCTAGTAGCAATCCCGCAGTAAATGCTGACCTGTGATGACGTAACACGGTTTCTGAGAATTTGGCTAACACAGTTGCAAGGCCTGAAATTACTCTAATCTACCTAACATAGTGTTTATAACCAGCCACTTGCTTTAAATTAACTAAATTTAATCAAAGAAGTTTAATATATGTATAACCATGATAACTATTTTGAACGGACACAATTGTATTAGCTACTTGGCTTTACCTCGAAGCTCTTTGTAGTGTGTAGGCCTACATCATGTACAGATATTTTGTTATAGACCTACCTCGGTATTACCCGGCTAAGCCAAGCTACTCACATTGCGTGAAGCTCGGCCGCAGTGACTGCCATTTTTCCACAGCTGCCCGTGTAAAAAAGACAGTGACTCCGCCTACCGATAAGACGGTATTGGTGTTAGTCAGTCAGCTAGCGCGCTCTGGTGATCACCGTAGAGCCAGGCCCGCTAAAACATGGCGGTCAGTTTGTCAGAGCCTTGCGATGTCATCAGGGTACCTCGGTATTGATTGTCGGTAGTAAATTTCCAAGCACTTATGGTTGTATCTTGCTGCCGCGATCCAAAACCTCAAGTGCTTGACATTTACAAATCTTCATGTTTAAACAGTCATTTAATTCCTAATAACATTTGTTTAATCGTTTCAAAAACGGCTTAAAAACGACTATTAATGTCGTGATAGCAGGCAAGGGATTAACTGAGTTTTGATTACACTACCATTCAGGTGATGAGTCAGAATTTTGAAGGGGGGGGGCGATTGGAACAAAGCTATAAATTTAGGTGTTAATCAATTAGGCCCCTACGTTTTTTGACTTCTCAGCTAAAATATGGGGTTTAACACAAATTTACTAGGGTAGTGCATCAAGTTGAAGCATTACCATGGTAAATTTGGAATGTCCAATATCGATATTTTGGCCATTTTGATCGATGTTGACCCCCCTCCCCTTCAGGATTCGCCACTGATATTGTCGTGCATTATAGTTTTGGGACAGGTTGATGCTGTATAGGCTGTTGTAAGATATACATTTTTTCTGAGAATGAACCTTGCTTCAATTTGATAAACGCTGAATCATTGTAGAGATCCTGGTATTTTATACCGTCAGGTGCAGTCATTCTGACAGAAATGAGACCATTGGTGTACGCAGAAGTCAACTTCTGAAAATGTTTCATCACATGCTGTACGGCGATAATAGATGAATTTGACCCATAATAATCAATGTTGAACATACAACCAGCTGGTGTATCTATCTCTGTTGTCATTATCGAAATAGAGTCATAATATCCAGCTTTATTGACTCGAACAAAAGCCCAATTGTAAGGACGTAACATCATAAAAGCGTTTTCTGGTACAGCATCAAAAGGTTCAAAATTGATCACGCAAGTGTTGTCAGGAAATATCACACGTCTCATAGAGCTGTCTTTCAGTATTTTGATAACATCTGCTTCTGATGCCAGTCGTACTGGATACTCGACTTCACTTTGAGTTTTTTCCATAGCTCTCACATTAGCGCTCGTTATGTCATCTATGGTTACATCGTGTGCCAGGCGAAAATATGTCTGCAAATAAAGATATTATTAAGCGACCTGTATGTCTACCTACCGCTTTCCAGCAGGCACAATACGTTGAATCTATGTTGGTCCAATGTTGGGTCAGCGTCGTAGACGTTGAACCAACATTGGATCAACACAGGGCCAACATATTGTGTTTGCTGGTTTTTAACTTCTTATGTTTATAATGTAAGACACATAATCTATATTACATAGTACTCTATGGAGCTGTCATCAAGAGTTATTGTGGTTTAGATAGCACAAACTTATGGTCATGTAATACACCAAATTATTTTGAACAATTCACAAATATAATATATTCATAGGTTCAGATATAATTCATTCATTGAAAAATAACATAATATCAAGGCAGAATTTGTGCGAAATAGAATTGCAATCGCAAAAAAAGAATAATCTTTCATTAAATTAATTAATAAAAAACCCTGTGGCCTTACCAACTCTTTCAACACAAAAAAACCTGGTGGTAGTTTCTCATCCCATAACTTTATGAAAGTACTAGCCGATCTGAGTCGTTCCACTGTAGGCCGCAGAGATATGGTTCGCCTGATGGCCACTCTTCCCAGCACATGGAATATTCCAGTGCCTCTCTCTGAAAAAGCTACTCTGGCCCCTTCATTTACAAAAGTACGTCCACCATCAGCAATCCAAGCCATTATAAAGGCAATCTGTTAAATACAAAACTTACTTTTATACAATCCAAGTGACAGCAACCTACAATTTCAGATGGTTGAAACTTATGAATATTTGCTTAATTTGGAATTTAACATTTGCAATAATTTTAATACCATGAGGCGTTATCTGCTATGCTAAGACCAAGGGATTGAAATAGTTTTTGATTGGCGCATATCCCTTTCAGCGCGGGGACCTACTTTAGACGTAAGAATCTGACGTCTGTAGTCAATCACCGCACTAAAAGAATTAAAAAAATATAATTGTCGTAGACTCATAACATGTACGTAGCGGAAAGAGCTAATTAGGATATTTATGATGATTTCAAATAGAAAATAACCATTTGCTCTCCATGTTTAAATACAATAATATTTCAGCGTTGTAAGGGTTAGTGTATTGAATCAAAAAGAAATGACTAGAACTGAATAATTACTTGAATTGGTTTTGGAACATGCCCCTCATTTACACAGCAGTTATGGCGGTTTTAAAACGACAAATGTATGATGTGTATGTTGTAAGTTCGCGCACAGTTGTCCTACATGTATCATCACCATGCAGGTCGTTTTGAATTGTGATACTTGCGATACTTCCGCCAGCTAAATGGTATGTGGTCTGGTAAATACACAGACATGTCGACCATATATCCCATAAAAAACGTAGTCTTAAATCTATGTTCACTGTTGCTCAATCATTAATTAAACACCACTGAACGCAGTCTTATCATTTCGCCTTTGTTTATACTGTTTTTTTTCATAGGGTGTCAAACTGATAACGATAACTCAACGTGAATGTTTTTTTAGCTCCCGCCGTCACCGTAGGTGAGCGAAGGGAGCTATGGATTCTACCTCCGTTTTTTTTTTGGCCTCTTCTTTTGCCTATAACTTTGTGAGAAAATAAGCTAGGATAACAATTTTTGGTATGTGGGTTACTTCCAGGTGGCTAATGGACGGGTTAAAATATTTTTAATCTGAATTCAATACGCAAGGTTGCAGAGGAGAAAATGATGATGTGACGGCGTTGGGCCGTTGGGCCGTTGGGCCGTCCGTAAACAATTCGTTTCCGGAGCATATCTCTAAAAGTACTTGTCCGATTGTCTTCAAATTTTACACACAACACCCCTAGGGGGTCTAGTTGTGCCTTTTGGGGTATTTGAACTTTGACCTACTTCTGGTTCAGAACTATGACCTATTTAGACGTTTTGACGCGCACTTCGTTTCCGGAGCAGATCTCGAAAAGTACTGGGCCGATGACAGTCATATTGCACATACATGTTCTCTAAGGTCCCTAGTTGTGCCTTTTCAGGTTTTTGGACCTTGACCTTGAAGTTGACCCAGCACTTTGACCTAATTTATAACATCGGTAAATCCGACTGAAAGATTTTGCGGAATATGATGAAAACCGCTCAAGATAGCTACACCATTACTATAAAACAAATTGTGAGGTTTCAGGAGAGGATGCATCTTGAAAAATTTCAAGTCGATAAAATTACAAATGGCCGCCTATCGGCCATTATTCACCTCGACAGGCCTGATATTGCGGAATATCATGAAAACCGCTCAAGATCGCTACACCATTAATATCAAATAAATTGTAAGGTTTCAGGAGAGGATGCATCCTGAAAAATTTGAAGTTGATAAAATTCAAAATAGCCGCCTATCAGCCATTATTCACCTTGACAGGCCTGATATTGTGGAATATCATGAAAACCGCTCAAGATATCTACACCATTACTATAAAACAAATTGTAAGGCTTCAGGAGAGGATGTATTTTGAAAAAATTCATTTTGTCAAAGTTCAAAATGGCCGCCAATCGGCCATTATTCACTTTCACATGGCCGTTATTTGGTAAACCGTGCTAGATGGCTAGACCATTACTATAAAACAAAATGTGTGATTTCAGGAGAGGATGCATCTTGAAAAAATTCGACTCGATAAAATTCAAAATGGCCGCTTATCGGCCATTATTCACTTTCACATGGCCGTTATTTGGTAAACCGTGCTAGATGGCTAGACCATTACTATAAAACAAAATGTGTGATTTCAGGAGAGGATGCATCTTGAAAAAATTTGACTCGATAAAATTCAAAATGGCCGCTTATCGGCCATTATTCACTTTCACATGGCCGTTATTTGGTAAACCATGCTAGATGGCTAGACCATTACTATAAAACAAAATGTGTGATTTCAGGAGAGGATGCATCTTGAAAAAATTCGACTCGATAAAATTCAAAATGGCCGCTTATCGGCCATTATTCACTTTCACATGGCCGTTATTTGGTCAACCGTGCTAGATGGCTAGACCATTACTGTAAAACGAAATGTGAGATTTCAGATGAGGATGCATCTTGAAAAAAATTGACTTGATCAAATTTAAAATGGCCGCCTTTTCGGCCATTATTCATTTTCACATGGCTGATATTTGGTAAACCGTGCTAGATGGCTAGACCATTACCTGATTACTATAAAACAAAGTGTGAGTTTTCGGGGGAGGATGCACCCTGAAAATTTTTAACTTACGAATTCAAAATGGCCGACAATCAGCATTATTTACCTCGATAGGCCTGATATCAGGTAAACCGTGCTAGATAGCTAGACCATTACTATAAAACAAAATGTGACGTTTAGAGAGAGGATGCCTTTAAAAAGCTTTCGACTCAATCGAATTCAAAATGGCCGCCTATCGCCACTATTTACTTTCACATTGCTGATATTTGGTAAACCGTGTTAGATAGCTGGACCATTACTATAAAACAAAATGTGAGATTACAAGAGAGGATGCATTCTGAAAAAAATTGACTCGATCAAATTCAAAATGGCCGCCTATCGGCCATTATTTACTTCCACATAGCCGGTTTTTAGTAACCGTACTAGATGGCTAGACCATTACTATAAAACAAAATGTGAGATTTCAGGAGAGGATGCATCATCAAATTTTGACTTGATCAAATTCAAAATGGCCTCCTATCGGCCATTATTCACTTTCACATGGGCGATATTTGGTAAACCGTGCTAGATGGCTAGACGAATGAAATGTGAGATTTCAGCTGAGGATGCATCTTGGAAAATTTTGACTTGATCAAATTCAAAATGGCCCTCTATCGGCCATTATTTACTTTCACATGGCCAATATTTTGCAAACTGTGTTAGATGTTAGTCCATTACTATAAAACAAAATTTGAGGTTTCGGGGGAGGATGCACCCTAAGTTTTTAACTAATTTATATCGAATTCAAAATGACTGTAAATCAGCTATTAGTTAACTCGATTGGCCTGATATCGGGTAAACCCTGCCAGATAGGTAGACCATTACTGGGATACTGATTAGGATCATTAATTTCAATGGAGGTTTGCAATCACTGACAGACTGTCTAGTTCTTATCTTACTCTTAGACTGGGCTTCTTAGACCTAGTTGTCTTGCGTCTTGATTTTTGACCTAGACTAGGAATACATTAATAACCCTATACAAAATTGCTTAAATCAAATTCTAATTCGGAGCGGGAGCTCCTGGACTTATGTAGTCTTGTTGATAACAAATTTCACCATTTCTTTGTATCTTGAGATAACAATAATATTGGATATTGAGCTCAAACCGCTAAGCACAACTTTAGTTGGTAAATCCGTTTTATTAGCTGTTTAAATCGTGGTTATTTGTGTCTAAACAACAAGATTTTGCTCCGAAATTAAACACACATGAGTACTTTTCACCCACTTGAAGTTGTGGATTAAATTTTCACCCACTTGAAGTTGTGGATCGCGTTAGCGAGACACAACTTTAAGTGAGTGAAAATTGCGTGACACAACTTCAAGTGAGGAAAAAAATAAATCATTAATTCAGCGCTTTAAGTGGTAACGTATAGATATATACCAATATAAATATCTTCTCATTTTTAAACTGAATTATTGACATTCTGTTTCGAAGAAAGAGGTTTGAATTGAGGTAATATTCTTCCGCGTAAAAGCGAACAGAATGTTGATTTTCAAGTAAGCAGTGAGTTCTGTTCGCATTTGCACGAACTTGTACTATACTGATTAAAATACTCTACCACTTGTCCGTCTTTCTCTGCTAAGTACATATATCTGTCTGGATCCTCTACATACTCCTGGTATCGTATAGGCAGGGAGTCACGACCTTCATAGATATCAGACAGTCTGGACATGTCTAGTATGGCATCGCGATCATCCAGTCTTGCTCCACGTATTTTTACACCACGAGGAAAATATGGCTGTCTGGCGCCATACATTGGATAATGTATATCTTCTTTTTCTGTTGACATCGTGGTAGACATGGGCAATAACAGTGACAAGTGAGGAATAAGCGACAAGTGGGCTGTGGACAGCTGATACAGTGTCTTAGCTTCGGGAAAAAGTAGATATATTAAGATATAAGACTTTGATATATAGGCCTACTATATTCGATTTAATTAACAGAAGGACAATGCGGGATGAAATAACCGATGTCATCACGAGCGCCTGCATTGTGTGCGTGTGGGAAAATTATGCAGACTTCAGAGATTGAAGACTCGTCCCAGCCTTAAAAGGGTCAATTTATCCCTTTCAGCGCGGGGACCGACTTTAGAAATCTCTTCTTCTTTTGTTGACATCGTGGTAGACATGAAAAATAACAGTGACATGGAGGAGATAAGCGACAAGAGAGCTGTGGACAGCTTATACAGTGTCTTAAATGGCGTCAAGAAAAGTGACCTTTTAAGGACGAATGTGGAAATTATTCCACCGTCGTATAGAGCTCTGATAACGACCCGTAACATCGGGAATGCATATTGAATATACACGTTATTTATTATACACGTCCAGTTATGGCTATTTATCATCTTAATTGTGTTCTATGTAGGCATACCGATACTAATTTATAGTTTGTGCAAGTTACTGAAATCGAATGTAAAGTTGATAAGCAATATCCACGCACAAAGTCGTGTAAAGCATTGGTATTTACCATATGTAAATCATACAAAATAAGAAAACAACAGAGCTGACTGTAAATAGTAAATAATAGCCAAGGCTTTGATGTATTCAATTTAATGAACAGAAGAACAATGCGGGATAAAATAATCGATGTCATCACGAGCGCCTGCATTGTGTGTGTGTTGGAAAATTGTATAGACTTACGAGATTGAAGACCCAGCGTTAAAAGGGTCAATTCAACCCTTTCGGCGCGGGGACCGTCTTTAGAAAAAATATGACGTCTAATTAAAGTTCCGCACTGAAAGAGTAAAAATAGTTAAAATGGCCCAAAAATAGGGATTAAAAAAGCGGAAAGATCCAACTAAGACTTTTATGATAAGTTTAAATTGGAAAACCTTTTGGTCTCCATTGTTTACATCGAAACTATTTCAGCGTTGTATAAAGGATTCAACTCAGTTTAAACAAAATAAAATAAAATTCCAGTGAAAATGTAAATGCTATGTTTATATAATAATTCATATAATAATTCCGTTCTTGTAGTATAATATATATCAACCCTTTCAGTTCGCTGACCTTTTTTTATACGTCAAATAATAACTTCTGTGGAAGTCAGATTCTGACGTATAAAGACGGTCCCCCACTGAAAAAATTAAATGGTACATTTATAATGTCCGTAAACCCACAACATAGGTAGGCCTGATCAAATGAAGCGTAAAGAGCTCACCTTGTGCATTCTTTAAACCACCCGTTCATCAAACAGAGCAGGAAGGTGCCATAAAAAGCCAGATATAGGCATGGAAACTAACCCGGTACCTGAAGAGGAAACCATTATCCCAGTCCTGGAGTGATTCGATTTCTCCACCATCACCAGTACAAGCTTACCGATCAAATCATCAAATTCCAAACCACATACTTCCATCGGCTTCGTATAATAGTGTTTATTTAGATTCAATGCATTCATTATAGCAGTCAGCTTGACTCGGTTGTCAGATTATGACATATCTGCTCTTCTGTGGGCTTCTACTAGATCAGCAACACAGTCTTCAAGAGCAGCTATCAATCTTTTTCAAGATTATGGGGTGATCTCTTGGCAAAACTTGGTGAGGCAATTGCCTCACTTGTCTCAATGTGGTTACGGCACTGCAGAGACACAATTAGGACAAGTCATTTGTTGTTACGTATTTGGATCAGTAGTACAAATAGACGTTGAGCCAATGCCAGCTTAATGCTGGGTCACCGTCTACGACGCTGCCCTAGCATTGACTCAAGAGCAAAAGGCAAACATTATTATTACTTCTTACTTGAGAAGTAAGCAGTTCTTGAAGAATATCAATTCAATGCGCTTAGTTTATCGAAACAGAAGTCCAATACTTTAGTTAGAAGATGATTAATGTCATAAATATTGATAAATGGCAAAATATTGCATCAATCTTTGCGTGTGTGACATGAGCGACATCTATGTGAGGAGAATTCGTCCCCAAATGCGCATGCTCAAAACCGCTTGAAGTAAATATAAACACAAAAACACGTGCGCCAAACCGCGAATGCACATGCGTGATGACGTCATCTTTGACTATGTTACCTGACTATATTACCTATCTCACAAAGTCTCGCCTTAACACCCCACTCCAACCGAGATCACGGGGAGCCCCCCAAGTGCAGTTTCGGATAATAACTGGAATATAAACATACTTTTATTTTCTAACAATAAAAAATCCTCACAGATATGAGGCAAATATGGTAGTAAAGACGTATACATTTGTAGGTAAGTCGGCGAATTGCTATTTAACCTTAAGTGGGCACCGTTAAGGTCCGTGGCAGGACTAATAGACAGGCCTACACAATTCAGCGCCGATGTAGGCCGTCCAGCGCTAAGGTATACATAGTCAGGGCCCATTTTCGAAATTTCTGACTTTGTAAGGCATTTTTTAGTAGGATTTGGCATGCAGTTGTTCTTACACAATTTGGGAACGCTATATTTTGTGTTTTTCCTACTCAAAATTCAAAAACAAAATGGCCGCCAAAATTAGTGAAAATGTCACAACTTTACATCACGGCTTGGCTTACAATGAACATAAAAACATTATTTCAATGTATTAAAACTCACCCGAGTAACATACTTGAAGTCCCCTAAATTTCACCTTGTGCGTTTGCCGCTAGAGGACAAAAACCAAAATGGCCGCCACTTCAAGGCAATGTGCCATAACTTCCAAATAACGTAGAGATGTGTTTTTGGTGTCTACATATAGGTTTCTCACACCCGGGAAACCAATTCAGAGCCGTGATAACATCTATTATCAATATTTCACAAAGTTATGGAGAAAAAACAAATGTTGCGCCAGGAAAACGACACATCGTAGTCCAGTGTAATAATAATGATTTTTTTAATAAAGTTCTTATTTCACATTTAGAAGCCGAGGGAAACAAAGGTAATATCCAGCATGTTGTAAAAATGTTTAAACTATTGACAACAATATTGTATGATTGTTGATCATGGTCCGGCACTAGATAACCTGTCGCTCACCATATATCCATTCTAGGCATATTAGTATGTGGCCTATGTGATATCCACCTGCATCGTGTTTTTACAGTACCGTAAGGAAGAAAGCAATAATTTAAATGTGTGTTGGCCACGGGTGGCACCCTTCTGTCCAAGCCCTGTACTAGAGTTAAGCAAAACATGAAGTTAATCCATCAAGGTGGTCTGCATAGCCATGGCAATAATGACACACATACATGTTCCATTCCTATTGAGACAAGAAGTCGTTTAAATTTAACAATTTATGATTCTAGTAACTAGGTATATTGTGCTGGCTGAAACGCGCACATCACATAAAAATTATGTTTCTCAATCGGATTGACAATTTACGTAATCATGATAATAGTATCATCCTAATGTTTTTATATTTTTGATCAGAATAGATACGGTACATAATCCTGGTAATGCGCTGATAACACAGTTTTCAGACATAATTGAACGAATAAAGTCCCAGCCATCGGCTCCGAGATCCACACAAAACCGTAATGTAGGCTACACATATTTATACTCCCATAATTTGAATGAGATAGATGATATCACCATCAATAACTATGATAAAATACAGTTACACGATATCGGAAATCTGTAATTGGGTGCAGAAGTTGACTTATATATGTTTTGGGCATATAAGATTGATGGTTCAGGACACGCTAGGGTAATGTTGAAAATACTGACGATGAATTTATTTTATAAATATAGTATGAACATACACTATAGGACCTAGAGTGTAATGAACAAGTCACCAAAGATTATTGGGTACACTATTGCAACAAGATATGATCCAGCATATATGGTAATTGGGGCAATAATACCGTTCGTAGCACGATCAGGATGTTTTTATGAAGATTAACATAAAATAAAGAAGCTTTCTAGATGTGGTCGTGATATGGTAGAATGTATGAGGAATCAGTCGGTTCTGGTCATGCATGCTTCTAATCAGATATAAGCTCTCTCTCTCCCATAATATACAGTTACCCAACAGGTTCAGTTGTGTCTTGAAGTGGAGCGACCATTCTATTTTGCAGGAAGAGTTATCAATGTTAAAGACAATAAGTCTTACCATATATAAAGTGATGAAATCATATGATGGACGTGAAGATATTTAGGTCCCCATTAACTATATGTCTCCTACAGACATAGTAGATTAACCCTTAAGGCAATAACGATGCATTAGAGCATCATTTTACATTCATGACTTAATTTTCCTACAACCATGAAAACTAGGGGTTTTAGAATGAAAAATTCCATGGAACTGGTTTACCAATACATGGCAATTTTCTGTAATTTTTCACCCACTTCAAATCACCTTCATCCACTACAAGCCGAGAATTGTGACAGCAATTCGCGGTTTGTAGTGGATGAAGATAACAATGGTAAACTCAGGCTTGAAAGGGTTAAAGAGTATTTATTACTTATCTATTATATTATTTTGTAATAAACATTGATTATCTAATAAGCTACATTTCCATGCACACTGCGATGTTATCTCAGATGGATATATAGGCCTGACATATAACGTACAGAATCAGGGAGGAGGGCAATACAGTTTCAGTTCAAATTCACCACTTTTGGTAAAGAACAATGCCATTCAACTATTCAATAAACACTGGTATTTAAGTGTGACAATACATGATGAGGTACATGATGGGACGTTAAATGTTATTACGGCAATCAAACTGTCAGATACTGACAATGTGGTAGTCGTAGGAACTGATGTAAACTTGCTCATTCTGCTTTCGAAACGTTCTCATCATAGCAATGCCTAGCTGTGTAAACCTAAAACTGGTGATATTTACCGTACCATTCAACCGTCTCAATGGCTTCCACAACACCTGCACATCAATTCTAAAAGAAAGACATTTAAATTAATTCATAAACATCCAGAACTAGAACTTAAGCCAATTGGGGTATTTCAATGTATCCTCTTCGTCAATAACCCCTGTTATAAAAGTGGATATATGTTTCCGCTGTATTTTAGGCCTGTTTAGCAATGAATACAGCGCTGGTCAGATAACAATATTATAAACATCTATGAGATTGTGGTTGGAGCTTCATTGATGGACAACTGCAACTAGTTCTCGTGTAAAATCTTCCTGCTCAACCTGAAGAACTATTGCATTTAATTTGATTAAGTGTGAATTAGGAACACGAGAAAGTAGCCAATGGCGTCCAATCAAGGAGTCGCTACATCAATTCTGAAGCTGCACAAATATATGATCAATATATTGATGAGGGTGACTATTCTAGCATTATCATTATGCAAGATGATGGCATTCATGCAAATCTGAGATATACACAGCAAGCCTATGTAGCTACAGTGATGAAAGTAACACATGCTATTTTTGTGCAATTTCCTCATAGTTAATGTGTTGTTTTTAAATAATCATATTTTTTGCATTCCCCGTAACTACATGTAACATGGAAGTTGAGTTTTTTGATGCTGTGTAATTTTTGTGTATCAGAAAACTATTTAAGCGCCAAAAATAACTTCCTACGACATTTAGAAAAATGGTTATAGTACTTGCTGTATAATTGGCGGCCATCTTGGATTTTTCCCTGAAACTATATGTAATATAAAAGTTAGAGGTTATTATTGTATTGTACTAGATTTATTGGTATTAAAAACCTATATTTAGCCACCAAAAACAACTTTCTATGCCTTTTAGAAAAAACGTTATGGTACTTTCTGTATTATTGGCGGCCATCTTGGATTTTTTGCGTGATAGTTGACAAGGTCTTACAACATGAAAATCCTCAAAACAAAAATGTCATTTTGAACTCGAAGGTCAAGTTTGTGTGTCCGATGTGCACCCAGGCGTGATGTATAATCATGATAATTGAGACTTTATCTGCTATTTTGGCGGCCATTTTGTTTTGCAATTTTAAAAAAGAAAAACTAAAAATATAGCTTGGCATGGGGCAGATTTGGAATCAGCATATCCGAATTGTGTAAAAACAACTACATGACAAATTCTACTAAGAAATGCCTTACAAACTTTAAGAATGCCTCTTTTTGAAAAATAGGCCCTGACTAACATGCATTATGTTAACTTAAATATTATTATTGCGATCAACATGACAAGCATATAGATATATTACTATGTGTGTGCTTAACTGAGGTGTAAAGCTCTGCCAAAGCAAAAGGCAAAATCCGCTTACTTGTAAAGTAAGCAGATGCTGTATTTTGGCTTTGCATGTCGGTAATACTCCTCTTCTCTTGACAAGACGGAGCGCTACCGGCGTGATGCCATAAGCTTTCTCTTTTAGATATTTTGTTATAGACCTACCAAGCACTTATGGTTGTATCTCGCTGCCGCGATCCAAAACCTCAAGTGCTTGACAATAATACTCATATTTGTTTAATTTGAGACCAAACATTTACAAATCTTCATGTTTAAACAGTCATTTAATTCCTAATAACATTAGTTTAATCGTTTCAAAAACGGCTTAAAAACGACTATTAATGTCGTGATAGCAGGCAAAGGATTAACTGAGTTTTGATTACACTACCATATCCGGGTGATGAGTCAGAATTTTGAAGGGGGGGCGGTTTAGGTGTTAATCAATTTGCCCCCTTCTGGATTTGCCACTGATATTGTCGTGCATTATAGTTTTGGGACAGGTTGATGCTGTATAGGCTGTTGTAAGATATACATTTTTTCTGAGAATGAACCTTGCTTCAATTTGATAAACGCTGAATCATTGTAGAGATCCTGGTATTTTATACCGTCAGGTGCAGTCATTCTGACAGAAATGAGACCATTGGTGTACGCAGAAGTCAACTTCTGAAAATGTTTCATTACATGCTGTACGGCGATAATAGATGAATTTGACCCATAATAATCAATGTTGAACATACAACCAGCTGGTGTATCTATCTCTGTTGTCATTATCGATATAGAGTCATAATATCCAGCTTTATTGACTCGAACAAAAGCCCAATTGTAAGGACGTAACATCATAAAAGCGTTTTCTGGTACAGCATCAAAAGGTTCAAAATTGATCACGCAAGTGTTGTCAGGAAATATCACACGTCTCATAGAGCTGTCTTTCAGTATTTTGATAACATCTGCTTCTGATGCCAGTCGTACTGGATACTCGACTTCACTTTGAGTTTTTTCCAAAGCTCTCGCATTAGCGCTCGTTATGTCATTTATGGTTACATCGTGTGCCAGGCGAAAATATGTCTGCAAATAAAGATACTATTAAGCGACCTGTATGTCTACCTACCGCTTTCCAGCAGGCTCAATACGTTGAATCTATGCTGGTCCAATGTTGGGTCAGCGTCGTAGACGTTGAACCAACATTGGATCAACACAGGGCCAACATATTGTGTTTGCTGGTTTTTAACTTCTTATGTTTATAATGTAAGACACATAATCTATATTACATAGTACTCTATGGAGCTGTCATCAAAAGTTATTGTGGTTTAGATAGCACAAACTTATGGTCATGTAATACACCAAATTATTTTGAACAATTCACAAATATAATATATTCATAGGTTCAGATATAATTCATTCATTGAAAAATAACATAATATCAAGGCAGAATTTGTGCGAAATAGAATTGCAATCGCAAAAAAAGAATAATCTTTCATTAAATTAATTAATAAAAAACCCTGTGGCCTTACCAACTCTTTCAACACAAAAAAACCTGGTGGTAGTTTCTCATCCCATAACTTTATGAAAGTACTAGCCGATCTGAGTCGTTCCACTGTAGGCCGCAGAGATATGGTTCGCCTGATGGCCACTCTTCCCAGCACATGGAATATTCCAGTGCCTCTCTCTGAAAAAGCTACTCTGGCCCCTTCATTTACAAAAGTACGTCCACCATCAGCAATCCAAGCCATTATAAAGGCAATCTGTTAAATACAAAACTTACTTTTATACAATCCAAGTGACAGCAACCTACAATTTCAGATGGTTGAAACTTATGAATATTTGCTTAATTTGGAATTTAACATTTGCAATAATTTTAATACCATGAGGCGTTATCTGCTATGCTAAGACCAAGGGATTGAAATAGTTTTTGATTGGCGCATATCCCTTTCAGCGCGGGGACCTACTTTAGACGTAAGAATCTGACGTCTGTAGTCAATCACCGCACTAAAAGAATTAAAAAAATATAATTGTCGTAGACTCATAACATGTACGTAGCGGAAAGAGCTAATTAGGATATTTATGATGATTTCAAATAGAAAATAACCATTTGCTCTCCATGGTTAAATACAATAATATTTCAGCGTTGTAAGGGTTAGTGTATTGAATCAAAAAGAAATGACTAGAACTGAATAATTACTTGTATTGGTTATGGAACATGCCCCTCATTTACACAGCAGTTATGGCGGTTTTAAAGCGACAAATGTATGCTGTGTATGTTGTAAGTTCGCGCACAGTTGTCATACATGTATCATCACCATGCAGGTCGTTTTGAATTGTGATACATGCGATACTTCCGCCAGCTAAATGGTATGTGGTCTGGTAAATACACAGACATGTCGACCATATTATTCCATCAAAAACGTAGTCTTAAATCTATGTTCACTGTTGCTCAATCATTAATCAAACCCCACTGAACGCAGTCTTATCATTTCGCCTTTGTTTATACTGTTTTTTTTCATAGGGTGTCAAACTGATAACGATAACTCAACGTGAATGTATTTTTGATAACAAATTTCACCATTTCTTTGTATCTTGAGATAACAATAATACTGGATATTGACCTCAAACCGCTAAGCACAACTTTAGTCGTTAAATCCGTTTTATTAGCTGTTTAAATCGTGGTTATTTGTGTCTAAACAACAAGATTTGAAAACGTTTTGCTCTGAAATTAAACACACATGAGTACTTTTTACCCACTTGAAGTTGTGGATTAAATTTTCACTCACTTGAAGTTGTGGATCGCGTTAGCGAGACACAACTTTAAGTGAGTGAAAATTGCGAGACACAACTTCAAGTGGGGAAAAAAATAAATTATTAATTTAGCGCTTTAAGTGGTATCGTATAGATATATACCGATATAAATATCTTCTCATTTTTAAACTGAATTATTGACATTCTGTTTCGAAAAAAGAGGTTTGAATTGAGGTAATATTCTTCCGCGTAAAACCCAGAAAACACAAAACATTTGCATAACATTTGTACAATGTTGGGCCAGCGTCGAAGACGTTGGGCCGACGTTGTACAAGTGTTATACAAATGTTTTGTGTTTGCTGAGAAGCGAACAGAATGTTGATTTTCAAGTAAGCAGTGAGTTCTGTTCGCATTTGCACGAACTTGTACTATACTGATTAAAATACTCTACCACTTGTCCGTCTTTCTCTGCTAAGTACATATATCTGTCTGGATCCTCTATATACTCCTGGTATCGTATAGGCAGGGAATCACGACCTTCATAGATATCAGACAGTCTGGACATGTCTAGTATGGCATCGCGATCATCCAGTCTTGCTCCACGTATTATTACACCACGAGGAAAATATGGCTGTCTGGCGCCATACATTGGATGATGTATATCTTCTTCTTCTGTTGACATCGTGGTAGACATGGGCAATAACAGTGACAAGTAAGAAATAAGCGACAAGAGAGCTGTGGACAGCTTATACAGTGTCTTAGCTTCGGGAAAAAGTAGATATATTAAGATATAAGACTTTGATATATAGGCCTACTATATTCGATTTAATTAACAGAAGAACAATGCGGGGGAAATAATCGATGTCATCACGAGCGCCTGCATTGTGCGTGTGGGAAAATTGTGTAGACTTACGAGATTGAAGACTCGTCCCAGCGTTAAAAGGGTCAATTTATCCCTTTCAGCGCGGGGACCGTCTTTAGACATATCTTCTTCTTTTGTTGACATCGTGGTAGACATGAAAAATAACAGTGACATGGAGGAAATAAGCGACAAGAGAGCTGTGGACAGCTTATACAGTGTCTTAAATGGCGTCAGAAGAAGTGACCTTTTAAGGACGAATGTGGAAATTATTCCACCGTCGTATAGAGCTCTGATTACGACCCGTAACATCGGGAATGCATATTGAATATACACGTTATTTATTATACACGTCCAGTTATGGCTATTTATCATCCTAATTGTGTTCTATGTAGGCATACCGATACTAATTTATAGTTTGTGCAAGTTACTGAAATCGAATGTAAAGTTAATAAGCAATATCTACGCACAAAGTCGTGTAAAGCATTGGTATTTACCATATGTAAATCATACAAAATAAGAAAACAACAGAGCTGACTGTAAATAGTAAATAATAGCCAAGGCTTTGATGTATTCGATTTAATGAACAGAAGAACAATGCGGGATAAAATAATTGATGTCATCACGAGCGCCTGCATTGTGTGTGTGTTGGAAATTGTGTAGACTTACGAGATTAAAGACTCGTCCCAGCGTTAAAAGGGTCAATTCAACCCTTTCGGCGCGGGGACCGTCTTTAGAAAAAATATGACGTCTAATTAAAGTTCCGCACTGAAAGAGTAAAAATAGTTAAAATGGCCCGAAAATAGGTATTAAAAAAAGAGGAAAGATCCAACTAAGACTTTTATGATAAGTTTAAATTGGAAAACCCTTTGGTCTCCATTGTTTACATCGAAACTATTTCAGCGTTGTATAAAGATTCAACTCAGTTTAAACAAAATAAAATAAAATTCCAGTGAAAATGTAGATGCTATGTTTATATAATAATTCATATAATAATTCCGTTCTTGTAGTATAATATATATCAACCCTTTCAGCTCGCTGACCTTTTTTATATGTCAAATAATAACTTCTGTGAAAGTCAGATTCTGACGTATAAAGACGGTCCCCGCACTGAAAAAAATAAATGATATATTTATAATGTCCGTAAACCCATAACATAGGTAACCTGATCAAATGAAGCGGAAAGAGCTAACTAAGTCATTTATGATGATTTTAAATTGAAAAACTTCTTTGGTCTCCATGGTTTATACAAACATATTCCAGCAAGGTAAGGGTTAATCAGAATACATGCGTGAGGATAGTCAATAGGTATCGCACATAATGTGATTATGTTGGCATATATAAAAGCTTATTATCATCACCTCCCTCGCCACTATTCCATACCTCCATAACACCAAAGTTTACTAGTTCCCAATGAACATACATCCTCTTCAGAATGCAGATATATATATATGATTTTTAAGCTATTTTTTATTTCAATTCCTTATTACCCCTTGTAATGCGGCAGTACAGAGAGTGGCTGTGAAATCTCTATCCCCTGGTGGTGAATATTAGCTGATCTGGGGAAGATGACCAGTGTCTGAAGTAGAGAGAGAGACACTGGTGACACGAGTGAAAATAAATGCTTCTCTCCCATCAATTCTCAGACGATTTTAATTTTGTTTGGTTTGTTTGAAAGAGCTCGTGCCTGTGCAAAGAACTTCCTTTTAATTCGTAAACAACTTATGCGCTAATAAGGACCTAATTGGGACCATTCACAATAAATACGTCTTCTCTCTCAATTCTTACCCGATTTCAAGACAGAAGATGTGTAACCATCTATTGCCATTTGCCACATATTGATATGAATGGCCCCTTTAGCAGTTTATTCTGCTTGGAGATTTCAATTTTTGACAGGACAATCCTAAGTGAGCCGAAAAAAACTGCGCACAATGGTACAAGAATTTATTAAGGAAAAATACCAGTGTATTCATGGTGTTTCCTCTTCATTTGTTATTATTCCCGACATCATTAATGCCGGTCCAATTACCTGGTCACTGGTAATGATAATCAGTTCATCATTTAGTAGTATTTACCCAAAAAAGCCTAGAATTATTTATATTCTAAACCTAAAATATCAAATCTAAAATAACTTAATCACTGTTATTTGTCATTTAAAAAACTAATTTGATCCAGGAGAGAAAGAGCTTATGTGTCATTGACACGCTGCTTTTAATTATTTCCTCGTTAATCAAGCTAATTATCTTAATTGGGTTTTTTTCCGTACACCCCTCATATGACATGTGACAAAGTTTGAATTAAGCTTATCTGTATAGGCCGTGCACAAGAGACTCCGTCACCAACGTCCGATGCAGCAAAGCTCCACACTATGCGTTCTCATTATCAAGCAAGCATTTGTAACCAGGTACATGCCTTGATCTTCCCCCAGTCACCGAAATGAAATGGGATGCATCATTGCACTCAGAAATACTTCTCTACAAAGCCAAAAGGCAGCATAGTACCATGGCTATTATCTCTGCCACCCATTCCCAATCTTGCAAGGAAATTATTTCATGTCGCGGTACAAAAGGGTGTCTAAGCCAACATTACAGAAACATTCAAATTGGACGATGCGCTTTCGCAGGGAAGGGATAAGATAGAAACTGATGAACTCGTCTGTTATTTAGCATTGCTAAACATGTGAACTACACACAAAATATGGCTTGATCAGTTTGTTTATACATAACACCGAATAAGGAGGTGATTTGCACAGTGTATAGTTCAGGTTTGTACCGTGCTCATTAAATCTCGATTTTTAGGCGGCAGCCATCTTGGAATTTTTCTATTTTTTAGAAATAATGATTTATTTGCATGCTACCCATATATCAAACCTTATAAAAAGTCTTATTCGTAGCCAATTTTCATGTTTTTATTTAATATATGGAATTTTAGCCTGTGAGTGCAGCCATTTAGGATTTCTCTATTTTGAGACATTTTGAGGCTTTTTCACGCTTGGCATACATCAAATTCGGGTTCAGTATATAGAACTACCCCTAAAAACACTGTATGTCATAAATTAACACGATTTGCCTTCGGGGTTACACTTTCTGTAAAAATAACCTAGTCTAATACGTAAGAATAACAAACACATTCAGGATATATACAGGACATAACGAATATCTGACGGACGTAACGAACGTGAAGTGAACAGTTGTCGGTCATCATTTTTGAAAATTGTGTATACCCATCAAAATAAAAAGACATTTGGCTCATGGATGGTATGTTTTAATTTACTACGTTTTGTACATTTTCTCAAAGCTATATCAACAATTCCCGGAGATAACATTATTTCTCATCAAAGTCGTCAAATCCTGTGGCGCTGAGACATTCTGTTAGATTATTTTCGATCACCATAATTATGGACAATATCGACTGTTAAATTAGGTACTTGCATCCTGATTCATCGTGGTGTGTGACGATAGGTCAATAGTCAGATTGTCTCTCTTGTGTCTCACCAGGTGGCACTCGCTGATCTATTGCTGGTCTCTGTTCAAAACAGATAACAAACACACTAAAGCAAGAGGTTACAGCTTTGTATTCGTTTTTATTCCGTTTTATGAGCCGATTAAATCATTGTTATTGGGAACGATTATGTGTTAAAACATCAAAATTTGCAAATATCAGTTCTGGTCTCAAATTGAACAAATATGAGTAATTTTCACGCACTTGATGTTGTGGGTCGCGGGACACAACGGGACAAGTGTTGGATCAGCGTCGCAAATGGTGGCCCAACATTGCACTACCATATACAGATATACTAAGCATATAAATCAATGATATGATGCATGTTAGGCCTCTATGTTTAATTTATCTGTTTTAGATCAGAAAATTTCAAAATCTAATGATAAAAAAACATTTGAGAAATAAAACATTTAACTTTTTATGGAAAAGTTAATGAGGGCGACGAAATAAAAAAAACATTGGACAAATTTCAAGAAAAATTAATGAGGGCGATGAAATAAAAAACAAGCAAAAGAAAACATAGCTGAAATAAACTTGTTTTTTTCGGAATGTTTTTTTATCTCTGTAAATTAACTGTTTCTTTTCGGAAATTGGCAACAATCCAATGCGCGCGCTGGGCAGAAAAGAAACACATGTTTACACATGCCTGAATCTAATGCGCGCGCTCATTTAAAACAGATTTAAAAAAACATAGTGGCCTTAGATATTTAGAACATAATATCATGGACATATACATCTACTAAAGTTGTTTGAAAAAATTGTGAATTCCAAAAAATACGAAAAATACAAAAAAAAAACTATTTTAGAATAAGTTTGCACAGAATATATTTTACATGTTCAACCAACTACTTCACTATAACATTGTTAAAACATTATAATACAACAGTTATTTGAAATTAATTTTGGTTTCAGTAGAATTTATCAGAATAAATTGTATGTTTGGCTTGTTATGCATGATTATTGTGTAGTTCATTGACCATGTTAATAAAGATAAATCATTTTATAGGTAATAACACTCGCCAATGAATAACGACGTCATTAACCTACGTATATTTGCAAATACCAAGTCATGATTATGGATGTAGATGTGATAATGCAATTAAAAGATCAAGACGAGAAGTGTTCTCTCACAAATATAAATATACATGTAATGCTAATTTTCAATATTTAGTGGTAGGCCTACCTTTTAATGATCACCGCTGACTTTCACTGTCAATGAAGCTGCCCCGCGTTGAAGGTACTCTCTCTTTTTGCGCAAAGGACAAAAACCTCCAGATTTGCACCATCGCTGAAAGATTTCCTCCGTCAGCCGTCTAATTTCTCTCTTTTTGCGGAGAGGACAATAACCTCCTGTTTTACAGTTGTCTTGCAATGCCTCTTCTTCTATCTCCCGATTTTCTCTCTTTCTACGGAGAGGACAATAACCTCCTGTTTTACAGTTGTCCTGCAATGCCTCTTCTTCCATCTCCTGATTTTCTCTCTTTCTACGGAGAGGACAATGACCTCCTGTTTTACAGTTGCGCTGCAATGCCTCTTCTTCTATCTCCTCATTTTCTCTCTTTCTACGGAGAGGACAAAAACCTCCTGTTTTACAGTTGTCCTGCAATGCCTCTTCTTCAATCTCCTGATTTTCTCTCTTTCTACGGAGAGGACAATGACCTCCTGTTTTACAGTTGTCCTGCAATGCCTCTTCTTCAATCTCATGATTTTCTCTCTTTCTACGGAGAGGACAATGACCTCCTGTTTTACAGTTGTCCTGCAATGCCTCTTCTTCAATCTCCTGATTTTCTCTCTTTCTACGGAGAGGACAATAACCTCCTTTTTTACAGTTGTCTTGCAATGCCTCTTCTTCAATCTCCTGATTTTTTCTCTTTCCACGGAGAGGACAATAACCTCCTGTTTTACAGTTGTTCTGCAAAGCCTCTTCTTCCATCTCTTGATTTTCTCTTTTTCTACGGAGAGGACAATAACCTCCTGTTTTACAGCTGTCTTGCAATGCCTCTTCTTCAATCTCCTGATTTTCTCTCTTTCTACGGAGAGGACAATGACCTCCTATTTTACATAATAAGTCACCTTTAACGACCTCTTCTGAGATGATGACCACCAGGCTGACCATCACTAGTTGCATCATCATTATATTTCTCATACTGACAGCAGACACACTTATTTCTGTAAAAGAGATGGATGCATTTTCAATGTACGTTCAATCCACACGATGATTAATACACAAATATATATATAGGGTCTATGAATCAGTGGCGAATCAGGATCGATATTTGCTACAAAACTTCTTCTCTAACGGTGCCCTGTTCACTAGCTAAGAGGACAAAGCAATCATTATTTGACGACTAGATAATACAAAATTGCAGGTAGTCTATCAACATTTCATATTCTAAATTCTGATTTAAATTATTCATAATCTAAAACATTTGTAAATCTTGATGTTTAAACACACGATTCGTTCCCAATAACTGCGAATTTAACGGCTCTAGTAAAAATGATTAAACACGACTAATGATTAGCCAGCAAACACAAAGCATTTCTATAACATTTGTAAAACGTCAACCCAACGTCTTTGACGTTAATCTAACATTGTACGAATATTGTAAAAATGTTTAGTGTTTGATTGGTAGCGGTGTAAAACAAAGTGCTGGCGGTCAACCATATTAACATGGGACCCAACAAAGATACTTACTAAGCTTCTGCACTGCTATTCCTACTTGAGACTTCTGTTAATCTGCTCACACAGATGTTCTATGTTCCACAATCGCAGTCTCTAACTATCAGGTTATGATAGCGACCTTGCCATTAATTATCGTTGTCTGCTCATGCGTGCATGGGGTAGTTTAAAATGTTTATAATGGTAGTCATTAGCTCACACGCGACATGGTACTTAGAGGTATCTACAGTACTCACATCTATCCATGTTAATTAGTGCAATGGCGATATTACTATTTTATAATAAGGATACCAAGCCACTTGAATTGAATAATGTGTCGTTTGCATTAGTTAACTATTTAAGCGCTGAGTTATATCTCTGTCGCAAGCATCTTCTGAATCCAATCCGTACTTTCAAAGTGTGCTGATATAACATAATAAAAACTTATCTATAGTACAGTTATGATTGACGCTTAACGCTTAACACAAACACATACGATGAAGTTGGGCTTTGATCAAATTGAATAAATTTCACCTAGACTACAATAGTATGCAAATTATATGGTATTCACTCAGTTTGTCACACATAATTTCTTCATATAAGCCATAACACTATACCAATGTCCAATTACTTGGAAGTTGTGCCTCGCTGACGCGATCCACAACTTCAAGTGAGTGAAAATTATTAAGATTTGACAAAATGGAGGTCAATTCTTTTCAAACCTTGCTGATTGATGTCACATTTTATCTTTAACATGTTAAAATGTGGTACTTATTGTGCTAACAAAACATGAAAACCCGAATATATGCGGCACCGGCGGTTAAAGGGTTAATATTGGCCCACCGTCTGCGACGCTGGATCAACATCAAGCCAGCATTGCATTGGATCAGCGTCCCGTGTTTACTGGGTAGTTTCAGAGAGGGATCACTTTGAACATTGGGTCACCAGAATAGCTCTTCTCGTTATCGGAGGTGAAATATTAGAATAATTAACAACCATAGCTAGGTCTCTAATTTCACACATAGGAGTATTTTTTTTATCCAATTGAATCTGTAGGTCGCGGTGGCGAGGGACAAATTCAAGTGGTTGAAAATTTCATTGATATTACTTATTGGTTAACATGGTTTTACTGCTGCGAAGGGGGATCTAATTATTGCAAATCAATCCAACTACTCTGTTAGGCCACTATGTTTAATTTCTCTGTTTTAGATCAGAAAAAAATCCAAAATCTAATAAGGGAGGGCGGTAAAAAAACATTTCAGAAAGAAAAACATTAAACCTATTTTTGGAAAAGTTAATGAGGGCGACGAAATAAAAAAATCATTGGTGAAATTTCTAGAAAAGTTACTGAGGGCGACGAAATGAAAAAAAAAAGATTTATTTGACAAAAATTCAATGAGGGCGACAAAAAAAACAAAGCTGGAAAAAATGTATTTTATATCTTGAAATAAACTTGTTTTTTCTTCGGAATGTTTTTTTTCTCCTGAAAAAAAACCATGTTTTTTTTGGTAATGCGCTGCCTAAATCTAATGCGCGCGCTCATCTAAAACAGAGAAAAAAACCATAGTGGCCCAGTGTGGCCCAAGTAGGCCTAACGTGTTACTCCACTCTACATACGCCCCTGACGAAATGACAGCTTATAGTCACACGTTACACGTGGCAGTATCAGCTGATCCCTCCCGTCATTCAGTTGTAAAACACGAATTAACCCTTACAGCGCTGAAATATTCTTTTATAAACTGTGGGGACAATTTTTTTTCAGTTTGAAATCATAAAAAATGTCGTAGTTACTCTATCCGCTTCATTTGAATATGTTATGGCAAATCATTATTTATGCTGGTTTTGCTATTTAAAACAAATGCTCAACATATACAATTTACCATCCGGCATTTTCTAGCTTTTTGGACCCTAGAGATGTCATTCCAATAAAAAACCTGGCTATTTACAGAACATTTTGGGTTGACCTATCTGGCACGCACACGCCATTTTTTTTATTTGACGCGTGTACTTTTAGAAACAGTATTTTTTAGCAAAAATATTTACTGAAATTGGTCTAATATGCATGTGCAAATATTATTATACTAATAATAGTTGTCAGCTGTATATATCGCTAAAATCCACATATTTATGATTAGAGCGCTCACACGTCTTTACAATTAAACACATTCTATTTAATTAAAGGTTGTTAAATTAATTATTCTTAGCGGTGACAACGGATTAATAAGTATTAAACAAATCAGTTTATAAAAGATAAGTTATACAAAATTTGAAAAAAATGTGTTTTAATGTGTTTTTAAAAGTCTCCAGCGATGTGGCATTATTCAGGGGAAAAGTCAATTTGTTGCACAATCCAGGTGCACAGATGCAAAAAGCTCTGGTATAGGCACCACGAGCACGTGACATTTCTATATTATTACAAGATTTTGATCGCAGAGCCTAGAGGGATTATAATGACATGACATGACTTAGTATCTAATAATCTAAGTAGACGACTATGAGTACATGTTGTAGAAAATGAAAATAATCGCAAATAGGTCTGAATAATCCTAAATCATGTAAATATGTTGAAAGATAATTTAAACGTAATATTCTCATTATCCTCTTCAAGGCCGCCGCTAATGAGATGTGCAGCACATTTGTAGCGCATGATTTCGCTGTATTCCATTAGTTACAAAAAACTGTGTTTCCTAGCTAACGGAGGATGTTGAATCAATGTAGGTCTAGTGTTTGCCCACCATCTACAACGCTGGACAAACATTAATCCAACATTATGTTTACGTCTCGTGTTTGCTGGGATGTCCCTGGTTGCATATGAGGAGATATGGATGCCATTTCCATCAGTCGGAGTTTTCAGATTTCAGAATGCCCCTGTATCCGCGCATACACGTGGGCGGATCGATAATTACAGAAAAAAATTGTCGTGGATGGCTGCACTTATGATTTGTTTTTTTTTCAGCGTTTTTTATCTGATTTATTACATTTATTGCATTTATTACATCAGGTACAGTAATGCAGGACTAAATACCTGACTGGAATTTAAATCTACACCAAACCGGCCTCGGTGGTTGTCGCCAAGCTTACGTGATATTGAGAAAATATATAGCATGAGCCTACCCTGATGACATCGCATGGCTCTGACACAGTGACCTCCATTTTTAAATGTAATAGTTCTAATACGATCACATGTTTACGCCTGCTGAAAATGGCATAGTTTTCATAGGCACTTGAAATATTCGTCTCAATTTCTTGGCATCCGAGTTTTTTGGTAGGCAGCGCGTTTTTACACAGCTGGCTGTGGAAACAAAATGGCGGTCAGTGTAACTGGGCCTCGCGCAGTAAATGAGGCGGCCCAGTCATACAGGGTAGCATGAGCCCATCTCTGAGCGAATTGCAGTAGCCTTGGGATATATCGTAAATTTCCCCTGGTAGTAGTAAATGTGGCTAGTTAAGAGTCTATATCTATTTTAAGTCGTTAAGTTTTTTAGCGAGAGAGTTACGTCCAATTTTTAAAGTTGTTAAAAAGTAGGAAATTTCCTTCTTTCGTTGATAGATTGATATCATTATGTGATTATTTTGTAAAATGTCAAGGCAAATTATGTGATCGTTTTTTAGGCCCCAGCCAAATTTTGATTTATGGCTATATTGTCCCTACTGTAGTCACGAGGTGCGTTCGTCCGTCCGCCCGATCGACATATTTTCTCGTTAGCAAGATTCACTCATTCATTCATTCATTCATTCATTCATTCATTCATTCATTCATTCACTCATTCACATCATTTTTCCATTTAATTTCACCGATAGCTCGGATTAGTTTAAAAAATGGGCGCGGGTCGGTCAAAAAACGAGGTTACGGCGACCAAAATGACCGACTATCGGCCATTATTTACTTAATTATGCATAATTATAGCTACACCATAACGGTTTCAGAGAGGGATATGCAAGATATTCAACTCGATCAAATTCAAAATGGCCGATCTGCGGCCATCATTGACTTTAATATGTGTAATATCTGAAACCCGTGTCAGACAGCTAGACGGTAAGACCTACATTAACAAAATAAAACGACACACCCTGAAGAAAGTTAACTTGATCAAAATTCAAAATGGCCGATTGACATTTCTGACAAAAAAAATTGTTTTTTTAATTTAATTTAATTTTCTCCTATTATTTGTCTAATAATACATGACCAGTTTGAAATGGTATAGTTATGGTTTAATCTTATATTCTCCTGTATGAATCAATATTTAAAAAAAAAAAGTAAGTTTCGCCTTTAAACGATGAATAGAGGTTGATGCTAGCTTTTTTATTTTGCTCTCCGTAAAACACATTTAGCTTGTAGATTCGAAACCATTTAACTTGGATTCTATAGTTGGAGGCTGATATCTGAAACGCGATTCGGAAAGATTAATCGAATGGTTAAAATTTTGTTAAAATAGTCGAAGTAAGACGAAGTAAGCTCATTATCGTATATATTGTATTTTTGTGGTAACCCGATTATCAATGTTTCTTAAAAAAAACTAGTGATCGCGTCACCTACTAAGATATATCCTATAACTTACTGCATTAAATACAGGTCTGAAAGGTAATTAAAAGTGTCATCTTATCATGATCATGATGAATGGGTAGATTAACCTTCACTTGCTGATATGTTATTTATTTGCGTTTATTGCGTTTATTTGCGATTTTAAACCAAATAATATGTCACCGAAATAGATAATATAGTTTGAGGTAGATGCTCATTTAATCAAATAATTTAATTTAGAAAATGTATATTTTCAAAAAATAGAGAAGTTTTTCGTCATTTGAAGCTTGGTATTGCGCTAAGATTGACTCTGTACATTGTTAAGCAAATAATTTAGCCAAACTTACTGATGTCATGTCATTCAGTATACTCTTTTCTATAACAATTTGGCTGGGAATAAACACATTATATACAATTATTGTTTTGTTTCATGAGCTTAGTCACGATATATCCTTATATATTGGACGTTACACATACGATACTCATTATAGAGTTTTGCTCTAGACAAAACGCTAATTTTGCATGATGCTTTCTTATATTTACATAAATCGAACATTCACATCTTTAGTCACGTCTTTATTTAATTACGATATGTCACTTTACACTTTGTTCCATTAGCTGATTAGAGGTACCCTAAGACCACTTAGTTATAACATTATACGTGTAGTTACATGTATCCTGTGTATGTCAACCTTCGCTCGATCTTAATTAAGGGACTAAGTCGCTCTTAAATACGAATTCACCTCATTCTAAGCTGAAGTAACAACAGCGCCAGCTTTAAACACATATACCCGTGTTCATATGATGTAAACATGTCCATAGACTAGAACTACAAACGTTTTTTACCAGCTAGGCTAGATATAGTTTTATCACAAATAGGTCATTGAAAATACAGCAGTATTTTTTCAAATTATTATATTTATCTTGAAAAAACTAGCCAGTTCCAATTAGCCTTCCCAGCATAATCAATGTTGGTTTAACGTTGAACCAACGTTAAACCAACATTTATTCAACGTGTGGTATCTGCTTGGTTGTATTGTACCGTGTATATACCGTAAGTGTTGGTATCTGAAAAAAGCGAGCATGACTCCTTTTATTCTGCTAACAAAATAGACCACCCCCTCCCAATATTTAAGTCCAGTCGGTGGTCACTAATCTCAACTTTCGAATTCCTAAAACAAATTTTCTGAGATTAATTTTATTTCATAAATTAGAAGGGTTGCGATTAATGCCCCCCATCTGGACTTATATACCGAGGGGCGGTCTTTTATTTACTAACAAAAGTAGGTTTTTTTATTTGACCAATAATTTGAAGACAAATAATTTTGATATAAATATCTCCATTCTACTATACCTCAGCACCAAACCAACAAAATCATTGACTGGTCTCACACGTGAGTTTGAATTGAAAAGAGCGGCAATTTAGTTTCGGATTGACGTCATTTTTAACTGGTTGTATACGGTATGAACATATGGGTGGAATCTTCGAATGTTTGAGACAAATCAGTGCCTGACAATCTATAAATTTTCACGCTGACGTCAAAATACACAATAATGGCCCTTCACCCATTTTTAAATTTACCATATAGTTGACAATGAGATACACATAATTATATAAATTTCCAAGCGATACTCCACAAAAAGTCATATGTTGAAGTTTATCATATAGTGTCATATGTGGAAGTCTACCCTAGTCTCAGGCGACGGCGACAGACACAGTGAAAGCTAAATGTAGACAAAAAATAAGAAAGATTGTTTGACAAGCAAGAACTTTTATTAAATAAAAACAACTTAATAACAATAACCAGTAATAATTGAATATAAATACAACAGTATAACAATAATACAATAGTCTTAATATTTGCTATCATCATCAGACCACCAATCAATGCGTCATTCTATATCATCATAAAAATATCATCAGTCTGATGGTACACCTTGTTTTGATGGGGCATATTTATCACATCATGTAATTCTGTTTTTTTTTTGAATAATTAATACATTATACATATTACAGAGTATTTATCCAATGCTGTACTAACTGGCGACCCATCAACACCAAGGGCCAATGCAATACAACCACGTATAGCGCTTAACCTTATCTCTAGGCACAAATGGTCATTTACATGATGACTTTGCAAGGCATTAAAATCAATGCAAACTGAAATCAACAACAATTACAACAGCAGCTGCTGCAACAGTATCAACCATATCAACAACAACAGTGGTAGTAGTAGTAGTAGTGGTAGCAGTAGTAGTAGTAGTAGTAGTAGTAGTAGTAGTAGTAGTAGTAGTAGTAGTAGTAGTAGTAGTAGTAGTAGTACTGAATAAGTAGTAGTAGTTGCTGTTAAATAGTATTGCCGTACACCTGCATGTGTGGAATATAATCACGTAAGCTGATCATTATATAACCTTCAGGATCCAAAGACCTCAGTAAATTATCTTTGTGATAAGTTTAAGGATCGATGGTATGAAGCAGTGCATTCCACAAAAGTCGATTTTTCCAAAGCACCGATTACCAAGGAAATCAAACAAAAGTACAGGCTAGAGATGGTTTATGTCGAGTGGCAACATAGCAAAAGCCTCCGACTTAGGGCGGAGCTACGTGCTATTCGACATACTCATTGATTTTTCCTCCCATGGGATTCTCAGGTGACAGTGCCACTGACCATTAAAAGCCGTTCATTAGGAGTTTGCGGAAGGACTCGTCAGGTGGAGGTGAAGGTGGAATACACAGTAGTACCCCACAGAAAGGCTTAGATATTAAATAGGCAGTTCACATCAGTATTTACTCTTGAACCTCCTTGTCCTCTAACTGAGAAAGGTCATAGCCCCCACCCTACTATGCCTAGAGCGCCATAGTGCCGAGTGAAAGGAATACAGCAACTACTGCGTTCTATATTCACATTATTGTGACCAACATTGCAACCCATTTGGGTTCTAGTAAGACCCTCAATCAACTCCAAGATGGTTTTAGAAAACGCCTGCTCTGCGACACTCAGCTATTATCACTATTTCAAGACCTAGCCAGTAGACCGGCTGAAAAAGATTTGATAGTGATGGATTTCAGTAAGGCTTTTGAAAAGGTGCCACACAGGAGACTGTTATACAAACTTGAGTGGTATGGGCTTAGGGGAGGGAGCCTCGACTGGATCAGGAGTTTTCTGGCGGACATGGTACTAAACCCCCCCCCCCCCCGGGACCTGTCTTATCTGGAGTTCCACAGGGTTCAGTATTGAGTCCAATCCTATTCCTCATATACATTAACGATCTGCCGGATAGCATCACCCACATTACAGTTCGTCTATTCACAGATGACTGTATTTTGTAATACAGTCAACAACCACCAGCCTCGACTGGATCACCATTTTTCAGGCGAACATGGTACTGAGTCTCCCTGAGACCTGTCTTGTCTGCAGGAGTTCCACGGGGTTCAGTATTGGGTCCAATCCTATCCCTTATATACATTAACGATCTACCGGAGAGCATTACCCATAGTACAATCCGTCTGTTCGCAGACGACGCCGACGACGACACCGACAACCCCCAGCTCCAAGCAGATCTTGATAATATTGCGGAGAGGTGGTTGATGTGCGTTTAATGTTGGCACATGTTTCTCAATAAGGATTGGAAGTCAAGGAGGTCGACCAAAACTTCATCCACCCATGTACACTCTCTGTGGCCAGGTGCTCTGTATAACAGACATCACAATGTATCTAGAGCTTTTCAGACTCGAACTGCAATAGCCATTTAAGAAGGTGACATCCAAGGCTAGTTCAGTGCTAGAGTTGTCGAGGACAAATCTCAGAATAGCATCAAAACATGTTACAACTCAAGCATTTGAGGCACTGGTCGGACTCCATATAGAATATGCTTGTACAACGTGAGACCCCCATACACAGATGACTTTTATGAGGATTGATATGGTCCTATGGCCCGCTATGTGTGCAACCGCTGGCATAACACCAGCAGAGAAACATCCATGCTAAACGAGTTGGGCTGGGAAGCTTTCATCAGACGGGAAAGCCATATAGGCTCTGCATGATGTCCCAAATAGTACATGAGCTGGTATATATAGCTTGGGAACAGAACCAGGTTCTGAATACCAACCTGCAGTGTAGGCTCTCACACCTACACATATGCTCCCATCCCCCGCACGACATTATAGATGTGCATTTTTTCCATGAACAATTATTACATGACATGCCTTTAATACCACCAGATGTGTTTGCCTGTCCATCATTGAAAACATTAAATATAGTTATAGTCTGTGAAAATCTTTAAATAAAGATATACATCTTGGCACTTCGGTGATCAAGTTAAAAAGAACTTGTAGTAATCTATATATACACCATGTTAATTTCGATATTTAATATAACTGTAACGGAAGCTACATTAATATCAACAATTTGTGCAAACATCAAACAATCTAGGTCTGCACTTTCATATTAAATATCATTAACACGAAATATAGATCTGCATAATACCATTCAAATACATGTGCCAGTAAAGATGAACAAGTGTGTGTGATGACAATATACACAATGTTGGTTAGAACCATGTTAATTGTGGACAATTATTATCATGATATCTACGACTACATCATAACACTGAAGTGCATGTAACAAGGTTGATTATGCTCAAGTACATGTAATGGCAAAGATGACAGTGGATTATGTATATGACATTGCACCCTTACAGTTATTTAGTTTAAATGTTGACCCACCTGAAGTGAACCCCAAGTGAGTTAAAATCAGCCATTTTGAATCAAAACATATTTCAATCAAGCAAATGTAATGCTTATTTGTCCTGCAAATGTGCTTTTTAAAAGAACAACTAACCTTTTAAACCATCACGATGCATCAAAGCATCATTTTACATTTCTTGATGTTTAAACACCTATTTCTTTCCCATTATAAGGGGACACTACTTCTGTACCACCATGAAAATTGATATTTAGAATATGAATATCATGGGATAAAGATATACATCATGACACTCGAGTATATGTAGGCCTATCAAACAGTCTAGATCTAGATGATAACAGTTGTGCGCAAGATAAATTAAATATCTAGATCTACAGTTATTGGTTGTTGTGCTAACAATATCAAATTCTGATCTACATCATGAAATACACAATGGCAATTATTGTGACAATAAATATCATTATCATGGAATCTAAGTCGACAATAGAGTGCAAATAGTAAAATGTCAACAATCTAGATATGCACCGTGGCATTTGTGAAAATAAATAGTTATACACGTAGAATGTAAATCTACATCATAACTCTTAATCGCATGTCACTTACATGCCAATTGTGATAATAAACACAATTATCGTGGAATATAGATCTACGCCATCCCTCCTAACACTTGAACCGCTACATGAAAATATTTTTTTATACACTTGAAGTTGTGTCTCCACCAACCCACAATTTTAAGTTGGTAAAAAGTACATATAAATTATGTGGAGAATTTGAATAAAAACAAATGCTAAACTAGCAAAATTATTGCTCATTTCCACTTCAAATGATCTTGCTTGAAGGAAAAATAAAAATCGCTAAAAATGTCTATGGATATCGCATCCGACATCACAGATATAAGAGTGCAATTGTCTGACACGTTCCCCCTTATTAAAGCGCCAAGATATCTTACTTACATATTCACCCATTTGAAGTTGTGTCTCGCTTTCGCGACCCACAACTTCAAGTGTGTGAATTTTTTTAAACATAGTTCCTTAGTTTGAGACAAAATATATGCAAATATTGCTGCTATACTATCTTCTTTCCCATTATAAGGGGGGTGGTACTTCTGGACCACTGATCACTATGAGATTTAGAATATCATTGATAAATATACATCATGCCACTTGAGTGTATGTGTCAAACACTATAGATCTAGATGATAACAGTTGTGACGTTAGATACATTAAATATCTAGATCTACATGGCTGTATGATGTTTATTGTGCTAACAAACATAAACAATCAAGATCTACACCATGAAATACACCATGAAATACACCATGACAATCATTGTGATACTAAATATTATATTATTATAATGGCATCTAAGTCGACACGTGACTGCAAATGGTAGAAATGTCAACCATCAAGATCTACAGTGTCATTTTTGAAAATAAATAATTATACAGAGAGAGTGTAAATCTACATCAAAACTCTTAAGAAATTGTATGTAACTTGCATGATAATTATTGTGATACTAAATACAATTATCGTGGAACATAGATCTACGCCATGTATCTTAACACCTGAAGCTCTACATCATAAAAATAATGTTTTACACACTTGAAACTGTTTCTCCACCAACACGCAACTTTAAGTTGGTAAAACATAATTATGTGTGGGGAATTTTAATCAAAACATTTGCAATCTAGCAAAATTATTGCTCATTTCTCCTTCAAATGTTATTGTTTGAAGCACAGATAAAAGGCTAAAAACGGCTATGGACAGTGTTCGATAAAGCACATCAGACATCGGACCTGACATCACAAATGTGACAGTGACATTGTCTGACACCTTAACTCTTAAAGCCCTAAGTTGTCTGATTTATAATTCTACTTAACAAAAATGCAAACATTTATATGTATTTTTCATCCACTTGAAGTTGTGGGTCGCGACAGCGAGACACAACTTCAAGTGGGTGAAAAATACACATATTTATTTAATTTGAGACCAAATATTTGCAAATTGTAATTCTTAAACATTCATTTCTATCCCAATAACAGTGATTTGATTGGAAAATGCAAGAGCAGAGCGCATGCAGCACGAATTATACACAAGCTAGATCTACATCGATCATGACATTTAAATCAAATCAGTCGTTCCACTAATTCACAATATTTAATTCTGACGGAAACACTCCTCCCGTTGACCATGAAAGCTGTATTGATATACCGAACATCATGACACTTAAATATTAATGTTAAAAAGAACAGTCAATCTATATCTACACCATGGTAACTCGGATATTTGATATAACTGTGATGGAATCTAAAGCAACATAAAGAATTTGTGCAAACATAAAACAATCTAGATCTCCCCTTTTATATTAAATATCATTACCAGGAAATATAGATTTGCATCATACCATTCAAGTGCCAATAAAGATGACGAAGTGGATGTGATGACAATATAAACAGTGTAGGCCAGCATATTTCAATTTAGCAAATGTAATGCTTATTTGTCCATCTAATGTGTTTGTTAAAGAAAAAATGAAAAGGTAAAATTCGATTTCCCATTTTTGGTTAGCACATAAAATATCAGCTTTTAAGCACGTTAAAGATAAAACTTGACATCAATCATCAAGATTTCAGAATCGTTGACCTCCATTTTGTCAAATGTGAATAATTTTCAATCAAGTCAGTGAAAATTACAATTAAATAATTTGGCGTTTAAAGGGTTAAATATAATGTAGATCTATAGCGAGACACTTAGGTGTGTGCACTATAAATATTGACACTGTATTTCTACGAGATGACACAATTTGTGACATTCAATATAATTATCATGGAACATCGAATTGACACCAACATCAAGGCCTACACACTAATAACAAGAATCGGCCAAACTAGATGACAATTGTGATAATAAAGTATATCTTGCAGTCTCTCGTAGTAAAAAAAAACATAACCTGACATATTTTATTACACTTGCATTTACAGACTTGTAGTAAACTTGTTTACTACAAGTAAACTTGTTGTAAAGTCGCAACAGAATTACAGTTCCAATAAAAGCTGTATTCCTCGGTGTAACACAATGAATACTCCCTCTTACGAAAATCAATAGCGGCATTGGTTGTGTATATTAGCACACAAAAGCTGTAACATTTGAACGTCAAAAATACCCCACCCCCTTTCCCTCCACCTACTTTAATCTACCTCCCATTCCTACACTATTTTATATAACCCTTATTGATTCACTCACTAGATGAATTTCTGATGAGAAAATGTTGTCTCAACAGACACGAGATTTCGGCTCAATGCTGGTTTAATGTTGAGCCATTGTCTGCGACGCTGACCCAACATTAAGCCAGTATTGGGCCGACGCCTCGTGTAATTATCTCAAAAATATGCCGAGCTTCCATGGCAGCAATTGCTCATTCTTCACCAGGAAGCCCCGAAATAACTGCACTGTTTTTATCGTATTACAATGTCACTTAAATGACCATTAGTAGAAGACACAGCAGAGCATGGCCATGGAACGGCCTTCGGCCGTGGATTACTGTATTTGTTTTACCCGAAAAAATCAACTTTTTTCCACACTGCGGTGACTGGGAGCCATCTCGACCACAATGTCCAAAAAATAACCATAGCTTTTTGATAAAACAGTGGTTGTGCATAGACAGTGTTCCAAGCTCTTCAAATGACTGAGGTGTACAGTGCTGCCTATGGGGTGCTGTGCACCAGAAAAGGTCATACAATAAGAGCATAGCAAACACTGACTTCTTTCTTTGGTGATATTGTGCAGAAAACGACATAAACCAATATTCACTCATAGGCCCTAAGTGGCAGATTGCACCAGTTGCCTTTCTTCTTTCTCCGGAAATAATATATGAGCTACCACCCAAGCCTACACTAAGCTACGGGTAATTTAGAAATTTAGAAATAAAAATCAAAATCCTCCCTCTTCCATTCTCCCTCCTCTTCCTCGTCTGCCCCCTCGCTCGGCTCTTCCTCCACTGCTTCCTGTCTCGCCTCTTTCTGATCTTGTACGTCTTTGTCAGCCATGTCCGTCTCTACATGGTTACCATCGTCGTCGGTCGTCTCGTAGTCGGCTACGGCACCCAACGAGTAGTAGGACTGAGCGTCTTGTGATGACGTGGATGAAGGCAGACACCTCTTGAACAGGTTCCTCAGGCTGCTCAACCTCCTGCGCCACCTGGAGCCTGGTGTCTTTGTTTCTACAGGAGCCTGCAAGCAAAGCAATTATAATGATAACCCCTCGAGCGTTACATTATAAAATTGTAATTATTATCAACTTGAAGTTGTGTCTCGCTACCGATTCTGGAATGGGTAAAACTTACTTATTTGTACAATTTTGAAAAAATATATGCCATTTTTGCTAATTTAATGTACTTTTCTCTTGCAGCAAGACTAAGAACGGCTGTAGACGTGATTAGAAATTTAATATGGATAACGTGATGTCAATCGAGGCTGTGTGGAAGTCAGAAAATATAATCAGGTTGTCTAGACCTATGGGTAACTTCACATCAAACTTTTTTTTATCTGAAATTTGAAATCATCCTAAATATTTTAGATAGCTCTTTTCGCTTCAGTTGAATACCTATGTTATGGTTCTACGTCCATTATACATTTTTAATTCTTTCAGTGCGGGATCGACTTTAGCCGTCAGAATCTGACGTCAATAAACGTCAGATTATTAAGTCCTCACACTGAAAATGGTTAACCGGTATGCACGAGTATAATAGTTTTTAATTTGTTCTATTAGCTGATCAGATTAATGTTAGTGGGAATGAAATGAGTGTTTAAAGGGACTGGCCAAAGCTAAAATCATCCAAAAATCGGTGATTTTATTCCGAGTTCTCAATATGACCATATGATGTAAACATGTACATAGACCAGAACTGCAAATTTTTAAAATTTTTGTGCTGCGCATTTACCAGTTAGGCTAGATATAGAGACGAAATTCCCGCATTTCCTATTTTTGACATGGTTGTCAATAATTAGAAATCAGGAATTTCGTCTCTATATCTAGCCTAACTGGTGAATGCGCAGCACAAAAATTTAAAAAAATGGCAGTTTTAGTGTTTGGACATGTTTACATCGTATGGTCATATTAACCCTTTCAATCCTAAATTTATCATAGTCATCTTCATTCACTACAAGTCGAGAATTGGGACAGCAATTCGCGGCTTGTAGTGGATGAAGATTTGACGTGGTTTAAAAATTAAAGAAAATCGCCATGTAATGGTAAACCAGTTTTATGAAAATTTTCGTTCTGAAACCCTTTATTATAGGTAAATTAACTGTGTTTTCAGGGATGTAAAATGATGCTTTAATGCATCGTGAGGGCTTAAAGGGTTAAGAACCCAAAATAAAATCACCGATTTTTTTATGATTTTAGCCTGGGCCAGTCCCTTTAAACATCAAGATTCGCAAATGTTTCATCTGAAAGTAAAGAGGGATGGTTATTTTTCACTCACTTGAAGTTGTATTTTTTTTTTTAGTTTGGACATGCAAGTTCGAAATAACAAATCGTATTTCTTATTCTGGACATGCATGTCCGAAATAAGAAATCGGGAATTTCGTCTAACATTTGTATATATTTCTGGCTAAGCTACCAAATTGATTCATCTATTTCGTTTTAACATATTAGTATTATAATCATTATAATCATTGATGTTAGCCTTAACCCTTTCAGCGCGGGGACCGTAGACGTCAGATTATGACGTATAAACACGGTCCCCGCAATGAAATATTTATAATAGCTCTAGACACATAACATAGGTATTCAAAGAATCAGAAAGTAAGTAAATCAAAAAGTAAATAAGACCTTTATGATGATTTCAAATTGAAAAAATCCATTGGTCTCCATGGTGTATACAAAAATATTTCAGCGCCGTAAAAATTAAAGGTTTGTAATTAAATGTTGCTGCGGGTAATGTCTAGTTCACGGTGTGCGCACAAAAAGTAACAGGGACAAAAAGTAACAGTTCATAATTAATTCGAAACAAATGTTTTATTAATCAATTTACAATTTTGATGAAGATAAATAGGACAGAGTGGGATTATACAGACGGAATACGTGCACATGGAAATGGCCAAAACAAGAATACGGACGTAATACGGATACGGACGGAATACGGACACATGGAAACATAGCTTTAGGTATGAAAATGGCAAAAAAAAACCAAAAACGGTTTTATGTTTTCATTATTATTGAATTATTATTATATGGCCGGCCGGTCGTTGTTACTTAATGAATATAATATTTATTTTTAAATTGTAAAAAATTTACATTTTTTTTTTTTTTACGTTCAGGAACATGATATAAACTATACCTATTCAAAATTATACCATTATTTTACTACTTTTCATGAACTGTTACTTTCAATCCTTGTTACTTTTTGCTTTTGATTAAACACAGCAGAGCATGGTCATGGAACCTTTTTTCCTGTTACTGTAGTGTTACTTTCTATCCTATAACCGTGTTGGGCATGTGTTCCCAAATCAGCGAGGCGTGAATTTATTTTTAATGGTGAGCAGTTAACAAGGGCGGACACTTACTGACTTAGGAGTTTAATTCTCTAGGTTAAAAGCGAGATCTAATTCGCAGGCTATCTTTCAATTCAATTGCACGGATGGTTTAATTATTGCCCGGCTCCTGACGCATTGCAGCTGCGTTAACCCAATGCTCGTAGCCAGTGATAATGAAAATGAAATGAATCGGGCCTTAGGCCACTTTTGTGCACATGCAGGCTAAATTGGGTCAGGAAAACGTCATGAGGATGGTGAGATAACACTGCCCAGACACAGGATTCGAAATTCGAGCCCTGACATATTGAACTACGTTGAACCAATGCTCGGCTAGTATCATGTGTAGACAGTGATAATGTGTTGCTGGGAAATAAAGTGTCATAGAAACCATTTCGTCTCCTCAGTTCAACTTCACTAATCTCGATATAATAGAGCTAATTAATATAATACATTATACCGATTATGAAATACAGCCATACAAATCAAAGTAGGTATAGATCCACACATTATACATATGGATGTCTAAATACATATCTTAATACAATTTAATCGCAACTCCCAGTAAACACAAAACATTTGTTTAACATTTGTACAATTTGTACATTTGGACCAACGTCGAATAATGTCTTATTTACTTTCTGATTTACAAATGGTTTGTGTTTACTGGGATGTTACTGTTAGATGAATATATTCATACGATCTAATAAATGGAGTGTGTTGATACGTTTAAATCAATACATCACTTATATTAGGTCTATTATACATGTTATCAGGTGAATACGCACTGAAAGAATTGAAATATTTCTAACTGCCGTGGTGTAGTCGTAGACCCATAACATTACAATCTACATTATAGGTATAAATGCAAATGAAGCGAAAAGATATAACTATATAAAGTCATTTATGATGATCCCAAATTAAAAAGAAACCCTTTGGTCTCCATGACCATTAGTAATACAAAATAAATTCGGCGTTGTAATGTAAGACCTTAATGCCTAATGGTTAAGACTAAGGAGTCCAAGCCTAAGGCTAAGCTAATAATAATTAATATAATACCACTAAATGATTAATTTAATCAAATCAGCAATGTAGATTAGAGTCTATAGACTATGGTATTATGCATTTTAATAAAAACGTAATAATAAAGCCCTTATGCTGCTCTCACACATAGGCGAATAGACTATACTAGCGAATATAGCGAATATGAATCTTTGAAATTTACAATGAACTCGCCCGAAAATTGTAAATAGGTAGCGAATATTTTCACCTCAGTCATCCATGGGCCTCTCTTTACGAAGGTATTGAAATGCACTGAGAAATCTTGCCAACGCTTACCAATGCCTTACGAATTGCTAACAATCGTTGCGAATGGTGCAAATGAGCTTAAGACGTCAAGAATAAATGCTTCGACTGCCTTGCGAATGTTATGAATGCTTCCAAATGCTTACAAATGTTCTTGCAAACGTTACAAACGTAGGCCTACTTATATATTAGGCCTATGCATGATGCGAATGTCTTAGTCTTACCAACGACACGTTGCCATTGCCTTGCCATTTTCTTACGAATGATGCGAATATTTGATGACGAAGCTGCGATTGGTATAAAAGCAAAGTGAATATGACGATGGGCTCATTGTTTTCTTGAATTTAACAGTCACAGGTAAGACATTCGCAAGGAATGTGAAACGGCGAGCGTTGTCGTTGCAAACGCCTTGCAAATACCTTACAAACGTTGCAAATACTATACCAGGATTCACATTCACCGTGGTGAGTGAATTTCGTCAATTTACCCGTCAATTCTCAATCAATTTTCATGAAATTTTACACACACTATTTTCCATTCATGCCGTGACTACCCTGAAAGTGTCGCGGAGTTTTGATAAGTATTTAAAAAGTTAGACCATTTGACATGTAGTCTAGTAAATAAATAAAAATGTTGCCCTCTATAAAGCCTTTAGCTTCGTCTCGGATTTTTATTATATGTCAAATAAATGGTCTAACTTCTAAAATACTTATCAAAGTATACTTATCAAAATACTTATCAAGGGTAGTCACGACATGAATGGAAAATAGTGTGTGTAAAATTTCATGAAAATTGGTTGAGAATTGACGGGGAAATCGACGACATTCAATAATCCTGGTTGATGAATTTATTGTGAATCTGATTATAATCAATCCCTTAGTTAGGCTTAGCCCTGGCCTTGGCCTTACCAACGTTAGCAATGGCTTGCGAATGCTTACGAAAATGACGAATCGTCGAATGCAGCATTCGCAACATTGGCTTAAAAATTAAATTTAACGTTAGGAGACGCTTCCTAAATTTGCCGATATTCGTAAGCAGGTGGGAGATGTTACGAATTTGTTACCAACGCTTACAAATCGTCGCCTCGGAGCTAAAGGATCCTATCTGACACTCGTTAGAGTGGCAGATAGGATCATTTAGGCGACAAAATACCCGGCAAACATTCGCTAGCATATTCGCTTATGAGGCTATGTCTATCACTCTATGACGTGAGAGAAGCATATTATAAAAATGATAGTCTATTTATAACTCGTAAGGCAGTCTTACCTGCTGTACATCAAGTTGTCCTGGAACACTGAGTCTCAGGGTCCTGAATTTCACCCACAGGGCGTTCTGCCGATCCAGGTGGCAGAGAAGACAGGGACAGGACGTCCCGTTTGTAGTGTTGTGCTGCCCTGCCAGCTTCCCGCTCAACTCCATGTACCTTACAGCATTCCTATCCTTGCTGCAGATAGAGCATGGACATGACTGATCCTGACAAAATAGGCCATAACAGACACATTTCTCATCGTGCCTTTTCAAGTCGTCCAACTTTACAATTGGCTGGCTTAAAGTTGCTGTCTCGTTGGGCTTCACCCTGGTGTTAGTGAGTCGATTACCCATGGCTTGATATCGCTAAAGAGTTACTTAGTACTAAGTAAGACTATTTAGAATGAATCTAAAGTAGACAACGGAACACACTTCACAAGAAGATAACTTGACAGAGTGTGAATTTACCTTTACTAAAGGCTAAAAATATACCATGGCAACATAGGTACTTGGTTGGCACCATAATAATCAATGTATGACGTCATAACTTTTTAATGATAAAAATTACAATCGTGATATAAATTACATGTGAAAAGGAATTGGATTTAGCATCGAACTATGACGTTGCAATTTATTTTTTAATGGTTGTGTTGGCGTTTCTATTTTATCTCTGGTTTTGGTGCGGGAAACTTAAAATTATCATGCCAATGCTGTTTAACTGTATGTTATTTTAAATAGTTATGATGCATATATATCTTATTTAACCTGTGCTTGTTTTAGTATATAGGGGCCTACTGTCGTTTGATTTTAGCATGTTTTAGTTAACTTAGCATGCATATTTTACCGAACTAATCCTCTTGTATGTAGTCTTGTACATAATATGTTCATTTTAATGACGCATAAGTCTGCATATAGACTTACCGTCGTCAATTAATATCCATCCATCCATCCATCCATCCATCCATCCATCCATCCATCCATCCATCCATCCATCCATCCATCCATCCATCCATCCATCCATCCACCCTACCTACCTACCTACCTACCTACCTACCTACCTACCTACCTACCTACCTACCTACCTACCTACCTACCTACCTACCTACCTACCTACCTACCTACCTACCCACCTACCTACCTACCTACCTACCTACCTACCTACCTACCTACCTACCTATCAATCCATCCATCCATCCATCCATCCATCCATCCATCCATCCATCCATCCATCCATCCATCTATCCATTCATCCATCCATCCATCCATCCATCCATCCATCTATATCTGTGAATATCTACTAATCTGCAGAGCTTACCAGAGGGCAACAGCTGACGGCGATCCCTGTGGGTGTGTTGCAACGAATCTTACAATGTGCCGCATTGTAAGATCCGTCAATCAGATCCCAACGAAACTTGCGATAGCTAGTTCCGGTAACACATCTTCAAATCCGGTGCAATGCCAATGCTTGCTGCTCTGACGTAAAGTGAAACGCGTACACGACGTCGCTTACGCGTAAACGAGTGTAGGATCAGTATCTGTCCACCCATACACATCTATCCTACTTCAGGGTATTTAGGAAAATATGGCTAACATATTGACGGTAAACTATTTTTAGAACTGCTCAAGGAAGAGACCTGAGCTGTGTGATGATGTGTTAATGGGATACCCTCTTGTCTGGCAGATGGGGGGGATGTAATGAGGAAAGAATTACAAGCTGCATTTCTTGGACACCTGATATGCAGCTAACAGTAACACGGGTTATTTGCCCACCGCTATTTTAAAAGCAGAGACAGCGCTGTAGATTTTGTAAAGCGGTTTACATTGTCCCCGCAAATATTGATATAATGCCCTGTCAATGTTGCTCCATGGTCTAAGACGGTGGCTTAACATTGACCCATCATTGGGTGAATGTCTCCTAGGCCTACTTGTGAACTAGTCCAAAATAACAAACGATATAGAGTATCAGTGAGTATGTAAGTATTGCCATTCGTGTCGTTGTACGCCAAAAATCTGGTACGCGGACGATCGATTGCGCAATTAATTACTGCGTCATTGTTTGATCAATTATTTTGATATTATTTTATAATGACATATTTACATCTCATTGAAATGATGCCTTAATATTAACAATCGGACTTAAACGCTGTCGTTATCGGTGAATTTATCATTTGGATAAGGTTTAATAATATAACTACCCTCACATTTTTTCATGAAATTGTTTATCTCAGCGCAGGCTACAGTCCCCCTGGTATAGACAAGACCCGTGTCTAGCAATTTTTAAAAAGGGTTGGAATTTTGGACTGCAGGGCTATTTTTGAAATTAGTAAACTACACCCCCTTAGAATAATGCTAGAATTGATATTTAGCGTTTGGCGAAGCGACACACAGGTCAGGATTTTTATTTATTTTAGCTGTAGATTTGAGCAATATGGTTGATTCTGGAGGATGTTGCCGGGGTAAAATTTCAGCTTTGTGGTCAAGCCCTCCCAAATGACGGACCTGATACAAGGTCCATACAAAACACACATAAAAAATTATGTTGTCCATCTCTGACGCAACACCATGTGTTTGCGTCAACTCAGACTGCCTGTTCACTGCAATGTTAGGAAATGTTTGTACACACATATCGATCTATGCTGGTAGGCTTCATCATATACAACGATAGCCAACTTTTTTCCAACAATGGAAAATCAGGGGTAGACCAGGAGTGGACCACAAGCCCACCAAGCCTCTTATATGGGTCCGGAATTTTATAATTCACGGCTTGAAATAGTGAATTCTAAAGCTTTCTGCACACGAAAAGGGTACGATCAAAATCGTTTAACCTCCTTTGTACGATAATGTAGCTTCTAGAAAATGGGTAGGCCTGCATAATATATAATTATCGCTCATTTATTTCATTTACTCAACATTATTTTTTTCTATGTTAGTAGATTTAAGACGATAAATATTTTTTATCAAGTACAGTAGACTCTCGCCAATGCGGTCAAGTACGGGCCAGAATATTTTGACCGTAATGGCGGTCCGACCGCATTAGTGATCGGGCAATAAATTACCTCGTGGCGTCATGCTATTTGATTTCAAATCAATTATGTACATATGCTCCAAATAATGAATGAATAATAACAATAATAAATATGTTCAAAGTTTATTGATTATATAGTTATGCACAATTAAATAAAAAACGTATTGAATTGATGGAGGATTGTTGACCGGTGTATTTTATTTTTACATGAGATAATTTATCCTCAATAATGAACATAAAATGTAGAATGCCATCTAGGCAACGGTCTGCTGTAAGTCCTTGATAATATAGTTATGCACAATCAAATAAAAAACGTATTTCAATAAAACCTTTTTTTTTAAATGTATGTCACAGAACATCTTACTGCAGTTTGAAAAATGAAATGATAGAGGATTCTTGGACGGTGTATTTTATTTTTACATGAGAGAAATTATCCTCAATATTGACCATATAATGTAGAATGCCATTTAGGCAACGGTCTGCTGTAAAGTCCTTGAGGACAGAAACCGCAGCTATAGTATCATGAAATGAGTATTTTGTGCAGCATAAAGATGAATGATTGAACTATTTTTTCACTTTGAAACCGTATTTGTATATCGCCCGTGAGCCCTATTCACGTCTTCATCTATCCAGTTGTCTGCTACCGGCAGACTGGTAGTCTGACGGTCTGACCTGACTGGGCAGGGTGCCTATTCATGGCTTCCGAATGTTTATTTGTCATCATGATGGAGTAGCTACTTCATTGTAGAGATGTCATGTTCGTGATGTTAAAATTTACGTCAGGTTATGGAGCTAATCATGAACGGTAAATGGGAATGCAAGTTCAAAGAAGTGTTCCGATAAGAAACTATCAGCCCCTACCATGGGGTACTTTTTCGCATCGTTTAAAGTGTTTGTACTAGAGTTAGGTGTTAATACCTGATACGTGTCCTTTCACTCCCGACGTGTCGCGACAGGTGCGAGCGCAGACTTATCGGATCATTAACACTCTGAGTCCCGATATAAAACAATCCTACGTCTATTATTTGTATTAAAACTTGATATGTAATGATAATTACATTAAATTTTGTGAATTCTAAAATTTATATAGACACTATCTTAAATGCAAAGTTTTGTATAATTACGACATTCGCTAGTCTTTAATTATATTTAGGATTGTCTTTATTATCACGGGCGGTTGAACCAGCGCTGGTTTTATGTTGGCCAACCGTCTGCGATGACGGTCCATCATTACCTCAGCACTGCATGTAGCGAGACGCTTCATCAAGAAATAATCTGGTCTACACCTAACGCAGTTAGCTTCCTAAAATAACATATATATTTTTTTAAATAATCAGTATTGCATTATTTGGCGGTTAATACCACCTTGTCTTGAATTTATTTTTTAAATTGTGTTGTGCTTGTATTATTTATCGTACAAAAAACAGACACATAAAATGGGGAAAATTTGTTTATTAAAAATAAACATCAAATTAAACGACTACAAATAAAAAGGGCTTCACTTCAAATGTTGTTAATGTAAACGTGGTTGTAACAGAGTGAAGCCCTAAGACCAAAATAGGTATAAATTTACTAGACAGTCAGCTAACAGGATTAACCACTGAATATTTATACATGTCTCTAATTGATCTAATCTACTATGAATATTTATACATGTCTCAAATTGATCAAATCTACTAGGACTATTTATACATGTCTCAGATTGATCTAATCTACTATGAATATTTATACATGTCTCTGATTGATCTAATCTACTATTTAAATGTGAACTTTGACTCTTGTATCATTACAAACAAATTAGATAATATCAACCAAACTATCAATAACAATCTAGTAATTGTTCACACAAAACCAAACCTATCAATAACAATCTACTAATTGTTCACATTAATATATTAATGAACATTGACTCTTGTATCATTACATACAAATTACATAATATTGACAAAATCTATCAATAACATTATTAAACAAGATTATCTGTTGTTGAGGAGGGTATGAAAACGGTCAGAAGAAAAATGAACAAAAAACTTGCAGCGGATGGAAGCGGGAGGAGGTGGGATTTTCTTGATAGACATAGAATCTGCTATATAAATTTATATTTCTTTCGGATTAATTTTTGGTTTGAACCACCCTCAAGATTTCATTGCTAAAAGAGACCGTTACAAACAAATCGAGATCCGAACAAACCACGAATTACATAGCTTGGGATTCGCCTAAGATTAATAATCTATTTTGTGTCCGATAAAAAGAGCTTTCATTTTACGAAAACTCTGTATTTATCGTACAAAAAACAGACACATAAAATGGGTAAAATTTGTTTAATAAAAATAAACATCAAATTAAACGACTACAAATAAAAAGGGCTTCACTTCAAATGTTGTTAATGTAAACGTGGTTGTAACAGAGTGAAGCCCTAAGACCAAAATAGGTATAAATTTACTAGACAGTCAGCTAACAGGATTAACCACTGAATATTTATACATGTCTCTAATTGATCTAATCTACTATGAATATTTATACATGTCTCAAATTGATCAAATCTACTAGGACTATTTATACATGTCTCAGATTGATCTAATCTACTATGAATATTTATACATGTCTCTGATTGATCTAATCTACTATTTAAATGTGAACTTTGACTCTTGTATCATTACAAACAAATTAGATAATATCAACCAAACTATCAATAACAATCTAGTAATTGTTCACACAAAACCAAACCTATCAATAACAATCTACTAATTGTTCACATTAATATATTAATGAACATTGACTCTTGTATCATTACATACAAATTACATAATATTGACAAAATCTATCAATAACATTATTAAACAAGATTATCTGTTGTTGAGGAGGGTATGAAAACGGTCAGAAGAAAAATGAACAAAAAACTTGCAGCGGATGGAAGCGGGAGGAGGTGGGATTTTCTTGATAGACATAGAATCTGCTATATAAATTTATATTTCTTTCGGATTAATTTTTGGTTTGAACCACCCTCAAGATTTCATTGCTAAAAGAGACCGTTACAAACAAATCGAGATCCGAACAAACCACGAATTACATAGCTTGGGATTCGCCTAAGATTAATAATCTATTTTGTGTCCGATAAAAAGAGCTTTCATTTTACGAAAACTCTGTATTTATCGTACAAAAAACAGACACATAAAATGGGTAAAATTTGTTTAATAAAAATAAACATCAAATTAAACGACTACAAATAAAACGGGCTTCACTTCAAATGTTGTTAATGTAAACGTGGTTGTAGCAGAGTGAAGCCCTAAGACCAAAATAGGTATCAATTTACTAGACAGTCAGTTAACAGGATTAACCACTGAATATTTATACATGTCTCTAATTGATCTAATCTACTATGAATATTTATACATGTCTCAAATTGATCAAATCTACTAGGACTATTTATACATGTCTCAGATTGATCTAATCTACTATGAATATTTATACATGTCTCTGATTGATCTAATCTACTATTTAAATGTGAACTTTGACTCTTGTATCATTACAAACAAATTAGATAATATCAACCAAACTATCAATAACAATCTAGTAATTGTTCACACAAAACCAAACCTATCAATAACAATCTACTAATTGTTCACATTAATATATTAATGAACATTGACTCTTGTATCATTACATACAAATTACATAATATTGACAAAATCTATCAATAACATTATTAAACAAGATTATCTGTTGTTGAGGAGGGTATGAAAACGGCACACAGACACAAAGTGTCTGACCCCCACAACACAAACTTATGAATGCATCGTAAGAGCACATATGAATTCCAACCTCTCATCTGTCTAATCCACCATGACTTGCGGCATCAGAAACAACACTAATTCTAAATAGTGAAGTGCTATATAGTCTGAAATTTAGTTTTTAAATTGAAATCAGGATGTCTACAGAAGTGAAACTTGAAATTTACATGTAATGAATAGATAACCAAATAATTAAAATTTCCAAATGTAGATAATAAGGGACACATTACCATAACATCTATTGTATTTATAATTCCTGAAGCAAGTCTGAGTAGTGTTTTGACTGGCTGGATTTATATGTCAGTGGAATTTTATTTTCTGTAAGTGTAAAATCTGACCACAGAAGTATACAGACCTCATTTTGAGCTGACCTAGGTATTGCAGACACACTTTGAAAACATAAGAAGACCACAAAACATAGATTTAGAAGGATTTGAAGCAAATTAGGAACATGAGGAAATGGTCCATATCTTGAGTATTGCTGTATTCACTAAAAATGGTGTTTACATATACATTCAAAAGCAAGATCTAAAGAATTCTAAAAAAAAAAAAAAATAATAATAATAATAATAATTTCTTACTCACGCAGTTATTGACGAAAAAGCAAAATTTTAGCTTTTTCTTCTCTTCTACGGGAGAAGAAAAAGGACATAAATCATTCACATTTAAAGTAATTCCACCTGTAAGAATGAGCTTGTGGATATTGTATCAAAAACCGACTGGCCGAAATCGGGTTGGCAAATCACTCCCCATCATGTTTTCCATTGTTAGAACAGCTGGCGCAAGTCCTGCCAAACTAACAAATGGAAAATCATATGTTTGGTTCTTCACAAAGTTTATTGCATCTGGCGCAAGTCCGGATGCATCCTGCCCATACTTGCTAGCACTGATTTCAGCAGCTGGCGCAAATCCTGATGCTAGAATAAACTAATTCCACCTGTAAGAATGAGCTTGTGGATATTGTATCAAAAACCGACTGGCCGTAATCGTGTTGGAAAATCACTCCCCATCATATTTTCCATTGTTAGAACAGCTGGCGCAAGTCCTGCCGAACTAACAAATGGAAAATCATATGTTTGGTTCTTCACAAAGTTTATTGCATCCGGCGCAAGTCCAGATGCATCCTGCCCATCCTTGCTAGCACTGATTTCAGCAGCTGGCGCAAATCCTGATGCTAGATTAAACTAATTCCACCTGTAAGAATGAGCTTGTGGATATTGTATCAAAAACCAACTGGCCCAAATCCAGTTGGCAAATCACTCCCCATCATGTTTGCTATAGTTAGAACAGCTGGCGCAAATCCTGCCGAACTAACAAATGAATAATCATATGTTTGGTTCTTCATGAAGTTCATTGCATCTGGCGCAAGTCCGGATGCATCCTGTCTATCATTACTAGCACTGATTTCAGCAGCTGGCGCAAGTTCTGATGCTAGATTAATCAAGCTAGACAGAGAGCATCATGTAGTTGGCGTATAAGGCATGCAATAATTTAAGTCTTGTTGTAACTGACCTTGTATTTATTGACTAATAATATGTTCTTGCAGTAGTTTAATTGAATAATTATATTGCTTTTACCTTACACTCCTACACTTGGATACTCTTCCGGATTATTTTAATTTACAAATTATTTATTATATATATATATATCTAAGTAAGAATGATGAAAGATTTAATTCTTGTGGCCATTTTTTTTTTTTTTTTTTTCTGTTATTATTATTTAATTTCAAAGCAGCTGGATCACTAAGCTTTACAAAACAAACAACAAAGAAGAAAACTTAGAAAGAAAAAGGTGACCCAAAACATAATTTCGTAGGATCCACTTGAAACCTAAGGTCACTTTGGCAAAGCCAGAGAATGGCCTACAGGAAAACCAGCCCCTGGGATTTTTCCAGAGTCATCACAAATTGGCATAATTGCAATAATTATATAAAATGAAATCAAGAGATTATCAACTATATCTCTTCTCATTAATTTAAATTATTACTAATGAGAAAGTTAAATCTTAACTTCCTAACATGAATTATTTTTAAATATCCTTATGAGCACTAATATTGTATATTTTAATTTGAGATTAAGAGTGGCTGGTATGTATGCTTCATTGACCAAAAGTAACAAAAAAAGAAAACTCCATTTAAAGAGGAAAGGTGCCAAAAACATAGTTTTGACAAAGACCTATCTGAAACCGAAAGCTGTACTGGCGAGGCCAGAAAATAGCCCACAGGAAACAAATCCTGACAGGAATCAGTGGGTCCACCACAAATTGGCATCAGCCAATGTGATTATCGCCTCCAGAGTTTATCAATTCTTGCTAAATCAAATCCTAGAAACAACAATTGCTCCTCTTATTTATTTATATTATTTGTAAATTTTTGCCCTACAAATCACACGATAAAATGTACCCAAAAAAATTAAGTAACAAAGATGAAACTCCAAAAAATGAGGAAAAAGGCCAAAAACATATGTTTCTGACAACAAGACCTATCTGAAACCCCATAAGGCCGCAGTGGCAATGCCAAAGAATGGCCCACAGGAAAAACAGTTCCTGAAAGGAATCAGTGAGTCAACCACAAATTGGCATAAATGCATGAAAGCAGCCAAAGTGGTTATCGCCTCCAGAGTTAATCAATCTTTGTTAAACAAATTCTCTGAGACAATTATCATTGATTTATAAAATTAATATTGTCTATTGCATTAAAGTGAGCACCATCTCAAATGTTTACTCAGCGAATCACAACAAGAATCAATCTTCTTATCAAGATAATTTATAAAGTTGACCCTGCAAATCACACAATAAAATGTACCCAAAAAATTTAAGTAACAAAGATGAAACTCCCAACGAGGAAAAAGGCCAAAAACATATGTTCCTGACAACAAGACCTATCTGAAACCCCATAAGGCCGCAGTGGCAATGCCAAAGAATGGCCCACAGGAAAAACAGTTCCTAAAAGGAATCAGTGAGTCAACCACAAACTAGCATAAAAGCAGCTAAAGTGGTTATCGCCTCAAGAGTTAATCAATCTTTGTTAAACAAATTCTCTGACACAATTATCGTTGATTTATAAAATTAATATTGTCTAAAGTGAACGCCATCTCAAATTTTTACTCAGCGAATCACAACAACTTAACATAGTACTTTTTCACCTGAATGAAACCAAAAGTTTTATATAACAAAGATGAAACTATTTTCCATCCCTCTTGACATATTAAAAGTTATGGAAGCATCATCCAAACCCAAATTTGGATGCAAAAATGCAAATGATTTTTTCATTATGTCATTCCGCAAATGTTTGATAAATGAGAAACCGATCAGTGTTACTCTGCATTAATGAGAATTCTTGTTTTATGCTCAATTTGTTAAATTTGTTAATTTAATAACAAATGAAATTCACGATTGAAACAAAGAATGAGTGAACGATAATGTAAGGTTTTGAGACTGACTAGACCACATGGAAAGCCAACAATGTCAATGAGACAAAGATAAGGGTCATAATCCAAATAATTGGTCAGACAGATTCAATAACAACCACGCAAAGCTGTTATCAAATATATACACAAACTATTAAAAATATTGTAAGTTTCGTTACAACAAATCTTACAATTGCTGCTATATTAAGCTATGGGTGTATTTTTTTGTTTACTTATAATACACCACGAACATTCTAATTGACATACATAATATTGATTGTTAATTTATATGGTTTTACCCTTTATTAAAGGAGAATTGTAAGTTTCGGTACAACAAATCTTACAATTGTTGGTGAAGCTGTAGGTGTATTTTTTGTAAGCTTATGAAAAACAGTGAACATTCTAATTGACATACATAATAATGTTTTAAAATTTCTATTGTTTTTTCCCTCCATTATTGGAGAATTGTAAGTTTCGTTACAACGAATCTCGCAAATCCCAGTTGATAAAGGTTTAGATATGTTTTATGGTTATTTCTAAGAAACCATAAACATTCCAAATGGACATATTTATTAATGCCTTCAAATTCATATTGTTTGTCCCTTTATGAAAAGAGAATTGTAAGTTTCGCTACAACAAATCTTACAATTGCTGCTATATTAAGCTATGGGTGTATTTTTTGTTTACTTATAATAAACCACGAACATTCTAATTGACATACATAATAGTGATTGTTAATTTATATGGTTTTACCCTTTATTAAAGGAGAATTGTAAGTTTCGGTACAACAAATCTTACAATTGTTGGTGAAGCTGTAGGTGTATTTTTTGTAAGCTTATGAAAAACAGTGAACATTCTAATTGACATACATAATAATGTTTTAAAATTACTATTGTTTTTTCCCTCCATTAGTGGAGAATTGTAAGTTTCGTTACAACGAATCTCGCAAATCCCAGTTGATAAAGGTTTAGATATGTTTTATGGTTATTTCTAAGAAACCATAAACATTCCAGACCTTAGCAATTATCGCGGAATAACTGTATTAAGCTGCCTTGCTAAACTTTTTTTCAATCTTATTAATCAAAGATTGACACTATTTGCTGATAATAACAATATTATCGGGCCCGAGCAAGCAGGATTTATGGCCGGTTTTTCAACGAGCGACCACATGCTATTAAGACATTAATTGACTTATATGTATAATCATAAACGTGAAAAAATATTCTGCTGCTTTGTCGATGATAGCAAAGCTTTCGAAAGTATATCTTGCATTAAGTTATGGCATAAGCGGCTCAAATCTAATATATCGGATTTTTTTTTAGTTTAGTCTATACCATGTATAAAACAGCAAAAGCATGTGCTTCCAGTGATGGTCGGATCTCTGATACATGTCCATGTCTGGTTGGGGTAAGACAAGGCGAAAACTTGTCTCCCTTGTTGTTTTCTATATACCTTGGTGATCTACAACTTTTTTGCAGGATGCACACAAGGGGTTGGCTGTTGTGAATAAATTTAATGACCAAAGATAGACTAGATGAATCTTTATTGAAATACCTTGAGCTTTATGTAATACTTTACGCTGATGACACTGTGATAGTTGCTGAATCAGCAGAAGATTTACAAAAATCAATTACCCTGACTAAAAACTATTGTGATCTTGCGAAACTAAATATTAACGTAACCAAACCAAGGTAAATTTTCTCAAAATACGAAATATCCCCAAATTCCAATTTGGTGAAACACAATTAGAAGTAACTGACCAATTATGAATATAAATATCTAGGCCTTATTTTCAAATTCAACGGTAAATTTACTAAAGCCAAAAAACTTCTGTATGACAAAGGAACCAGAGCTATGTCTACGCAAAGGCAGACAGTTACAATTACCAGTAGAATGATATTATGATGCGCCTATTTGACACACTTGTAGAACCCATCCTTTTGTATGGCAGTGAAATCTGGGCCCATGAAGGGACAGAACGTCTTGAAAAACTTCATTTAAGATTCAGTAAATATATTTTAATAGTAAACACGACAACATATTCAAACATGGTGTATTGTGAGCTAGGGGAATACCCGTTAATTCTATCCGCCCAAACAAAAATGGTTATTTTCTGGGCCAACATTTCACAAGACACTGAGATGCCTAAAATTTCAAACTTTATGTACAAATTGTTATGTAAATTGAACAAAGATAATATGTATAAATCGCCCTGGCTCAATTGTGCTAAAACGGTGTTTAAATGTAGTCCTAATAATGATCATGTATCATGAAATTGGGGGTGGATCAAGCACCCTCTTCATACATGAGACACATAGCTCAAATAAACCAAATTTGATATATATTATTAATATTAGTACTTTAGGATCCTACACATTATTGTGAAATAATGATATAACTGTTACAAGTATAACGTCTGTGTGTAGGCTAAACTGGTACATATTTCCTGTTGCTCCATATGTCCATAAATTAACATGGTGTTGCGTGCTTGCATCAAACCCTGTAAAAACACAATTAAAACAGTTTCATGTAAATCAAGTTTATGTTGCAAATTAAAAAAAACACAGTATGCCTATAATTAACACACTCACATAATTATATATTACACACTCACATAATTATATGTATAATTATACGCATAATTATATCATGAACATTTGAAAAAATATATAGACCCTAATGATTTTTTGCTGAATTTGTTCCCATTATTATATAGGCTTAACTGTCAACTACTGATCTTAACCATTGTGTACTAACAGCGGGATGCAGAAAGCTTCACGCCGATTACAGATATAGAGGAAAGTGCAGGGGGTAACTGTATATTATGTAGGCCTAATTAAGTGTGTGATTGTTTCTGATCACCGGTTATTATTTCTATTATTAATAATCATAAATGATGCACATGCATGAATGCTTTCACATGTTTTGATATGTAGTTTGTAAGTCGAGAAAAATACATAAAGTACTGTTTCAATGTACTTGCCACAACCCTGGTGAATGGTGAAGCAAAATTACTACCCTGCGTCACTGGTCAACACTATTTATGTGATGGCCCCACTTATCCTTAATTGTCGTTCAAAAAGTCATAATAATGTATCATGAAATTTAGGGTGGGTCAATCACCGAGAGTATGCCCTTAATTTATGAAACATAAACCAAATTGTGATATATTTTCAGTATCATCAAACACATTTTTGTGAAATAATGATATAACTGGTAGGCTTACAAGTAAAACGTCTGTGTGTAGGCTAAATTGATACATATTTCCTGTTGATCCATATATCCACAAATTAACAATGATGTTGCGTGTTTGCACCACACGCTGTAAACACACGATTGAAACAGTTTCAGGTAAATATAATTTAGATTACAAATTAAACAAATAACCGTAGGCCTATGTCAAAAACACACGCACACACACATAATTATATAATACATAAAGACTTAGGCCCTATATATAATTAGCAGACTGGACTCGGCAATAATTAAATAAAAATGTGCCCATCCCACCATTCCTATTAATTACTTATATACTATGTAATACTATCGGTAGTGGTCACAACCACAGAATCATTTGATCTTCTAATTTACATATTTTTTTCGGTTTCTACACCTATTCATCCATTTATCCACCCATAGGCTATGTGTAATAGAAAATGAAAAAAAATATATACCCAGCTAGCAATTTAATGTTCTGAAAACAGTAGGAGAAAATTCTCTAAAGATTTGGGGGATTTTTTGAGAATGTTATTGGAATGTAATTGTGTGGAGTTTTTTTTAGACGTTAGCAGAACATTATTCCAAAACATTATGAAAAAACATTGTGGGAATATTCTGGGAATAGTAAAAAATACATAGATAATGTGCTGAAAACCATTGCGAAAACGTTCTGGGGATATTCGAATAATATTGTGCGAATGTTTCAACACATTAGGAAAAACATTGTGGGGATGTTCCCAGAATATTACAAAGATATCCAATGAATGTTATGGGAATGTTTAGGAAATATTATGAAAAAATCCAACATAATATTGCGAGAACGTTCTGGGAATATTCAAATAATATTGTTCGAATGTTCTGAGAATATTCAACAAGAACATTGAGAGAATAACCCAAACCAAACATCAGAGCTCTTCAACACACCAATAAATTTATTTTGAATACATTTAGTCATTTCTTTATGGTTGTTGGTTTGTTCTCCTGGGTAGCGTCGCTTTCACACACGGCCAGCCTACAACGATAAACGTACAAATAATTAACAATATAATGATAGCAGTGTCTGCATAAATGCTACAGTGAGCCATATGTGCACTGATACTCGCGTAGCCACATAACCATGCTAACAGTATGCAACTCGTGACCTCGCACCAGTTGAATAAACACTGGGATTACATGATGAATTCATCAATGATAAGTTAAATTATTTTGTCAGAATGATCTCTGAGTCGTAATGCATGATATACTCACGTTGTATTGTCATGGTCGCTGCGAGCATTTGTGAAATTCAGACTATTCGGGATCCAACCTGTCTGGACTGCGCGGCATTTCAAACTGACAATTCAAACTCCACGCATGCGCAGATTCCACCACTAAATATTGGCATCCACAACAACACAAGTTACTTCCAACACCTTGATCCATGGAAACATTTTTAGCACGTTTGTATAATGTTTCCTGTTGCAGAATACCCTCTGAATGCTATGCAAATGTTCTCATGATAAAAAAAATCGGGAATACTTTGAGAATTGTTAACTGGGAACATTCTTAGACCATGCCTATAATATTCCCTGGTGCAGAATATCACTCGAATGTTGTGCAAATGTTCTCATGACAAGAACAAATCGGGAATACTTTGAGAATTGTTAAAAGTGAAAACATTCGTAGAACATGTTTATAATATTTCCTGATATAGAATATTCCCCGAATGTTATGCAAATGTTCTCATATAACAATAACAATTCGGGAACATTTTGAGAATTGTTAGCAGAATGTTTTGTGTTAGCTAGGTAGGCCCGTTTAGACCCAAAAAATAGACAGTCCGCCGCCGATAAGTGATATAATTTGGGCTGCTCCGCTTGGCAATTCAATGCGGGCTTATTAGTACGAGAAGATGCGGTCACTCGTCGTGGTCTTGAACATTGTTTCCCAGCATCATCAGCATCACCACAGCGATCTGAGACTCTTCAAAGTTTAGTCTGGGGGTGTACTGAGGAGAAGCAGAAGAATCAGGGAGTTTTTGGCAGGCAGATTTGTAAAGTGAGGAAATCGGCTTGGCACTCATTGCTTCTAACCCAGCAAACACGACAGTCACACGTTGGAACAATGATGTTTTAATGTTGGGCCAGCGTCGCAGACGTTGGGCCAGCATTAAAACATCATTGTTCCAACGTGTGACTGTCGTGTTTGCTGGGTACATTCGATCCTTGTCGGGAGATGGTGAAAGATCGACAATGTCGGAGGTTCCGGGCAGCCCTATTCGGGGCTAGCTAATCTATCCCAAAACAAACAGATAAACAAACAAACAAACAAACAAACAACTGAGGGCGCCGTTTTATTTAATTTATTATTTAAAGTGTTGAAACGAGCCCCGCTCTCCTTTTGGCCTACAATAAATTGATCCTCTTGCTAGCTTGTGGGCGCCCACGTAAAAAAGTCGGTCTTTGTAGCCAGTGTCTGAGTGCGGGATATTAAATTGTTGTATGAGACCTTTATTCATAGCAAGTGAACTTCCAGCTGTACGATAGATTGATTGTTTAACAGTAACATTTGGGAATCCGCTACCGAATCATACAATCCTAAATTATTGTAAGTTTGGTTGATTGTAAGAACCACTGCAACAGGTGCACGGCAGTTGTTGTCACTCTGGAAGCTAGCTCTAATCTGAGGCTTTAAAGATGGCGCCGTCACCCGCTGGAAGTGACGAATAGCACTTCCGGTTCACAATGGCGAACCTACGATGGCTCACCGGAATGATGCACCTGAAAATCCCTACAGTTGTTGGCCTATTCATAGAAAATACAATCATGTAGTTGATTCTTGTTTGCCTCTTTTGCTTAATGATTGTGATTTGTTTTAAATACTTAGGCTTACGTTGTTTGAAGCCATCAACACGTTCTGTGTGGGTCGCCTAAATTTCTGCTCTAGAACTTTGAAATTATATCCAGCAGCACCTCCTATTTGGAGTATCAGGCTGGAGGGGGGAAAGGGCTGGTGGATTTAGTCAACCAGTTGACTCTTGAACGCTGCCACAGTTTTTGATTCTATGGCAGCTGCCGGAAGAGAATTCCAATCAGGGATAGTTCGATGCCAAAAAGAATTTTGTCCCAGTGTGGTGTTAGCTCTAAGATGTTTATAGGCCTGATTGTGCCCACCACGTGTTCTTCTGTCCGCTGGGATTAAACGGTCACTGATAGGAATTTCGACTAGCTCATTTAAAATTTTGAACATGCTTACAAGTCTAGAATTTTTACGTCTTGTTTTCAAGTCAGTTCAGCCCAGGTTCTGAATGAGAGATGTCACACTGGCTGTTTGTCTATAATTTTGGGTGACAAATCTTGCTGCTGATCTTTGAATTTTTTCTAATTTATCAACATCTTTTTGTCTGAAGGGATCCCAAACTGCTGAAGAGTATTCTAAAGACGATCTGACCAGGGAGAAATAGGCAGTCTCCCTTAGTTTAGGGGGACATGCCTTCAGGTTCCTCCGAAGGAAGCCCAGAGTGGAATTTGCTTTACTTGTAATTTTGTTAATGTGGGCCTCCCATTCCAGGGTCTCACTAAGGCAAACACCAAGATATGGTGTTGATGAAACGTTCGCTAGTGTTTCACCTTTAAGGGTGTACTCAAATTCCAGGTTTTTTTATTTCGGCCTGGACACCCTCAGGACCGAGCATTTCGAGGGGTTGAAACACATCCCCCATCGATCTGCCCAGTCCTGTAATGCAGATAGGTCTCTCTGCAGCTGCTCCAGATCTGCTCGACATTTTATCGGGCGATACAGGAGGCAGTCATCTGCAAAGAGACGAACCTGCGAGGAGACCGTGGAAGGGAGGTCATTAATATAGGTCAAAAAGAGTAGGGGTCCGATAACAGTACCCTGGGGCACACCGGACCTCACGCGAGCTGATTCTGAAGAGCTGCCATCAACTACTACTTTTTGGGTTCTATTGGTCAGAAAATTTTGAATCCAATTAAGAGTTGTTCCCCGAATTCCATAGTGGTCAAGTTTGTGCAAGAGGCGTTGGTGGGGGACAACATCAAAGGCCTTACTAAAATCCAAGACAACAACATCTGTTTGTGTCTTGCTTTCAAAATTTCGAATAAATTCATCAGTTGTAATCAAAAGCTGGCTTTCGCATGAGTGTTTTGATCGAAAGCCATGCTGTACAGGTGTTAAAATTTTGTTTTCCGAAAAATGGGACATAATTTGTTTACAAATGATATGTTCGAGTAATTTGGCACAAACACATGTGAGGGATATCGGCCTGTAGTTTGCCGGAGAGTGCCGATCCCCTTTTTTGAAGACTGGGGCAACATTAGCCTCTACCCAGTCATCTGGTAATTTGCCCGTCTGTAGAGATTGGTCGAAAATAATTTTAAGAAAGGGAGATATTTCTTTGGCAGCATTCTTCAGAATTAAGTTCGGGAGTTCGTCCGGTCCAGATGCCTTTCCGCCGTTTAAACCCTCAAGTAATTTAGTTACACCTTGAATGGTAATTTCGAATTTAGGCATTTCAGTATTCGGTGGTCCTGCTAATTTAGGTATATTCGTGGTGTCTTCCGAGGTAAAAACTGAGCAAAATTGGTTGTTCAGTATTTCGGCCTTACGTCTGCTATCTGCATGCAGCTGACCGTTTTCCTTCAAGGGAGAGACACCATTTCCATCCTGACGTTTAGATTTAATATACCGCCAGACTGGTTTTGAATTTTTTTGTTCTAAAGATTCAGAAAGTTTGTTTTTCAAAAAAGACCACCTGGCAGACCTGATGGCACGCTGGGTCTGCCGTTTACATAATTTATATTTTGCCCAAAGGTCAGCTTTATTCGTACGCTTGGCTCTGCTATATAAAGATGCTTTTTTCCGAATAGATGCAAGGAGTGATTTGGATAGCCAAGGTAGATTTTCCCGAGGGGACGTCATTTTAGTTGGTATAAATTTGTTTAGGCATTGATTTAGGATGGATTTAAGTTTCAACCAATTTTCATTAACAGAACGGCTGGGACTGTTTTCTGAAAAGGAGGTCCAGCAGCTCCTAATTTGTTGCCAGATAGCTTCCAAATTAGCCTTTTTGAACTGACGCACTGGGCGGGGTTTTGTACGACGGTAGGGTGGGTCAATATCCAGTTCGGTCACAACAGCACAGTGATCCGAGATTCCAGGTACACTATGAGAAGATTTTATCAAACCAGGTTTATTTGTGATCAGGAGGTCCAAAATATTTTCTTCTCTAGTTGGTTCTTTATGAATTTGGGCCAAGGCATGTGTATCTAGGCTTGACAAAAGCAGCTCGCATTGTGATTTGTTTGCTGCTTTAGGATTTACTACTCCATTGTCCCAGTCAATACTAGGCAGGTTAAAATCACCTCCCAGGACAATGGTCTGATTTGAATTTTTTGGCATGAGGTCTAAAGATTTCACAAGTTCTTCTGAAGTACTAATTTTGGAGTCAGGAGGTCTATAAAAACACCCGAGGGTTAAAGATTTTGATGCCGATATCTGAACTTTAGCCCATAAAATTTCACAGTTGGTTTCTAAATCAGGGAGGAGGGTCATGTCATAATATTTTCTGACAGCAATAAAGACTCCTCCTCCTCGGGCTTTCGAATTTCGATCTTTACGAAAAACTTGGTATTCAGGAGGGAAAATTTCACTGGTAGTGGTATCCTTGTCACGCCAAGATTCAGTGCCGAGGATACAATCAGGTTGGTAGTAATTTACAGATGCTAGAAAATTTGCTACTTTCCCCTTTAGGCTTCTGCAATTTATTAATAAAGTACGCCAGTTTCTTTGACGGTTTTTAGGCCTAAAGGGGGGAATTGGACTACTGTGCTGTGTGGGAGCGAAATCTGAATTCGGTGAATTGACGTTCTCAGAGCCACTAAAATTTAGATTGTCAAAATTATTAGTGGTTTCAATTTCTAACGAATGGAATAAATTTCGATCAAAATTTGGATGATTGCATCGACAGCATATCCACGAGACGTTTGTTGTGGAATATTCCAGGAAGGTGAAAGATCCCATGTCGACGCAATCTTTGTGAAACCACACATCACAACTATCACGCTGCTCCCATGTGACCGAGAGGTAGCGTGCTCGGCCTCAGACCGCCAGGGCTCGAATTTCGAATCCTGTGTCTGGAGGACAGTGTCATCTCAATCATCTCACCATCCTCAGGAGGTTCTCCTGGCCCAGTTTAGCCTATATGTGCACAAAGGTGGCCTAAAGCCCGATTCATTTCATTTCATTTTCCCATGTGACCGGGTCTTCGCAATAGCCACATGGGAAGATCGATGACAAATATAAGCTCCCAGACATGGGAGGACCTGGATTAAGTTCAACCTGGCCAGAAAGTAAAATTAAAAATAAGGCTGAACCAAAATCTAATTTAGGTGGGCTGGGCTGATTTGATCCTAGACTAGGACATAGCCTGAAAATAGGTTTTACCCCACGAAAAATGCGAGAATTGAGAAAAACATGAACATGTATTGCCGGGGGGCCGAAATCAAGTACCGGTGATGTAAAAAGAATATCATGTTCCCTGTACAGAGTGTAATCATGGAGAAAGGGGATTTCGTGAGGGTAATTCACACCTCTAATGTCATGTGACTCAATTCGAGTGAGGACTAAACTGGCTGCAAACACAACCAGAAAATGTTTCATGACGGTGGTGATGTTTACATATTGAGCCGCCATTTTGTTTTTGGGTGTCATGTGATCACACGCTGTACTGTTCAAAATGAGCCAGCGAAAATCGTATCGATTAAAGACCAAAAATTTACAGCTTTAGGATCGAAAAATAATCTAATTTGTTAATTTATAGCTTCTACGCAGGTTTAATAATTTAGATTAAACAAGGGAGCAACGGTCAAATGGTTCTAAATAGTGAAAAAAGGATAAATTTGATGAGTCAACCGGGAGATGTCTGATCTTATCGAGCCTCGTTTAATAACCCTTTACCGCCAGTCCCGATTATATTCGTTTTTTAGATTAGCACAGTATTATCACATTACATATAATATTAGCTTTTATACATGTTAAAGTTCAAACGTGACATAAATCAGCAAGATTTCTGAATCGTTGACCTTCACTTTGCCAAATCTGATTTTTTTTCATTCACGTGAAGTTGTGAATCGCGTTAGCGAGACCCAAGTGAATATTCCAATTCATTAAAAGAGTTAAAACCAGTGTGATGTGAATTAAGTCCGGTATTCACATGTAGACCAGGAATCTAATCCCAAAAGGGGCTTAGAAATCCAGTCAAGGGGGATGGAATGTTAGAAGCTGTCACCCATTTCTATGTTGTTCCAGGATCCCTCCTGGTTCATGTAAGCCCATATGACACTTTATATTTTGATTTTCCTCATAATTATTACCTATTTTGTGGAAGATGGTCAATACGAATTAGCCTATTATATGTAAAAATCCGAAATTGTAAATAAAATCAAATTTAGACTTACTCATGTTACTAGAGCCTTCATAAAAGTATCAAAACGTTCAGATTAATGAACCACATCATATGAGCCCGTGATGTTTCGCATAAATATGACCTATTTTGTAAATTTGAGTAAAAACAATAGAGCCGATTGTACGAAAACAACAAAATAATATTTCATCCAGAATAGCTACAGTCTTCATAAAGGTGTCAAAATGTACACATTAAGGAGTCGCATCATATTATTACAATTATTCATTTCTTGCTTTTTGATGTTGTAAAAGACAAAAACACAAAACATGTGTAACATTCTGAATGCTACTCGGAAAGAAACCTTAAAACCTGTCCTGGAAGAGAATATCTTACATGCTGGCAAACATTCAAGTATTGTGCTATGGCCTATTCTGGCCATTCAGAGCCCAAATTACCCTTGCTATATTTCTTTTCCAATAACTATGACCTATTTTGTGAAAGTTACTCGATTAAATTCAACTGATTATACAATAAAACACTGTAAATGCCGAAATGCCACATTATGCAAATGCAAAAATGCGACTTTTTGTAATAATTTCTTACTTTTTGTGTTGTAAAAGACAAACAAAATAAAATAAAAACAATACACTTTGTTGACAGTTCTATTGAGATGTATGATAATTATGCAAGAAATAAATCCAGGGCAGTCACTGGTAGTGAAAATCATGTGAGGGCGAATGGAGGGAAACCATTGCCTTGCTGTTAGTGCCAGGATTAATAACAGACGTACAGTGATGTTAGGTGACTGGTGATGGTAAACGTTGTTTCAGGCAATAAGTGCTACAAGACTCTTAATGTATCAAATCACTGTTTAATTAAATAAATTTTAATGCTATTGTGTGAGTGCCATGTCCTGCGTGAATGGCACACATAATCATTATCCGTAATTTGTATTGTTATTTAGGCCTACAGCACTAAGTCTGCAACACTCGATAGCATCAAGGAATCTCCGGGCACATAGCGACTGTGCGTGCATGGTCACATGGCTCGGAGTTACTTGTTCCGCGGACTTCTACATTTATTACATTTATGTTTCATTTTTAAAGTACTATATAATCCTTAACGTCATTTTACTACATCACTGTACATATTCCAGTACCATAATTATGCATTTGTATATATCTTTAGGTTTCTACGCTATCCATAGTGTCTTTTTTGCTGTCATATATATATGATTTGTGAATCATACATAGTAGCTGTTTTATCTCTGGTTGTAGTGTGGGAAACAAAATGATAGACCCCCTACGTTCACATATATTGTTCAAGTAGTTATCAATTATCTGTTATTCTATTGCAATATCCAGTGTTTTACTATGGCAATGCCTTTTAACACGATTTTAACTCTGTATGTAATACCATGTAAATTGTCGTGTGATTTTAGCAAATTAACCATATTGTATATACTATTGTATGTACATATATTCTATCATTTTTATGACAAAAAGTCAGTAATGATTTTTCTTTATGTCAATAAATATCTATCTATCTATCCATCCATCCATCCATCCATCCATCCATCCATCCATCCATCCATCCATCCATCCATCCATCCATCCATCCATCCATCCATCCATCCATCCATCCATCCATCCATCCATCCATCCATCCATCCATCCATCCATCCATCCATCCATCCATCCATCCATCCATCCATCCATCCATCCATCCATCCATCCATCCATCCATCCATCCATCCATCCATCCATCCATCCATCCATCCATCCATCCATCCATCCATCCATCCATCCATCCATCCATCCATCCATCCATCCATCCATCTATCTATCTATCTATCTATCTATCTATCTATCTATCTATCTATCTATCTATCTATCTATCTGTATCCTGTCAACGTAAGTAGTTACACCTCAAACACACTGCACTTGTGGGCCTACCAGGGGGTCTCACACAGAAAAGTGGCTCTGAAAATTTCGCCGCAGCACAACCTCACAAAGCAGCAACACCACCTTCACCAATCAGAAACACATCAGTCTTCAATGCTTATCTTTAAAACAAGTCGTGGGATCTCATTGGCCTTCATAGGACATACATCCAATAGCTGGCTCTGACATTTGGAGAGCGCAATTCATAAAAGAGCTCCAGGTGGGAATATTCGGACACCTACTAGTCTCTGTAATTACATCTTTGTGTTTTCCACACATGTAATAATTATGCCTCCCTTCTGTACACATGGGGACATGTTGCTTCACCTCTGTCCGCGTTGTGTGAGTCTGTGTGTCCCATTCATTTCTGACCTGTAACAGTGTTGCCAAAAGGCCATATGTATTCACTTGCAGTGTTTCATCCAGGATTAAGAAGGGGCATGGCGCCCCCTATCATTAGGGTCACTTTATCAAACACGTCGGGCACCCAGTTAAGCATTCCCATCACCCCCCCCCCCCCCTCCCAATTAAGAGTATAAACAGAATCAGTCAAGTTTGTAATTATCGCTAATTATTACCACTATGTAGACATGTCAGTCTAATGTATTGCGTCAAAAGTGTAAACGCGCGACATCACTGACTGGGGTGTTTTTCACTGTCACAATGTCCCGGATGGGTTGAATATGACATAACAACAATTCAAAGAGGCAAAATGGCGCACATGAAGGGCAACATGGCACTCAAGAAGGGCAACATGGCGCTCATGAAAGACGACATGGCGCTCACAAAAGGCAACCTGGTGCTGTGCCATGTTAGAAAGAGATAGATGAAACACTGACTTGTAAATCAAGTAGATACTTCCTTTTCGCTGGTGTCACTTCGCTCTCTTTTGCCAGTCGAAGCCCTTCCAAAAGACGGTATAAGCACACTTGTGAAATAAGCAGATACATCCATTTCGCTGTCTGCAGCATTGCCTGTCACAACCCTTCCAAAACACGGTATATATGCACACTTGTGAAATAAGTAGACACTTCCATTTCATGTCTGCAGCAGCGGGCCACGCTGAATGTGTACGAGCTCCCGCCAGCATGAAAAAGCCATCCTGGTCTCCTGACCAGCACTGAATGGATACACTGGCGACGCTGGCAGAACATTTAACATATATTGGATCGGTGTCGGCTTGTATTCGCCGCCAGTGGTAAGCACTACCAGACCAGCCGCTATTAAACGCAGCCCAGCAAACACGATTCGTTGAACCAGTGCTGGTTTGATGCTGGGCCAGCATCGCAGACAGTGGGCCAGCAGCGGAACAGCATTGGGTCAATGTCCTGTGTTTGTTAGGAGTGTTGACAACCCACATTGTGTTTCGCACATCGGCGTGGTTCCAAAACGGAATAATAAATTCCGCTCAATACATAGACTCTACTGTCCACAGGAGCCATTTAATAACATTAATTACAAAAGCCATTGACACAACATGTATTTTAGTTATGCTGCTGGAGGGGAGACATCTCCAGTTTTTTGTTTACACAAAACTAGACCCTTCTAGTTTTATAAAAAAGACATAGCACAGAATGTTACGACTCAGGTCTACACAGAATTGGGGTTAGGAGCTTTATATTTGGGCCAAATACACCTGAGAACAACGTGAAGACTAAATTGTACAATTGCAAAGTCAGTGCATAAGCATGGGCAGAGCAGCATAGACTTACCAAGAAGCATGAAATTGGAAACAAGCTTCGAAACAAGTAGTAGGGCCTACAATATTTTGATGATGACTGTGCAATTGTGGCACTGTACATTTGGTGAATGCACCAGAAAATGCAAAATCTATGAACTACAGGTAAAAACTGACTGGACATAATACAATTAGTTAGTCCTAATATTACTCTCTATGTTGCTGTGGTTTGCCTAATATGATCATACCAAATATACATGTTGTGAAAGACCTAATTGGTATAACACAGTCAGACAGTGCAAGAGATCCATCTTTGACTTTGAAACTGATGACAAACATACAACTACTTCTACCAACAAGCAACAAGTCAATAGTCAAGAGTGCACTTGCTGAACAGTTTGTGAAATTCCCAATCTCGATCACGTGGAATAATTAGTAAAGTACACACTCAGTGTCAACGATCTAGTGGTACTTAAGCATCACAAGTTTGACTGAGGTCTATGCCATGTTAACAATCAAACACAAAGATGAGGAGCATTGGACAAATATATGATTATGTTTTTCAACCAACAAAATTATGTATGTCAAATTCATGGACGACCTATTGGGCTGTTTCCATGTGACACTGGTGAGAAAGCGCTCACAGCCTGATTTTCTAAGCCAATGTTAGTTCAATGTTGTACCGACTCAATGCTGTTTGGAGGAGCACAATATCATCCATGTGTGTGTCTTCAAGCCGATATTGCTTGTCCCAGAAAGGAATCACCAATTAAAAATGGTTGGTAAGCCTACGAGGATCCTGAGACTGTGAAACTGTATTCAAAGTTGGACGTGAGTGATTTTACAGATATTTTAATCCATCGGGAGCTCACCCTACCATACTCCCAGAACTCCCAGTCCCGGGATGGTGAGTCATCGGATGAGAATAGTAGTTACTTGAGCAGTAAGTGACACACAACTCTCTTAGGCACAGCAACGTTTTATTCATTCATTCCAGCAGGTGCTTCTCACACTAGACTCGATGTCTCTCCGACCAGATCGCTTGCTTAAGTGATTACACAAGTAGCTAAATTATGTCCGCCGATCGGATACACACCAGCTATCAAGGCGAATCCACTAAAACCTCAGCAGGATCCCAGTGGTCATCAGCACACACCGGTCTAATCATTAGGCCTGCTAATCATAGACTCACAGATATAGAGTTGTGATGTTGATATCTCATTTTTGCATATTTTCTACGTTTTTGCCTTCAACACAACAAATATGAGACAAAGTATTCACTTTTAAAGAAAGAACCCTGGCACAATACATGAATATTTGCTGGCATGTAAGACAAGAAAGTTTGATAATAAAAAAAATACACAGAATTATATATTTTTGTCGTCATCGTTTCGCCTTTATTGTAATAATATGACGTGGCTCACTAGTTTCCACAGTTTGATACCTTTATGAATACTCTACAATACAATGAAAATTGTATTGATGATTTTGTTGTTTTTGGTGTACAATTGGCTGAATCTTATTAATTCACGTTAACAAAGCAAGTCATGATTATCAGAAAAATATCAAGGGTCATGTTACCTCTTTTTACCCGGAAAGTGTCCCGGCAAAACATTTAAATGTTTGACAGCATATAACCATGTTAGTAAGGTTTCTTTCTAAGTGATATTCATAAAATTACACCTTTACTTCTGTTATTTTTGTTATTTTTTGGTCTTTTACATTACAAAAAACATCAAAATATTACATAAAATGTAAAAATAGGATGTGGTTTATTAATCTGCACATTTTGATACTTTTATGGAGGCTCCAGTAATTCTTGATTTAACTTTCTTTACAATTTCGTGTATTTTCATATAATCGGCTTATTCGTATTGACCGGCTTTCACAAAATGGGTCATAATTATGAGGAAAATCAAAATATAAAGTGTCATATGGGCTTAAATTGACCAGTAGGGACCCTGTGACGGAATAGAAATGGGAGATAGCTTGTAACATTCCGCCCCCCCCCCCATACTTTTTTTTTGCATTATATTCCTATTCTATTGTCCTTCAAAAGGAAATTAGGTTATCCAATATTGTTGATAATATTACATAGGCCTATTTAGTTTATATCAATAATATGTATAGACCTACATCTAAATGGTACTCACATAATGCAAACTTTTAAAAATACTGATTGTTACTCCGTCTACTATTATTGCTTTAATTCCTTTAAATATTAGCGAAGAATTCAGAATTGAAAGTCCACACTAATATAATTCTTCTAAATGTTTGCTGTATAGAACTTACAACTAAAATTTAAATTAGGACAATGTCCATGTACCTTGTCACCATATTGCAGAAAAGCTGTTTGAGTTGAGACGGAGCTCACCTGTTGCCGCAATAATTTTTTTATCAATATATCTATGCTCTATTTTTTTCATATATTTCAAATGCCATGTACGTTCGAAGTGTTGTATGTATATATTGCTGCACTAATTGTTGAGACCAGTCATCAACATTTTGATTTTCGATCGTCTTCTTAACGCCTTTTATGAATGTATCATGTTTAGTCTCTATTTTCTGTGAATCCCAACTGATCTTAAGAATTACTGTAATCGCTTGACATACGTATATGGGCCTACTCCAGTTCTCACATCGAATTCTGTCCGACCTTACGAGACAATTTGTCCCTTTGGATATGAAATGGTGTATCTGCGACTCTGTAAAATGACAGATACACCCTTTTATATCTAAGGTAATGAATTATACGCCAATCCTGTTGTAAACAGAACCCAATATTTCAAGGTTTGTATTAATTTTTGTTGTTTTAAAAAATAATTAACATGATCCCATACGAATATATATTTGCCGTCTGACTGCAATCATAATTTTCAAATATGAAAGATGGGTGTTCTATGCTGCGACCATTTTAAAACACATCACTACAACATTGTCTTTGCCCGAACACTACATTCTGAGCCGGGAGTTATTGTTGATCAAGTACAGACCAATTATCATGGCAGGCCTATGGTGCTATAATCAGTCAGGTGTGAGTGTGGCCGAGCTATTGATTATGAGGGATCCTCATTATGGTCATTATGTTTTAAGTCAGTTAAAACCCGCGGGGCTCTACATTCTTAGCTGTGAAAAAACCCTCAGCCTTCTGCATATTCTGCCACGGCCTTTTTTGTTACGACCCTTGTAAAATATTTATTAGCCATGCTATATTTAAATGCCTAACACAGTTGCATGGTCAAAGAAGACCTGGCCTGAAATTACTATAACCCACCTAACTTAGTAATTATAACCAACCACTTACTTTCAATTTAACTACATTTAAGCAAAGAAGTGTAATATAATTATGTATAACTATTTTGAACCGACACGTCTATTAGCTACATGGCTACAACTCAATGCTCTTGTAGTGTGTAGGCCTGCATGTCTTATAGCATAGGCCTACATCTCTGAAAAGAATATAGTTTTGTTAAATTCAAATTGACAAAAACAAATACACGTTTCTACCATTTGTAATATGAGGGAAGGTACTAAAATAAATGTAGAGATCCATATTTTATTTAAAAATTTCAACAGAAGCTTTGAGAGTGTATTTATCACGGTGTTTTAAGTTTCCTTCATAGATTTAGGTTGTCACAAATGGAGTGTAATGGAGGCTTAAAGGGGTACGTCGTCGAGTGCGGTCACAATATATAATATAAAAATTCCACCTACAAGACTTAGATGAATGGACTACAAGTTTATCTAAGGTTATCTCAGTCCAAATTGTTAAGATGACTTTGTATTCACCCTTAAATAACTAGGTTATAGATGGATAGATATTGACAACTGGAAGTCTGTGTAGACTTATGCGTCATTAAAATTTAATTAACACGACCAACAATGTCTAGTGCGTAGACAATAGTTTCATAATGCACAGTTTGAATCAAAACATATGGTAATTTAGCAAATTTAAAGCTAATTTCTCTTGCAAACTTTATAGTTTCAAGGGCAAACATAAAGGCTGAAGACAACTGTAAACATAACCAGCACTTTAACCCTTTAACCACCGATGCCGTCTATATTCGTTTAAAACTTTAAAAGAAAAAACGTGACAATAATCAGCAAGATTTGAAATTTCCTGACCTCCATTTTGTTAAATCTGAATAATTTTCACTCACTTGAAGGTGTGGATCGCGTCAGCGAGACACAACTCCAAGTGAGTGAAAATTCCAATTGAATAATTTAGCGGTTAAAGGGTTAATGGTTAATTGGTTTTCACAGGGACTTGGCTAGTGAGGTTATCTCAGGTTTTCTACCGAAGATCATTGTATATACATGAGGTTAACTTAAATATTATTGTGATCAACATGGCCAGCATATATAGATAGAAAACTAGGTGTGTGCTTATCTGAGGTGTAATGCTCTGCAAAGCCAAACGACAGTATCTGCTCACTTGTCATGTGAGCTGATACTGCCTTTTGGCCATGTAAATGTACGGCAGTAATACTTTTTTAGATACTTTGTTGTACACCTACCTCTGTACATTGAGTGCCGGAAGCGGTATCCTGTTATATTGCTAAATATTCTAAGTTTGCTCTGGCCCAACTTCACTTATCTGCACAACAGGGACTTCAAACCCGATTCATTGATAACCATTTTCTGCTGACAAAGGTTTTTTTTTTATAGAAATGTTCTAACATTTTTTTCAGATATTAAACATAAAATGGAAAATTTGTTATCCACTGTTTAATATGTGTGCTACTTAGTATATTTAGTGTCATCAACTATATGTTGCACATTGCAATTTGCCATCATTTCTCCAGTAATTTTTAACTGAATTTTAATGTTGACAGTAAAAGTGAATAATAAAGTAACATTTATATTGTTGCAGTGTTATTAACAACAGTCATATTTGTACATTCACATACAATGTTTTTCGATTAGTCGCATGAATGACTGCTCTGTACCTTAGTAGACGAATAAAAATTTTCAGAATAGATCCCACCCATGGATTGTAAAGAGATGTCTGCGACCCTGGCCCAGCATTGGACCGGTATTGGTGTAGCATCTCGTGGTTGCTGGTTGTGCTTTTAACGATAACCATATGTGACATTCTATCCCTTTCGATATGTATTCTAGTAAAATCACCAAGCTCAAGTGAGGTTTCCAAATTTGCTGAAAATGATGAGGGAATTAATATTACTATGTTCTGGTATTTTACACGAAAATAATTCTGTCAACACTGTAGGCCCTATAGACCTATGGCAACATATCCCCTCTAAAAAAAAACATTATTTCAGGGTTTTTTGTCTTTTAAAAACTGTTGTATATTTACGGATGGAACCCGGAACTATCACTGTTTTTGTGGAGTTTATATTCAGTATGACCTAGTTAGTCTTGTCTATACATAATTTAGCTAGCAGTTTGGAGGGAAATGCATGCATCCTAATGTGAGCGTGAATATTTTATATGATACAAGGCGAAGAAACAAATTGCTACCACGATCATTATTATATAGTATGACCTTAATTTAGTCTCGTCTATACATAATTTAGCTATCAGTTGGGAGGAAAATGTATGCATCCTAATGTGCACGTGAATATTTTATTATGATCCAAGGCGAAGAAACAAATTGCTACCACGATCATTAACTCTTTAACCGCCGGTGCCGCATATATTCAGGTTTTCATCACAGTAAATACCACATTTTAAATATGTTAAAGATAAAATGTGACATCAACCAGCAAGATTTGAAAAGAGTTGACCTCCATTGTGTCAAATCAGAATAATTTTCACTCACCTGAAGTTGTGGGTCGCGTCAGCGAGACACAACTTCAAGTGGGTGAAAATTCAAATTGAATTATTAAAGGGTTAATACGTTTAACAGACTGTATTTCTGGAATACACAATGTGATTGTTCAATTCATGTGTGGCATTGCTTCATCATTTTGTCCTCTACTGCGCGTCTTCAACTCGCCAGGAACAGTAGGCTCTAACATAATTATCAGGTAGGCCCTAATGATTGTGTGTTTGGTGGCAGTTTTGTTGAAAAAATCGATATCTATAAGGTCCTGTTTTACCGGGGACTGGGTATAGCTTTTTACCGTGCCATAAAACTGAAGGCTGGGAGATAGTTGAATTAGAATTGCGACCACAGTGAATACTGACTGAACACACAGAAGTATAAGCAGCCGGAGCATCTTCCACTTCTAGAAGGCTATTAAAAATATTTGGCAATTCATTTGCCACAAATTGGGAACTACTTTAGAAAGCTTGGCGAAACAGGAGAGCGTTTGGTGGAAGCTTGGGGAATGTTTTTGAAAATATTTTGGGAACTTCTCAAATTTGGCATTCGCAAATTCGTAACTGTTTTTGAAAAAGGACTATTCAGACCTTATTATGATATGTAAAATCGACCTGTGAAATAGGGATAACTTGCATGTGTTTCTATGGAACTGGCATTTGGGGTGCTGATGCCATACGTAATATACACCCAAGTGCGGTAGCTCGATCCATCATTAGGCCTATCTTATGCCTAGCTATATAATCTTGTGTTTTACATTTTTCTGTTTATAGGGCGCAAATGGTTAAACGTATATGATGAGGTCATGAAATATTGTCCATGAAGGTCATTGACACTCAAACAAACACGAGACATTGATCCAATGTTGGATCAATGTTTATCGAGGGTCGGACACTGTGGACCAGCATCGATACAACATTGGTTCAATGTCTCGTGTTTGCGGGGACAGGAACATAATTTTGCGTCGCGCTGGACATGTTAAGGGCGGGGGCACTAGGGTAGTGGTTAGCACCGCTGCTAGAGTTCGGGGTTCGGTTCCCGGTCTCGGCGGTTTGAAAGAAACAAAAATGTTTCTTCCCCATTCTCGTTTAAAACTCAGTATTGTGGGGAGCCTCCGTGACCGAGAGGTAGCGTGCTCGGCCTCAGACCGGAGGACAGTGTCATCTCATTCATCTCACCATCCTCAGGAGGTTCTCCTGGCCCAGTTTAGCCTATATGTGCACAAAGGTGGCCTAAAGCCCGATTCATTTCATTTTTTTTAGTTATGAGGCCAGAGAGTAGTTTAAACATTTTTTTTTTCAATTTAAGATGGCCGCCATTTGATGGTCCAGCAAAATTTGTGTCAAACAAGTAGGGAATATATATAACCGAAAGTTACTTATATTAGTGTATACCATAGGAGTATCAAATTGGTAGCCCGACATGTGACCATGTAGTTGTCATTTAAAACAACTTAAGAGATGGTCGATGTAGTAAAAACCGAGATGGCGGCCATATAAGACGATAAAAATAACTATCACAGAGACATGGCCGTGCAAGAAATATGTATAACCTTCGTCGGAATTAGGATAAATCGATGATTTTGCAGTTTATCACCGGGTTTTCAGGTACACCTCCCGACATGATCAGAAAATAATTTTAGAGATGATCAATATGCTTAAAACAAAAATGGCCCTTTCGGTGGCACGACGTAAAAAAATGTAGGCCTATATAGCTTTTGCTGAAATCAATATAGATGAACGGTTTTGTTGGCTATAATTTAATATGTTTTTTTGATATGCTAGACATTGTAGCGTGATCATAAAGAACGCAATACATGGTTAGGGGTGGATATATTGGCCAGTAGGAAGCCGAATTCGGTACCACGTGTCCGTGACAGGAGAATACAGCTCCCGTCTTTTGGATAACGCATTGCACATTTACAACATACAGGCTGGTCCTGGAACAAACTGTAAAATCTACAGAAAAGACGTTTTAAATTACTTTTTTGAAGGTTTAAAATCCGTCAAGTTATAAATGACCTAACGTTTTATACCAAGTAAATAACAACTATCGCCACATTTCATCACGTCTATCAATGTCATGCTGTGCATTTTTTTTCGATAAAGCAAGGTACCCACTATTAGACATAGGTTTGGTTTCGTTGCGGATAATTCTTTATCTATTTCTAGAAAACGCTGTTTCCGAAATTCAAAAAGCATTTAGAAGCATTGTTGTCATTTTTTGTCTACAAACTGTTTGGTAACGAGGTCATGTGGAACTTGATATTAGTGTTGCACAAGGATTAGGCCTACCTTTTCTGTTCTGTTCTGTTCTGTTCTGTTCGACTGGTTCAGTAGTTTAGCCACATAGCGGGAGGGCCTGCAAACTGTGGTAAACCCTTGGTAATTCACAATGAATTATTAACTGAACATACATAATCTTATCAACAATTAGTGGATAATTGAAGAATTTTGTGACAGATAAGCTGCCACTCGACCGTGAAGACCAAATTTTAAGTACTGCCACAATTTCCCATATCTGTCGATGATGACCACCAGCTTAGTGCCTGAACTGTCCCGTTATACAACACTGCCATATTTCATTTTACATCTAAAACGTTTAAAATATCTCATTCTGTGGATTCCAGATAGAATGTGCATGAGCATGTAAATAACGTGATTAAATTCCCCACTTTATGTCATGAAAGATAATATCGTTTGTGATAATAATTGAAGCTAAAAAGCCGGCTTCAATTCTCACCAGGAGGACCTCTAATAACCACAAAACCTGATATTTTCTTATTATCATATGTGAAAATAAAAAAAAGGTCTAATCCATGCTCATCGGCTAGTGTGTATAGGCCTAAAAGACCCAAATACGGCCAATAATCCCCAACATGTCTGTCTAGCAAACGTCAACATCTTAATTGGGCTATTCCCATCTCTGATGGCCTATTTTTGTAATGCCACAATGTCAGCCATAAAAGCCTACCTGAGAACGCCAAACTCATTGATCCTTCTTAATTCCTGTTAAAGTTATATATATTTTGTGTTCGTTCGTGGCTCTGTGACGCTCTCAAATGACGGCTACATGGTTGTATGCAGCTCTCAATCCTAATGAAAAGTTACACATAATGTGTGCCCTGTCATGGCCCTCTGACGGCCATTTTGTTAGTCTAATGACCACAATCTTAGTATATGAGCTGTCTAAAATTATGTTTGTCAGTCACAGGGGCGTATATATAAAAATCCTACATGGCTGTTATCAAAATCACGAATCTGCTTCCATTCTGTTGACAATCAGATTAATTTTTGGTTTTCACAATTGGCGGCCATCTTGGATTTTATCCATAATGCATTATCTAATGTACTTTTCAACCACTCCACTAGGTCTGGCATACCTGAAAACCCTATGATAGACACCAAAATTATGCTTTTGCGTCCATTCTGTCGAAAAAGTTTATAGCTTAAAGGGACTGGCCCAGGCTAAATTCATCAAAAAATCGATGATTTTATTTTGGCTTCTAAATATGACCATATGATGTAAACATGTCCATAGACTAGAACTGCAAAAGTTTTTAATTTTTCTGCAGCGCATTCACCAGTTAGGCTAGATATAGAGACGAAATTCCCGATTTCGAATTATGGACAACCATGTCAAAAATAAGAAATACGGAGATTTCGTCTCTATATCTAGCCTAACTGGTGAATGCGCGGCAGAAAAATTTAAAAACTTTTGCAGTTATAGACTATGGTCATGTTTATATCATATGGTCATATTAAGAAGCCAAAATAAAATCACCGATTTTTTTATGATTTTAGCCTGGGCCAGTCCCTTTAACCTGTCAGAAAAGGAGGCCATCTTGGATTATACCCACAATGCAATGTCTAAAATATTTTCTGGCCACACCAGTATGCCGGGCATACCTGAAAACCCTATAGGAGATACCAAAATCATGAATCTGCTTATGTTATATAGAAAATTATATCCATTTATTATTTGACCTTGGTCAATGACAGACCTTAACACATTCTCCACGCCCGCATAGTATGTATTATGAGATGATAAAAGTAAACCTGTCGTCATTTAGAAAAATAGTAGTTGCTGATGATGATGAGACGTGCTCCATCACAGTAACTTCATTCGTGATGTTTCCGTGTCTTTCAAAAATATTTGGTATGTTCAACATAACCTTTATTTTTATAAATTTTAAAGCAATTTATATCAATTTAAAATTGAAATATCTCAATATATTATTTATTTATATATGTAATTGTTTTTCATGTTTATATTTTATTTAAATGGTGGTGGTAGTATACTGTATATGAATTTCAATTGACATTCACCATCACACTAATAATCAATGGCTTAGAACGAATCAAGAGCATAAAATATAATTTCTGGCATAGCTCAGCATAAAAATAAACACTGGGTCAATGTCATATCCCATCAAACAGGATGCATTTAAATGATGTCGGTTTATTGTTTGGTCAGTAAACAAACATTGTTTTGAACAAGAGGGGGGGGGGGGGGGGGCTGCCGGCGACCCCCTATAGATCTTCCAAAAAATCCAAAGTTCTCCAGAAGGACATAATAAAAAAGATCCATCCGTTGAGCCAACGTGAATTTCCCATTACACTTGCACAATCTCGCGAAATTCAAAATGGCCGCCACTTAACCCGTGAAATAATCTAAATAGTCAATTGATACAATTTTTTTTTTGCGAAATTAAGAGTTGAATGACAATTAAATACAATTTCAATACTATCACATATTACAATGTTAAATATAAACAAGATCGCACTGGACAATAGCCCGCCTCCATTATTGAACAAGGTCAAATTATTGCCGTAAAATACCAAAAATGACACTAAATCGGCCATTTTGAATTTGTTTTTCAGTCATTATTAAACATGTCTGAGAACTTCTTATTAGTCACATGCATGATAAATTTGGGAAGGATACATGAAAACGTTTTTAAGTTATCGCACCCACAAAGTCAAGGTATTGACGTAAAATGCGAGAATTATCCAGCTATGATTGAACTTGTCCGAGAACTCGTCATTTGCAACATGCATAGCAAAGTTGGGAAATATACATGACAAATTTATCAAATCATCGCGCCCACATGGTCAAATTGTTGACGTGAAATGATAAAAAATCAGCCGTTAATTCAAAATACATTTTATAGGATTTCCATTCTGTATTGAACAGGGAAAATTGTTCAATTCTGATGATTAGCAAACTCACAAACACAAATTGCAGCTCCCCTGTTTTCTATTAGATGGCAAGAAATGACCTGTTTTCTAGAAGGGGAAACAAGGTTATTAACTCTTTGTCTTGATCTTATGCAATAAACGATAGTATTTTTTATAGGATTGTGCTGTCCTTTCATTATACACACAGAAATAAAAGGTATAGATGATAAAGGGAGATAAATCATGTCGGTTGAAGTCAGTTGAAGTTATGACTATAATGGCGCTATATCGGCGAGTTCTGGGTGTAATATAGGCCATAATTGGACATTCATCATGTCAGTTTCGTTACTTTTGTAACAAAAACTGTCAAGATTATTTTATCACTAAATGGCCGTACTAACTATCGACGAGCACATAACGTCTCATCACACATACATGTAATACCACTCCCATAGACTTATATGTATTATGGCCCATACGCTTGGGCCTCCCAGCATTATCTAGGTGAAAAAATGTCTATCAACCTATATTTGTCAACGATCAACGTTGTTAGATAGCTCACAGTCACCAAGTTTATGCGCTGCTATTTAGGCCCCCTAATATCCTAAAGAAAATACTAAATACTGTATTTTTTCACTCACGTTATCAGATACACACACAGGATGAAGGACTTTGCTGATTGATGAATGTATTTATTTAACGAAGATTCAAAACTTTGTGTTTTCATTGATAAATCTTGTTGTCATCCACGAATGCTTGCCAGCATAGGCCTATACATGTATACTGATATGTGATGTACAGAATGTTTGTGCTGTAGACTAGTGATATGCTCAATGATCACACCAAACAAAGGGAAGAAATACAAAAGAAAACAGTGTCATGTTTATTTAATTCACAATCAAAATGATGTATATTTTATTATCAAGATTAATCATATCGATACTAAGAATTTATTAAAATTAAAAATGTTTGGCTCTGTATCAGAACAGAATTTATACATATTAATGTAAATGCATGAATGCTACCGGTAGGCCTTAAAGCCTTTCATATGATATACATTAACACATTTTCCACGCCCGCATAGCTCGGTATCAGCGTAGTCATCAATACTTATGTATTATCTGTTGATAAAAGTAAACCTGTTGTCATTTAGAAAAATAGTAGTTGCTGATGAGACGTGCTTCATCACAGTAACTTCATTCTTAAAGTTTCCCTGTCCTTCAAAAATATTTGGTATGTACGATATAACATTTATTTTTTATAAATTTTAAAGAAATTTATATCAATTTAAAATTAAAATGTCTCAATATATTATTTATATAAATATATATATATAATTATTTCTCTTGTTTATGGGGGGGGGGGTGTTTCCTCCACGTGGTCCCCCTGGTAACTTCTTTTAGAAGGCTAAACACACCCTCAACCTGTTTGCCGTGGGAGAAGGGATCCTTGTGGTTGAGGGCGGAGGAGCCTGCGGACTCCATACTCCCAACACACCACTTTGGCCCTTATCTCATTGAGACGGGTGCTCTGGTGGGCCCGGCCAGATCAATCGGCTGGTCTCGTTGATCTAGTGTCCATACTTGTCGATTATCGTCTCATCTCATTTTTTATCATCCAAGACAAAGTCAAAGATAGCGCCACTTCCATTTTTATATACACGATCGTGGACACTAAATGGCGATGGCCCATGGGCTAATCAGGTGAAAGGATGTGTACTGCGGTTATTGCAAATGCTGTTCTTTTGCTATGAGTATATCACCCTGGTAGCTCTGACAATACTTCCTGCTGGTTACCGCGGGCAGGTTGCCCCCTTGTAGGGCTCCGTGGTGGGCGGAGAGCCAGGGTGAAGAAAAAACAACACAACACACCATGGATAACGGACAGAATAAATCGACAAAGCGGAAACATAGTGATGAAGAAGATTATGATAGTGACCAAGCATACCTTTAAAAAAAAAACAGGGAGGAAATTCTCAAAGCAAAAATATTTTTTCCAAGATTTTTGATGATGACGTCTGGAGATGATGAGAAATCTCTCTCCAGACTCTCAACATTTGCCATCCAAGAGGGAATCCAGGGCTTGTTAGGAGAGCCTAAAACCATCAAAAGGCTGCGCTCTGGCGACCTCTTAATAGAGGTCGACAGAGAAACGCATTCTACCAAGCTTCTAGCAATTACGGAATTGGCCTAAGTGCCGAAACACCTCAAAGGAAGTTCTCAGGACTCCTGAGCTCAAAAATACAACAAGAGAGAAATTATTGACACAGCTCAAAAAACAAGGAGTCACTGATGCACGAATGGTTACCATTAAAAAAAACGGAGAAATAATTAGAGTAAACACTGCCATTCTCACTTTCAACCGGCCAACTACACCGGCCACCTTAAAGGTTGGATTTGAGAGATGTACCGTACAGCTATACGTGCCTAGCCCTTTGAGGTGTTTCAAATGACAACAGTTTGGACACCACCAAGATAACTGCAGTAAAACAAAGGTATGCGCGAAGTGTGCACAACCTGACCATCAAGGCACCGCCTGCACATCTGCAGTAAAATGTGTCAACTGTAATGGTGAACATACGGCCTATTCCAAAAATTGTCCACGATGGATTACAGGGAAGGAAATCCAACGTGTTCGCACAGAGCGAAAGATTTCCTTCCCTGAAGCTCGTAAAATTGTTGAAGGGGTTAACAAACAACCATCATTTGCCAGTGTTGTCGCGAAGCAGGTTGTGTCGGTTGGTTGCCAGACTGATGCAGTAGATATCAGAGCTGCAACTGGTGCAACAAATGTTTCCGCAACACCTGGATCCTCTTCAGTAAAACCCAATACAAGCAAAGACACCTCCACTGCCAAAAAACAAACTATGATCAATAAAAAAAAAAACAGCAGCTACCTCTACTGCTCCAAAGCCACTGGCAAATAGGGATGCGCAACAAACAAAAAAAGGCAAAAAAAATATTAAAGATAAGAACAAAGAAACGGTAAATAAACCACCAGTAGCTGAACAAACAAAACAAATTAAGAAGAAAAGCACAAATAGAGGCAGTGGTCGAATGCCCAAGGGTACTGATGACCCGATCGCTACGTATAACAGATACGAATCCATGTGCAGATGATGATGAAAGCAGCGATGATGGGGTGGTCTTTGAGTCTACCGCCGCGGCAATCCAGGCACAGTTGAAACCAGGGAGACATAAAAATCCATAATGGCCCACAAAATCATACAATGGAACTGTCGAGGTTTACGTCAAATTACAATGACCTGGCTATTATTCTGCAGGAGCACAGCCCAGCAGCTTTGTGCCTACAGGAGACTAACTTAAAACCTAACACTCACATAAGTTTTAGGAACTATTCAATAATCAATTGTTTTGGCCCTGCCAATAATGAAAGGGCCTGCTGGGGGGTTTCCATCCTTGTAAAGGATGGAACACCACATCAACAGATCACGTTGAATACAAAATTACAGGCTGTGGCGTTTAACACTAACTATCACAGGCCAATGACGATATGCTCTGTTTATTTACCGCCAAACCGCCCAGTAGATATTGTGGAATTGAGGCAGCTGGTAAAACAATTGCCCAAACCCTTCATGCTACTGGTCGATTTTAACGGGCACCACACAATGTGGGGCTGTAGGGTCATCAACCCACGAGGCAAGATAATTGAAGACTTCCTCTCAGAGAAAAACTTATGTATTTTTAATGATGATACCACCACCTATTTGCACCCTGCTTCAGGATCTGCCACAGCCATTGACCTATCCTTGTGTGATCCCGATTTATATTTGGATTACACGTGGAGGGTCAACGAGGATCTCTGTAGCAGTGATCACTATCCTATATTTATAAAGAACAACAACTCTATTGTTGAAGAAAGAGTGCAGCATTGGAGGCTGCACAGAGCAGAATGGGAGGCTTTCCAACAGTCTTGTGGGGAGAGCCTCACAATCTCTCAATTTGAGAGTGAAGAGGGGGTTGATGACCCTATAGCCCTTTTTACAGCCAAGCTAAACAATATAGCGGAGAAAACGTACCCAAAACCTCGACAGCTCCCAAAAAAATCGACAAACCCTGGTTCGATAAAGGTTGCCGAAAGGCAATAGACAAAAAGGAAAAAATCCTTGCAAAAATTTAAAAAAACATCCGACTAGACAAAACCTTGACGGATATAAGAAAGATTACGCTAAAGCTCGCCGCACCATCAGTGAAGCCAAGCGTCAATCTTGGAGAGAATATGTCTCCACACTAAATAATAATACATCGGCAAAACATACTTGGCAAATGCTGCGCAGAATCAGTGGCAAGAGGAAAGATAAAACCATGAAGTACCTTGTCACTGATTCTGACACAATAACCAATAAAACGGATATTGCAGAAACGCTGGCGACATCCTTCGCTGCTAAATCATCGCCAGATCATTATCAGGAACAAAATCGAAGGATTAGGGACAAGGAGAAGGAGAACACATTGGACTTTGAGTCAGATAATGACGAAACGTACAATGTTGATTTCTCTAAACGAGAGTTGATTAAATCTATCGCTCAGGCAACTGATTCGGCAACTGGCCCTGATGAAATTCATTACCAGTTTCTGAAACATTTGCCTGACATATCACTTGATCTGTTGCTTCTATTCTTGAATGATGTGTGGCAATCTCAGGATTTTCCAGATGGATGGAGAGAAGCAACAGTGATCCCGGTCCCTAAACCTGGAAAAGATCGAACAGCTCCTAATAATTATAGGCCAATAGCATTGACAAGTTGTCTTTACAAAATCATGGAGCGCATGATCCATCATCGTCTCACATGGTTTTTACAAGACAATTACATGATAACTAAATATCAATGTGGTTTTCAAAAAGGCAAAAGCACCACAAACCATTTGGTCAGACTGGAGACTTATATCAGTCAAGGTTTATAAAAAATCAGCATACAGTTCAAAAATACAATATTTTTTGATTTGGAAAATGCCTATGATACCACCTGGAATGGTGGTATCATGAAATATCTCCATGAAATGGGCCTGAAGGGTAGATTACCCTTATTTATTGACAATTTTTTGAAGGGGAGAAAATTTAAAGTCCGTTTGGACAACACCCACTCTTCATTGAATCGACAGGAGGAGGGTGTCCCACAAGGTCGTATTCTTTCACCAACTCTATTTACCGTTAAAATCTGTTGAAGAGCAGGTCAAATTTCTTGGTCTTTTATTTGACAAGAAGCTCAGTTTTATTCCACGCATCAAATATATGAAAGATAAGTGTAGGAAAGCATTACAATTACTACGAGTTATATCCAGCAAGGATTGGGGTGGTGACCGGACAACCTTACTGAGGATTTACCGGTCTCACATCAGATCCAAACTGGATTATGGTTGTATTGTTTATGGGTCAGCGAGACGATCGTACTTAGCAGTACTTGATCCAATCGCGAACCAAGGTTTGAGATTATGCTCAGGGGCATTTAGAACATCGCCCATTGAAAGTTTTCAGGTGGAGACCGGTGAGCCCTCTTTAGAGACTCGCCGGTTGAAGCTGAGCCTGCAATACAATATGAAGATGAAAGCGAATCCTGAGAACCCGGCATACTCGTGTGTTGTGAACCCTGAATACAAGAGATTGTTTAATAACAAGCCAGGGACAATACCTAATTTGGGTATAAGGCTCCAACCCCATCTGGAGGACATGGAGGTGGAGCTCGACGCAATCAGCGTTGTGCGCCCACCAGAATGTCCACCTTGGCTTCTTCAACAGCCTAATATATTTTTTAACCTCTCAGATCTCAGGAAGGGAGATACCTGTCCCCTTGTCTTCCAGAGCATGTTGCTAGAGCTATTTTGTAGATTTCCGAGGCACCGGAAGGTGTATACTGACGGATCAAAGGAAGACAAGAGGACATCTATGTCCTTTGTCTGTGATGATCATGAATTTAGCTGCCGCATCAACGATCAGGCTTCAATTTGCACAGCAGAGCTGTTAGCTATTGAAGCCGCCATTGAATACATCTATGAGAGTAGTGACGAGGAGTTCATGATCATCACAGACTCACTATCTACATTGCAGGCTATTAAGAGTCAAAAACTCGACAACCCAATTGGATAAGACAAGACAGCTTTATTATATACCATATACTGATTTCAAATACAAAATCTCTGTATACCTTGATGACATTTTGCAAGGTGAATGGAACATCAATGTCATCAGCAAATTGTTCGAGGTACAACCAATCATTAGGCGATCTTTCACACCAATGGAACGCAGAAGAGATGACGTTGTCATATGCAGGGCCAGAATTGGCCATGCCTATTTCACAAACGGGTATTTATTGAGAGGAGAATTGCGACCTATGTGCTGCAATACTCGTCTCACTGTAAGACATGTCCTTCTCAGTTGTGCGAAATATGCGCACATCAGAAGGAAGTATTTTGCATTCAATTCCCAATTTGAACTATTTAGGGACACCCCTGCAGGTTTTATCATTCAGTTCCTACGGGAATGTAACCTATATTATATGTTTTAATTATTAGACTTAGACTTGTAATTTTTACACAATCACTCCAATTTCATGGAGATATAGTGACTTGATAAGTCGTTCATTTTATAATCACTTCATATTTTACATTATTTATAGTGACATTGTTATACTCATTAAACTGTGTTGTAGTGCAGGCGCTACAACTTGTCATCAGACTCGTTACATATAGGTGCCAGGAGCATCGTCATATTATCATATCAAACATTTTAAACTGAATATTTTAGTGCGAACATGCTTTTATTAGCTTTGTCTTTCCTTTACCACTTCAACTATACATTATGGGGTATTGTAATACTAGGAATTTTCACTCAAATGGCCATACTGGCCGAAAAATGAAGTAAAGCAGACATTTTACTTACTTACTTCTCATGTTTATATTATAATAAAATGATGGTGGTAGTATATTTTATATGCATTTCAATTGACATTCACCATCACACTAATAGTCAATGGTTTATAACAAATCAAGAGAATAAAATATAATTTCTGGCATTGCTCAACATAAAAATTAACACTGGGTCTATGTCATATCCTATCAAACATGATGCTTTGAAATAATGTCAGTTTATTGTTTGGTCAGCATCGCAGAAAGTGGACGATCAGTAAACATACATAATTGTTTTGAACAGAGGGGGAGGGCGCAGCCGGCGACCCCCTCTAGATCCTCCAAAATTTGGCAAAGTGCTTCAGAAGGACATAATAAAAAAGATCCATCCGTTGAGCCAACGTGAATTTCCCACTACTCTTGCACAATTTAGCGAAATCCAAAATGGCCGCCACTTCACCCATGTAATAACCTAAATAATCAATAAACTTTTTTTTTTGAGAAATTAAGAGATGAATGACAATTAAATACAATTTTAATTTCAATACTATCACATTTTACAATGTTAAATATAAACAAGAGCGCACTCGACAATAACCATCCTCCATCATTGAACTATCGTGCCCACAAGGTCAAACTATTGTCGTAAAATGCCAAAAATGACAATAAATCGGCCATTTGAATTTTTTTTTCTCAGGCATTATTGAAATTGTCCGAGAACTGCTTACTAGTAACAGCAAGATTGGCTCGAGGTCTCGTGTGTGCAGATGTATCTGTTGTTTCCTGTGATTTTTTTAAATATAATTATCCGTAATCAGCTTGTAAATCCATCACCATCATCATTTACTGTATATGTGTCATTATTTCATGGAAATAATAATAAAAAAATTTCTCCATCCTTGAACTTGAAGCTATCGCGCCCACAAGGTCAAACTATTGCCGTAAAATGACAATAAATCGGCCATTTGGAATTTGTTTTCAGCCATTATTGAACTTGTCCGAGAACTGCTTATTAGTCACATGCATAATAAATTTGGGTAGGATACATAAAAACCTTTTCAAGTTATCACACACAAAGTCAAATTATCGATGTAAATGCAAAAATCGCAATAAATCGTCATTTTGGATTTTTTTCAGCTATTATTAAACTTGTCCGAGAACTCGTCATTTGCAACATGCATAACACATTTGGGAAGGATACATACAAAACAGGGCGGTGATCCTGTAGTGACGTCATCTATTTATTAGTGTAGGGTCTTATGTAATTCCGTGGGAATCTCGTGTTATTTCTTGTCACCTACGTTTTTCTTGTTCAGAATTTTATGCTGATTCTAAAAAAATAGGGTGTCTTTTTTTTGGTCACCTTAAGGTCATTTTTCGACCCCTAGAGGTCATGACCCCTAGATCTCTTTTTTTTAACACATGTCTTATCAGTCGTGTAACACATCAAAATGACCGAAATTGTTCAGGAAAAATCATCAAATTAAAAAAAATGTAATAACATTTTGAAACCCCTCGATTGTCATTTCAAGGTCAACTATTGCAAAGTTTTCAAATATACATATTAGTCCATGGATCGGTCACCATGCACCCCCCCCCCCCCCACCTTACTCACCCTCACCAACTTTTTTTAAGCTTTGATATGTCCAAAACATGAACTTTTATGGGGGTACCCCCAAACCTGTCTGAAATTAGGGAGTAGTGTTACGTAAGCGTATGTTTTTGGTGTACTTTTCTACCAATCTGTACATGCAATATACCATATAACAGATAATTAAATTTCCGTTCTAATAATACATCACCCATTGCAGTAGAGTAAATAGTGGTCTCTCCACATACGCTCAAACATGTTTTTATTATAAAATAATCAGAATGAACAGCAAAACAAACTAGTCAACATGGTCATTAAAAACAACATATTAGAGGTAGTTATTGGACATATCCATATCTGGCCTATGTTTTCTAAACCCAGATATGTGTATGATTTCAAATGTGTGTTATTTATATTTATGAATATCATACATATTTTTTTAAATGAAAGAATATTGCAGCCTTTTATGGGAATAAGTCTAGTTAGCCTGGGTTGAAATCTGAAACATGCAACTTTGCTCGGGATTTTAGTGTATACTTTTGTAGTCACTTGTTTTTACATAATTTGCGTGTGCTGAATGTGAATCTGCCAGACAACGTTCTATATTTGGAGACCTTTACCTTCAAATTAGCAAAACACAAAATGACCACCAAAATGTGGTTTCTTCAAGATTTTTAATTGTTAATTTTTTTCTTGTGTCTTTGGAAAGACATTACCTTTATTTGACCTTTGGATCCAAGACATCCGCCGTTTTTTATGTATTTACTGTTACTATAAGTATACTGATAAACATGTTGACAATAATATGACGTATTTGTGGTAACATAGTGGATTATGACTAAACGTTACTGACGAGTAAATATGAAAAAAATTAAATTAAAATGGCCGCGAAATTTACCTTCTTTTAAGCAAAAAAACAAAATGGCTATCAAAATGTAAATTTAACCTCTTTTTTAATTTGTGGCTCGGAATTGCTCAATTTATTGATTTTGTGTGACTTAGGGGGCGAGACAAGCATTTCTGGCGTTTATTTTTCATCGTCTGACCTATAGTTTTTTGTCAAATCCAAGATGGACGTTATTTTGCATATTTACTATTAAAATAATGATGTCATTCTTAATACTAAGCACATCAAAGCATGTCAGAATATACTGTAGTTCACATGTAGTTCACGTGCATATACAACTCTTATTATAAAACTTTTATTTGTCTGTTGGCGGTAATTATTTTGAATTTGAAGGTCAAATAAAGGTCATTTTGATCGAAAAACATGAGACATAAATTTATCAATACAGAATCATGCAGAAACCTAAAATCGTGCGATAATTTGTAACAAAAATATAAAAAAGATGTTTTGGCCGCCATTTTTTTGTTTTGCTTATCTAAAGGTGAAGGACACCAAATATATAATTTTATCCGACAGATTCGAATTCAGCACACACAAATTATGTAAAAAAGCGGGACAAAAAATGTAGTCCTAATTGCAGAGCAAAGTTCAATGTTTCATATTTCAACGCAGGATAAATACACACATTTTGACGAAAGTCTGCAATATTTTTTCGTTTAAAAATGTATATGCAATGTACAATGTACAAATCTAAGTACCACTCAGTTTTAAGGATATACACATCTGGGTTTAGAAAACATAGGTCTAATATATATATGGCCAATAATTATGTTTTAGTAAGTCGTTTTTATTGACCATGTTTTCCAGGTTGTTTTGCTGTCGAATTTGATTATTGGTATTAAAACAAATGTTTAAACGTATGTGTAGAGATAACTGTTTAATCCACTGCATCATGCAATACGTCAGTAGAGCGGATATTTAGTTACCTTTATATGGTATATTGGATGTGTAGATTGGTCAACTACAACTGCAACAACAGACGTTTGCGTAACACTAACCCCTAATTTTAGGTTTGAAGTACCTCCACATAAGCGTTCAAAATATATATTTCGTCCTTATTTTTTTACAGGTAACATCTCATTTCATGTTTTGGACATATCAAAGCTTAACAAAAAGTTGGTGTGGGTGAGTAGTGGGGGGGGGGGGGGGGTCGCACGGTGACCGATTCTGGTCTATGGACTATATGAGTGTTTAGGGTTATGACCTTCAAGAGACCGGAAATGAACTCTAAAGCTTCAGAATATTTGTTAATTATGAATGTTGACTCTTCTGTGCCTATTTCCTTTAATTTGCTATATTACACGACTATATTACCTTGAATTACAAACGTTTTAAAAAATCCCCGTGTGTTTTCAGGGCCATGACCTTTAAGACCCGGAAATGACCTTTAGAGCTTCAGGAAAAAAATGACACCCTTTTTTATTTTGTTCAATATTAATTTTTCTTATAATTAAACATAGGTGTCAAGAATTAACATACAATTCCCACGGAACCACATTTACTGACATAAGACCCTACACTATATAGCCTAGACCTACTGTCCAACTGTGTCCAAAATCCTCCTGGGTCTCCCCTACGTAAGATGCTACAACGCCATCTTTTTTTTAAACGCACAGAAGAAGTAGGCCTATAATTAGCCAGACCCTCTCTTACTTCTAGAAGTATATTAATAAAGCTAAGACAATGCCCAAATCGCGGAGTTATTGAATAAGTTTCATGAACATTCAGTCTTTCATTACTCATTATGTTTGTCTTGTTGCTGTTTCTCAGAAGATAAACATAGCTATCTTCCTTGTGTCAAACATAATAATAATAACAGTCATGCTTTGGTGCAAGCTTGGTGTTAATTTGCTGCTTCATATCAAAAAATATTTGAAAAAATAATCACTGAAATTATGTATTTTGAACAAAATATGAGAGAACCAGAAAATACATACTTATTATACATACTAATTATTTCTGTAGTTATTGCTGGAGCGGTTTTATGACATAAATACAAGGAATATACCAGGCCTTATACTTAACTTTACCTTTTTCTATTTATAATTCATACAATTACTGTGATCTGACATAGTTTCATCTGTTTCAACTTCATATGTTTTTTATTGTTTCAAATAACTATGACTTCTTAAATGTGTTATTCATTTTAAGTGGTCTATGACGTTGACAAGCAGTCTGTTGTCCTAAAGTTCAGTGATAATTGTTTGCGTGTTGTACCTTAGATTAAACGTGCACACCTGATGCAGGTCAACTTGTTCTCCGCCTTTATCACACCTTGGTTATTTGCCGTTTTATAAATTTAAACTGTAATTGTATGTCAACGTACTGCACAGAATGGTACAGATACAATTCAACTTACTTTCAAAGAATGACTTCTGCAGCGCCTAACGCATCAGAGGACTGAGCTCGGAGGTACGGCAATCCGTATCAGTGTTCGAAGACGTACTCCAGTTTAATGTTGATGTTATTATAGCTAAGAGTCTAATCTGGAGGCATTTTTACACTTCAATATACGTTAGGGTTTCTGATAAAATGTTATTTAATTTTGATATCTAAATTTAATAACTTTATTATTTATTCGTTCTTCTCTTTCTTTATTTCGTTTCTTATTATTTCCCTTTTTTTTAACAAAAAAAGATAAAAGATAGTCAAGTCATGTCAAAATTAATTGCAATTATTTTTCACAAAGCAATAAAACATGCTGATATCACCTGAATAAACGACAGCCACTTTCGAGTTGACAGTAATTAAATAAAAAGTAGTTTTACATGATTATTTTCTTTCAAATAACTAAAAGCAGAACATTATATGTTTTAGAAAGGTTTCTTAGGTTCAGGGATGGAGTCAAATACACGTGATCAAAATACAAATACGATGTCGTGGATTTTTTTCAAATACAAATACGAAGCCTTGAAAAATATAAAATACAATTTATTTGAAAATTATCTCTCTATAATCAACTTTGTTTAATCACATGTATGTATATAGTTTTGTATCGTAATACTGTAAATCTGATAATATTCGACAGAAGAAAGTCCGAAGTCGGAAATCTGTCCTATTACTCTTATTGAATGACTTCAAGGGTTCTTTGCAGTGCACAGTAGGTCTACCATAGACAACATTGCATACTCTAGGCAATTAAACAAATTGGTGCAATGTATATGCACAACTTCTCTGACAAACATCCGACCCGGCTGAGATTCGAACACAGTACCTCTGAGTTTCGAGCCACATATACATTGGTATGAAATACAACGCAGATGAACATCTAGTCTGTAATAACAGACTGTGTGCGATACAGAGTGGGGGAGACCGGGGCTAGCTCGCACAGGGTTCAGTCAGAACGGTGCCCACAATTCTGCCAGTAAATGTATTTCCGTTCTGTGCTGCCTCCTGGTGAAGGAATGTATCAGTACCCTTGACTTCATGTTCGAAGGTTTTTTCAAAAACAACTTTTAAAAAAGTAAAGAAACTTTTTCCTTTTGAGGGCTCAAAAGTATTTTTTTGCTCTAGCACAAAATGTTATTTTGCTCAATGTTTGCCATTGAACCTGACAGTTTCAACTCCTATTGTGGTACCCTAACTGAAGGTAATTATACATGTTAGGTTGCCTTCTAAGATGTTAGTTCTAAATATAATTTTTTTTTAAATACGTATATTGTGGGGTCTGTTGTAACAAAAAAAAATGGGGCTGATTCGACCAACGCCACAAAATATCTGGTACATTCAACAATGTTCAGACATACCCCATCCCATGTTCGCACTAGCCCCAAGTGTGGGGTTTGTTCGAACAGTGAAAAATTTAACTTTAACCTGTCTTTCTGACTCTACTTTGTTTTCAATTTGAGAATAATGTATGCTGAAAATAGCATCTACAGTTGAATGTTTCTGAACAACGATATCAGTTTCCTAACTTCATCATATAAAAAATTAATCATTTTTTTTAATTTTTGGTCTGCCCTATGTGGTTATCGTCATTCGTGAAGTTTGGCCCCCAAAATCCAGTGGCGGGCGATCCATTGCACAATGAATTAATGCGTCGTTGTGCGATCAATGATTTTCATTTTATTTTATAATAACAGATTTGTATCTCATGGTGATTTAAATGTCAGTCTGTACAGTTGAATTTATCATTTGAATAGGGTTACCCTCACATTTTCGTGAAATTCTTGATCTCGGCGTACAACTTCTACCAACATACAAAACTACAGTTTTTTGTATATGTATAATAGGGTACTCCCCTCTTTCTTTTAAAATCGTAATGCATAGGGGAGGGGGTGAGGCTAACGTAACACACACGGTTTGCTGTGAAACTAAAAAGTTTGTTTGTGAGAATCATATATACATATGCCAAAGGTCACAAACTATAAACAGTCTGCTGAAAACATTTCAGAAGTCAAAATTAAATTTTAAATCCGACTAGTTTGTAACTTTGAAACACACAATCGGATTCAAATTAGCCACATTTTTTTATTTGATGATCAGTAGATGATTTTAACTCTTAAAGCTCTACACTAAAAATATATATAAGCCACTTGAATTTATGTCTCTCAACCAATTTGAGAGCTGACATTTGAGTAGCTTTATCAGTGGTGATAGTTAAACACACATTGTGTACTGACAACAGTGTTTTAACCGAATAATAATACCCGGTACTGATTATACCGGCTTGAAGTTTAGGGGTCGACATTTAAAAAAACATTGCTGTGAGTTTGTCTTTATTTATTTAGTTGAAAAGGCAGGGGTTACATAAGAATATGGGAGCTAATTCAAAATAAATAAATTATTATAGACGGTGAAATCGTCAGGCCATATGGAAAGGGGCGTGGCGATTTGGTAGAGCCAGTCATGTATGCGTCACGGGTTCGAGCCCCGTTGAGCCACGCGTGTGTTTTTCAGAAAAATATCCTTGTTTCACCCTTTTCAATGTGTCTAGGTAATCACGTTGATTTGGCGACCTCGTCCAGCTAAGGTTCATGAAGGTTGTAACCGGTGTATCGACATTAATGTTGCGCAGGGCCACGCGTTGCGCGCTCCGCACACATCGTTGTCTTGGTTGCTGCAATGTGGTATCAGGCTCATTTGCTTTACATTTTATACCGATATAATAATCAGCCTACCTCCTTTCCTCGTTCCTCGTTCTCATAAATGATTCTTAGAACTGTCCTTTCTGCCTTAATTTTACTGACTAGGTGACGACACCCGTCAATATATTGGCTCTCTCTAAAATAATGGTTTGCCGTTTCTACAGGAAACATATGTGTATCTTCGCTTACTACACTTCTTCTTTTCAAATTGTGGGGACATTTTTATACACTTTATGCTTTTGTATGGCATATAAAATCACCTTCTCCGGGCGTATTGCCACAGTAGGCATGCACTTAGCCATCCATTACGGACTGGTGACAGCTGAGATTTTTCTCCGATTCCATCCTTTGACTTCTTTTTCAAACGTATCATTCCATAAATAGCATGTGCCCATGTTTGGGCCATTAAAAACACAAATTAGTATTCGAATTGGAATAAACTTAAGCTATATATAGGGGAGAAGCGGGCAAAGGGGGCCGGTGGGCAAAGAAGGCCATCTATGGTATTTTAATTATGACGTGTTGTATGAAATATTATTGACGTCATAGTTATGAATTATGAACATATGTACACAAAAAAACATAAATAGACATGTCATAAATATCTCAGATAGAAATAATAGACGACAGGGAGTTTTTGCCAACAATCTTATGAATATAAGCTTATATATATGTATGAATCTCTTGATGAATTTATGTGATTTCTTCTGAAAAATCTTTGTTTTGTGTGGTACATTATATTGCCTTTGTTTTCTAGTCATTACTTTAGTCAGGAGATCACTTTGGGGAGAGATAATAGGCTAAATTTCCCACCTATACCCTTCGGGAAAAGGGAGTCAGGGCAAAGGGGGCCAGGCCATTTCAATACAAAGACCATACAGCATGGCCCCCTTTGCCCGCTAACTTACAATGGGTACATATTTCACACACTAATCCCAGTGAACGAAAGTATTTAGTATATTACTTAGAATTATGTCCAACAAAGCATGTCACCATATACATCAAATAAAAGGTTTTTTTCATATCTGTTTTATTAGGCTCACTTAAATGTACACACTTGTGTATCAAAATAATAAAAAGTACCAAGGTGGGAGTGGCCCCCTTTGCCCAATGCGCTGGTCCCCCCAAGCTATTGGGCAAAGGGGGCCACTTTGAGAGCAAATCTATTTGGCTTACAATTACAATAATGTATCCTTGAAACACTAAGTGAGTCTGTTATATACATTGCATGTACCTAACATAGAACAGTCATTGATTTTTAAAGAGTTATAATATTCTCCTTAAATACCATTGAAACGTTAAGTGGCCCCCTTTGCCCGCCCTTCCTCTAGGCCTACTGTAAAATCGCTCGGCTGTAACAGTGTGTTGGTTGTTGCAATGTGGCATAATGTTTTGATCAGTTGCATTTCATTTTATACCGACTTATACCGATTTGTGTGGGCTGTATTAATCTTGTACTCAGATCTGGAAAAATATTCCGACATGGTCCATGTATTTTAGCCATGACTGTATTCTGAGTATACTGACAGATTTTTGGCTTTTCACAGCAAATGCCCCCATCAACAGTCAACACACGGCAATGATGGTGGAACTAAAGACAGTATTATCGGTAGTTATTTTATTGTGTTCGAATATTCTATTTTCGGCGTAGAAATCGGTGAACTTATATACCCGACCAATAGCTGAGGTACAGAGAATAAGCGAGGTATGTTTTTTTTTTCATTACATTTTTTGTTGTATGATTTTCATAGCGTCAAAATCTAGCCACGAGTTTTTTCAATTGATTTTCGCTGGACTCCCAATCCTACTGGGCTAAGATGGTGATATCGAACGACTGAGCTCGGTCTAATCATGTACATAATGTGAAACTGGTGTGATTTACTATGTCTGGGCATGTGGGAGTACAGTACTGATTTAGCAAAATGGGACAAGCTTTTTCAGTGGGGCTAGCCCCGGCTAACGCAGGCTAGCCCTGGGCTAGCCCCATGTTCTCTCCCCACCCCATTTGGGGCTGGCATGTATGCGCCCAAAGTTATAAAATCCTTTAGCCGGGCCGCAATGTGCGTTTTGGTATAAGTTCATATAACTGGAGCCGCGCTCATATCGCCGGGGCTCAAGCCAATCTAGAGCATCGGCGAATTGAGTCAACGCCTGTATGTGCTAGTCAGGCGCGCTTCTCGTCTGGGTCCAGTTTCAAGCCCGACCGGTGCGCCGGGTGAGCCTGTCTTTCCAGGTGCCTGTTTTTTCATCTTCAGTTAGGCCTATTCCAGTGACCGTAGCTTCATAAAACCACCCATTTTCTGAATTTATACACTGAACTGCTTGTCTGATACTAATGATAATGTCTAAATGCTAAAGGCTAAATGCAAAATGGCTAAGCAGAAATAAATGAGGACTGCAACAGGTCTACATGTATACACGTACGGACACTCAATTATTGCACGTTTAGATCAACTCAGAGCTGTTCAGATGATGCTGAATGTGGTCAAGCTGAGCGCGCCCTGTCTTGCCCAGAGCGAGCCTGGCCAGGCCGGCGAGATGACAAATGGTTCACAGCATCCATGTTAGCCGCCACACAGTATACTGGGTGCAAGCCCAAGTAGGATTTGGGCGGGTATATTTTCCTGGCCCGAGCCGTGTGGGGGCTCGAGCCCATTTCATGCCCTGGGCGCAACCAATTCTGCGCCTGTCTCGCCGGGCTTGCGCCCGGGCTAATGACGGGCTGGCCAGCGTTAACGCAGGCCAGCCACCGATGAAAAATCTGTCCCATTTTGTGAAATCAGTACTGTAGCTACTTATATAATTTTCAGATGTCAAATATTGTATGTCAAATATTGGAATATATGCAGCAGCAGGACTAAACCCTTATTGCTGGGTAATTGGATAATTACTACTATAGCCACTTTAAATAATTATCCCGTTTCGCTGTTATGGTTCGATTAGTGCGTTATCATGTTTATCATGTTTATATAGTTGGCTTCGTCGTCTATGCAGAAGCAGAGCCTAGAAGTATAAGGGGGCCACCATTCAATCTCCAGGGGGTGGGGGGGATGGACTGGAGTATTTTTGAAATGAATAATTTCGGGCGAACCCTGCGTGAAATAAATAATTCACTTCAATAACTGTTCTACATGTATTTAAAAATATAATAAGATTGGATATTTTGAGCGCGCCGCCGAGCCGGGTTGTCCGCAACAAAAACTCCCCCCAATCCCCCCCCCCCCCCCTGGAGATTGAATGATGCCCCCATAAGGCGTGTTGTCCCAATATGTCTTATTAAACTTTTACCCGTTAAGCTATCTTATTTAAATGTTTTCTCAATACTTCAATTTTCATAAATTGACAAATCAGCTTATTGGACCTTGAAATGACCTTTGTGTCATCTTACACCTATGCCTTATTAAAGCCAAGTTTTATTATGCTGCGTTGTTTATAGTTGTTTATGAGGGTGTACTTGAAATAAGCCACGTTTATATGGGGAATTTGGTCAAAGAATAGTTAATCGGCTATCGAGACAGATTAAAAACGACTATAGTGGTGATTATCGGATTATTCTCTTGGGAATAAAACATTTATCCACCCGATGTGAGCGCTAATTAGGCCACTGTGCTTAATTTTTCTGTTTTAGATCAGAAAAATCATAAAATTTAATGAGGGGGGGGGGGGGGAAAGTTTTAAAACATTGAACCTATTTTTGGAAAAGTTATTGAGGGCGACCAAGTGAAAAAAACATTTGATAAACTTCTAGAAAAGTTAATGAGGGCGATGAAATAAAAAAAACTTTTGACCTTTCTTAAAAAAAGTTGATGAGGGCGACGAAAAAAACAAGCAAAATAAAACATAGCTGTGGCCTAACAGAAGCAAACATCCCTGTTATGTCATGCACGCACATGTGATTCTAACAAAAGCTTGTGTTTGGTGAATAATGTATCAACCCTTATAGCGCTAAATTATTTTTGTTTAACCCTTTAACCGCCGGTGCGTCCGTATTTGTTTTTTTCCATTTTTAGCACATTACATTTCAGCTTTCAAACTTGTTAAAGATCAAAAGTGACATCAATCAGCAAGATTGGAAATTTGTTGACCTCCATTTTGTCAAATCTGAATAATTTTCACTCACTTGAAGTTGTGGATCGCGTCAGCGAGACACAACTTCAAGTGGGTGAAAATTCAAACTGAATAATTTGGCGGTTAAAGGGTGAGGCCATTGAGCCTAAAGGTTTTTTTTCAATTTGAAATCATCATAAATGTCTTAGTTAATTCTTCCCGGCCCATTTGAATATCTATGTTATTGGTGTACGGCCATTATATTCTTTTTAATTCTTTCTGTGCGGGGAACGTCTTTATAAGTCAGAATCTATATATGAATGCACCCTTAAACCGCTAAGAGTAATTATTGTCGTTTTAATACGTTTTAATAGCCGATTAACCATTTAAACCCTCACGATGCATCAAAGCATCATTTTACATCCCTGAAAACAGATTTAATTCTCATATAACTAAGGATTTTAGAACGAACATTTCCTAGAAACTGGTTTTCAATACATGTCAATTTTCTTTAATTTTTAAACCGCATCAAATCATCTTGATCCACTACAAGTTGAGAATTGCGACAGCAATTCGCGGCTTGTAGTGGATGAAGATGACTATGGTAATTTAGGCTTGAACGTGTTCAGTCACTGTTATTAGGAATGAAAATGAGGGTATAGACATCAAAATTTGCAAATTTTTGGTCACAAATTAAACAAATATGTGTCTTTTCACCCACTTGAAGTTATCGAGACACAAGTGGGTTAAAATTTAAAATGTTTAACTTTGTTTAAATTTATTTTTAAACACCATTACAATCATTTACGTATTCGTCGACTTTTTCTTACATAGAAAGTATAATACATAAGTTCTATTAAGATGTCCGAAACTAATGCTACAAAATTCTTTTACATCATGTAAATCAGCAGATGTTTTTGAGTTTGGTTTGTTTTGCTAACTTTGATATAAAATTTTAGCGACACAATCATGCCAAAATCATCATTTTTATTTTGGCTTCTTTATATGTCCATAATATGTCAATATTTCCATAGACTAAATTTGCATAAGATTTTGTCAATTTTGTGTTGCGCATTTACAAGTTAAACGAAAAATTGACCTAAGGACGAAATTTAATTTCAGAAATGCATGTCCAAAATACGAAATATAGGAATAACTTCTAAACGGGGCTTTCGGTAGACTTGCAACGTTGGCACGGCAACCCAAAATTTAAAATACTTCCGCAATTGGGTTCACATATTATAAATATATTAAAAAGCCAAAACAAACAGATGATTTAAACTCATTTTTTGTGATGATAAACGGTAAGGTAATTTTTCGAACGGTAAATAGATTTTTAAGCTTTTGTACAATATCCACTAATTGTTTAAAGATTTTATGACATCATATCTAGAATAAAATTGAGTGATCACTAAACTTATGTTTTGAATGTCACATTGTCTTTATCGTTATAAGGAATAAAAGTGATAATAATAACTGTAAAGACAAACTATTTTGCTTAAAATGACTGTTGGATGACTGTGAAATGACATGCGTCGAATTCAGAAGTCCCTTCTTCATGCATTAACTACACCAATATCTACAATACACTGTTTTATTTTGCATCCAAAGTTATCAGACACACGGTTGTGACATTTTTATACTGTTTGCTTACATTGAACAGCCGTGAATCTAAATGTCACAGTCTCTAAAATAACAGGCCATATTGACAAGTAAATGATAACTTTCTTCTAATAATGTATTATGTTGCGAGGTTTGTCTATATATTACCTTTACTGCCAACAAAATTTAAAAAAATGGCCAATGTCTGTTCTGCGACAGTCCATTTTAAGAATCATCGTATATCAACAGTAACAGAAAATAAAACATACATACCGTATATGGAACGAGGGTGTGTCCATGCTGGTTTGTCATTTTTTTCAAAATAGTCATTATCGGGTAACATTAAAAAAGGAAACAGTATGTTTTTGGATAGCCGTGATGGTAAACAATTATACACAGCAAAGGCTCGACATTTTAGTACCTTGACGCCAGGTACAAGCAAGTGGATAAGTAAGTAATTGATTATTACCTCTTTAACCGCCAAATTACTCAATTTCAATTTTCACCCACTTGAAGTTGTGTCCCGCTGACGCGATCCACAACTTCAATTGAGTGAAAATTATTCAGATTTGACAAAATGGGGGTTAATTATTTTCAAATCTTGCTGATTGATGTGACATTTTATATTTAACATGTTTAAAAGGTGGTACTTAATGTTGTAATACAAATAGGAAAAAACGAATATATTCTGCACCGGCGGTTACAGGGTTAACCGCAAAGTATACATAGGGGTCATGTGGACACAATATTGTGTGAACCAGCTATCTGACGACAGTCTGTCTTAAAGTCAGGTGTTATTATCGTCACGTGGCATTATACTGTCAGCTGTAGTGGACCTGTTTTGTTTATTATTTTCACAAAGCCGTAGTTGTAAAGACTCACCCCCTTTAGACAGTTTACGTATTGGTGAAATAATCATAACACTTCTTGATGAAGATATAAACATATTCCAATATGTGACTCCTTCTGTGTTTCAGAGAATAACATACACTGCTATACCAGATAAATGTAGACAAAAACACATAAGTCTTATAAAATATGTACCACACTTTGACTGTGCACTCAACTTCAATATGGTTGTTATAGGGTTTTCAATCGTAATTGGTGAAGGACAACAGCCGAGACGTTGGTGTTGAAAAACAAACAATTTCTAATACAAATATAAAATAAAATAAACTGGAGCATAGGTGAATATAACTTATTATTAACTGAGGCATCTAATTTTGTCAGCTTATTCATAAAACAATAGTCACGTATACACAATAAATCAATTATGTTCCCAGCTGTTATACATTGGTAACATAAACCGAGTTTTATAAAAAAAATTAGGAATCTTGAGTGGAGTTGTAGGTATTTAAAATCCCATAATAACAAAATACATTAAATCACTTCAAGAAATCGTTACTGACTTTCGTAGCACCCTGTTCTTCAATAACATTTCCAACAAGTTTTCCTAAATGTAGATCACTCTGTACAGATAAAATCGTAACACCATTAAAATCAATAGTGTCGTTAAGTTTCTGATTTTTGCTATATACAATGAGATTAATTTTCTCAAGATCGCATTTAATATATTATACTTCGATTGGTCGGATCGAGGATAATAATGTTATCGGCATAGCTGGAAACTGTCTTGCATGATAGATATTTATTGACGAAAGAAAGTCTGTGTAGATTTATGCTAATGCTTATATATGTTTCCCGCACCAAAACCGGAGATAAAATAGCTGCAATTACTATAAATAGTAGCGAAAAAGACACTCCGTAAAGCGTAGAAACCAATGGGATATATACAATCTGATATAACTAGTGTGTATATAAAAAGAAACGATATGTATTAATCTGTTGTTATGTACGTATTAAAACATTATGATGACATTTTAAAATAAACATAATTTCACATGAGTACAATAAAAATTAGCCGGTAATGGCTAATATTAAAAGATGTGTGGTCGTTCCAGATAAAAATGTACGTACCGTATCCCCGCGCATAAATGTGCATGCACTTATATTTGGGATGCACTTGGTTTTCGAAAACAGGTGCATGCACTTATATTCGAACACAAAAAATATTTCAAGAGACACGACATGCACATATAATAATTGGAATATGAATTGGTATTGGCAAAACAATCGCAACGAAATAAATTAATACAGGTGAGGTTATTTATTTTGCACCAATAATGTTATAGCTTAACTAATACATTTCTACATTATTATCATATTATTATTTAATACGGCATAGCTTTATGAATTACATTAGGAGCAACATAAATTATTTTTATATAATAAATTTGATCATAAATCGGTCAAGCGTAAATAGCTGTCCCACCTTACACTATTGTGATCACTACCGTCTCAGCTGTTAGTGTATGGTCTTATGTAATTCTGTGGGAATCTCGTGTTAATTCTTGTCACCTACGTTTTTCTTGTTCAGAATTTTATGCTGATTCAAAAAAATAGGGTGTCATTTTTTAGGTCACCTTAAGATCATTTACGACCCCTAGAGGTCATGACCCCCAGATCTTATATATTTATCTTTTAATTTTTTTAAACACATGTCTTACTAGTCGTGTAACACATCAAAATGACCGAAATTGTTCAGGAAATATCATCAAATTAAAAAAAATGTAATTACATTTTGAAACCCCTCGGAGGTCATTTCAAAGTCAACTATTGCAAAGTTTTAAAATATACATATTAGTCCATGGATCGGTCACCATGCACCCCCCCCCCCAAACTTACTCACCTCCACCGACTTTTTTCAAGCTTTGATATGTCCAAAACATGAAATGAGATGTAACCAGTAAAAAAAGGTCGAACTTTATATTTTGACCGCTTTTTTGGGGGTACCCCCAAACCTGTCTGAAATTAGGGGGTAGGTTTACGTAAGCGTATGTTGTTGGTGTTCTTATTAACCAATCTGCACAGGAAATATACCATATAACAGATAATTAAATTCCCGTTCTAATAATACATCACCCGTTGCAGTAGAGTAAATAGTCGTCTCTCCACATATGCTCAAACATGTTTTTTATTATACAATAATCAGAATGACCAGCAAAACAAACTAGTCAACATGGTTATTAAAAACAACATATTAAATGGTAGTTATTGGACATATCCATATCTGGCCTGTGTTTTCTGAACCCAGATATGTGTATGCTATGTGTGTTGTTTATATTTATAAATATCATACATATTTTTTTAATAAAAGAATATTGCAGCCTTTTTTGAGAATAAGTCTAGTTAGCCTGGGGTGAAATCTGAAACATGCAACTTAGCTCGGGATTTTTGATGTAGGCCTATACTTTTGTAGTCATTTGTTTTTACATAATTTGCGTGTGCTGAATGTGAATCTGCCAGACAACGTTCTATATTTGGTGACCTTTACCTTCAAATTAGCAAAACACAAAATGGTCACCAAAATGTTAAGAAAACCCCATATGTTCTATAGTTTGACGCAGATAAACGCACAATTTGTGGTTTCTGCAAGATTTTTAATTCTTAATTTTGTTCTTGTCTCTTTGAAAAGAAATGACCTTTATTTGACCTTTAGATCCAAGACATCCGCCGTTTTTTATGTATTTACTGTTACTATAGGTATACTGCTAAACATGTTGACAATAATATGATGTTTTTGTGGTAACATAGTGGATTAGGACTCAACGTTACTGACGGGTAAATTTGAAAGAAAAAAACCATAATGGCCGAAAAATTTACCTTCATATGAATAAGAAACAAAATGGCTATCAAAATGAAAATTCAACCTCTTCTTTTAATTTGTGGCACGGAATTGCTAAATTTATTGATTTTGTGTGACTTGGGAGCCGAAACAAGCATTTCTAGCGTTCATCGCCTGACCTATAGTTTTTCGTAAAATCCAAGATGGACGTCAATTTGCATATTTACTATTGAAATAATGATGTCATTCTTAATATTAGGCACATCAAAGCATGTTAGAATATACTGTACTTAAACACAGTTTCGAATGCTTGCAACCTAATCTACCGTAATACGGAGTCTACTTTTTAGATTTTCATTTAACAAATGTTGTTTATGATATTATAGTTCACGTGCATAAAAAACACCTTTATTTGTTTGTTGGCGGTAACCATTTTAAATTGGAAGGTAAAATAAAGGTCATTTTGATCGAAAAACATGAGACATAAATTTATCAACTCAAAATTACTCAGAAACCAGAAATCGTGCAATAATTTGTAACAAAAATATAGAAAAGATGTGGTTTTGGCGGCCATTTTTTGGTTTGCTTATTAAAAGGTGAAAGACACCAAATATATAATTTTATCCGACAGATTCGAATTCAACACACACCAATTAAGTAAAAACAAGCGGAGCAAAGTTCAATGTTTCATATCTCATCCCAGGATAAATACACACATTTTTAAAAAAAGTCTGCAATATTCTTTCGTTTAAAAAATATATGCAATGTGCAATGTACAAATCTAAATACCACTCAGTTTTAAGGATATACACATCTGGGTTCAGAAAATATAGGTCAAATATATATATGGCCAAAAATTATGTTTTATTAAGTCGTTTCCATTAACCATGTTTACTAGTTTGTTTTGTTGTAGATTTTGATTATTTGCATTAAAACAATGTTTAAACGTATGTGTAGAGATAACTGTTTAATCCACTGCATCATGCAATACATCAGTAGAACGGATATCTAGTTATCTTTTATATGGTATATTGCATGTGTAGATTGGAAAGCTACAACTGCAACGACAGACGCTTGCGTAACACTAACCCCTAATTTTAGGTTTGGGAGTACCCCCACATAAGCGTTCAAAATATATATTTCGTCTTTATTTTTTTACTGGTAACATCTTATTTCATGTTTTGGACATACCAAAGCTTAACAAAAAGTTAGTGTGGGTGAGTAGTGGGGAGGGGGGGGGGGGTCGCACGGTGACCAATTCTGGCCTATGGACTATATGTGTGTTTAGGGATATGACCTCCAAGAGACAGGAAATAACCTTTAAAGCTTCAGAATATTTGTTAATTATGAATGTTGACTATTTCGTGCGAATTTCCTTCAATTTGCTATATTACACGACTATATTACCTTGAGATACAAACGTTTTAAAAAGTCCCCGTGTGTTTTTAGGGTCATGACCTTTAAAACCCCAGAAATGACCTTTAGGGCTTCAGAAAAAAATGACACCCTATTTTATTTTGTTCAGTATTAATTTTTCTTTAAATTAAACACAGGTGTCAAGAATTAACATGCAATTCCAACGGAACCACATTTACTGACAAAAAAACCCTACACTATGTCGCCAATATAATAGCTGTAAACAGACGCATTCACGCCCTTAGAGGGGATGAGGACTGTACACTAATTGCTATCAAAACATATACCGTTCAAGTTAAATGAGAGCTAAGACGATATAGTGACGTAATTGTCCAATTAGGGTATGGTCTTTCTTCCTGGTGATTTCGAAATCGACTTGGCATGTTGTTTGTTTATGTGGGTATCTACATTCTTAGAATGGGGATAATTTAACATGAGATTATTTTATTCAGGTCTTTAAATATGCATCATATGCAATAAATAAAATACGAATCAGATTATAACATTATTGTTCAATTTCGAATATGAATTATCACAAACATAAATCTATAAAGACACAAGTTGATAACAGAGTTGTTTGAAGTATCATAGTGAGCGACAAAGTCACTGAGAATAGTGCACTTATTTTTTCGAAAACAAGTGCATGCACTTATATTCGAACATAAAATAATTTTATAACAACCCCAAAACATGTTATTTTCACCTTATAAGTGCATGCACGTTTATGCGCGGGGATACGGTAGGCTATTAATAATAATAATGGCGAATAATAATAATTTGCAAGATAATCATGATAATTAGCTATTCGCAGAGGGCATGGCACTAACATAACCATATTGCAATTTGATTTTAATTGACATGATTACCGAATAATTCATACCATTCAAATCATCTCACGATCTGGTTAATACCGCATAATCGGAGTTGCCATAGAACAAAAACATCCCCGACCTCATAGAGAAAGTCAGCTGACATAGCATCTCTGAGATCCTCCCTAAGGCCCCACCTCGTCTGATAACAAAGGCGACGGAAACGCCCATTAACATATCACCAATATAACAACTCATCTTGGCGTGTTATTAAAACGTCTACATAAACCGTTTGTGACTTTAAAACATATAACCTCCTTGCTGTGAGACTGTTACCCCATTTAATAGCAATTTTCTGATTTAAATATAAAGTTTAATCAGTCTGCACACGAGGGGGCATAAACCTTCATCCAATGAGATTTCTATTAATTTCTCATATTCAATTCTGTCATGCATCCAGTAGCATGACATATACATAACTTTTACATAGTGTCGCTTCGTCTCTGTATCTACAAACACTGTTGTTGCTATCATTTAGAGTTTTTACCTGTTTTGTATTGGAATTATTATACTAATCAGCATTTTCTTTGACATAAAGCAGTGACATAGCATAGAAGAAATAACAGAGAAATGCAGAAATATACAATATAATATCCTAACTTTATATGGTATGTGGTGCAATGACCATCTCCATCCGTTTAATGTGTGAAATAGGAGTGTGTATAAACTCGGGTGTAACAACATTCTTGTATATCGAAAGATTCATTTCAAGGGGCAGATCCAAGGGGGATGGGGCGGCGATGTTCACCCCCCCCCCCCTCGAAAAAAACAATTATCATCTTATTTAAGGGTTTCCTGATGAACTGTTTATTTACTGAGGGACAAAGAGTGCCCAATATGCTTTAGATTGCAGGACGAACTCTTTGAAAATGAAAATTTCCCCGACACCCTTGATACAGTGGAATATTCCTTTGTCAAGTTTTAAGCCCCCCCCCCCCCCTGTTAGTGAAAAGCTAGATCCGCCCCTGCAGTTTGTTGACATAATTCCAAGTGGCGATTGTTTTTTAACCTCTAGCTATCTGTTTTTTTGTTTTTTGCCAATCTAACGGTTCATGTCCGTTTCTAACGCTAGTCACCGAGGCCTGACCAGGAAAGCCGCATTGTTTCCACATTGCATGCCAAAACATTACGGTTCCTTGCCTCGGCCACGTGCTCATATATTATTTCCTGTTTCTTGACCTCATCATAATTATGTGTTCAACCACTTGCGCCCTGTACATTTAAAACAAACGCAACACTCCAGAGCCTACACAATCATATAGGCATACGAAAATGACTGGAGCGAGAAAACCGCACCACGTATAAAACGGTATTTAACCCTTTCAAGCCGGAGTTTACCATTGTCATCTTCATCCGCTACAAGTCGAGACAGCAATTCTCGACTTGTAGTGGAGGAAGATGATTTGAAGTTGGTGAAAATTAAAGAAAATTGCCATGTTTTGGACTAACCAGTTTCTTGGAAATTTTCATTCTAAAACCTTTAGTTGTGGGAAAATTAAATCTGTTTTCAGGGATTTAAAATGATGCTTTAATGCATCATGGGGGCTTAAAGTGTTAACGTGTATATATCCTAGCAAACACAATCCATTGCACCCATTGTTAGATCAATGATGGGCCAGCGTAGTAGCATCGATCGATTTTGCCGGGACTGGAACACATTCTTAAACGTTTTTGACATGTTAATTGATGATTATTGCTGCTGGTCAACGTGTCGATTACTGGCCTTCTCAATACACCCTTAACACCCTAAGTAAATAATTTAATTTTTACCCACTTGAAGTTGTGTCTCGCTACCGCGACGCACAACTTCAAGTGACTGAAAATGTATGTAAGTTGTGAAATTTAATCCCAATGTATATATCAGTGTTTCAAGATTGAAGGCACATTTTACTTTTAAAAACTGGTATATATAAGGGGTTATGCAGGTGCTAATTAAACAGTTGATAGGGGTTAAGACTGAAAGCCTATAACTACAATAAAAAGTAATTATATCTGGACATGCAATGCACCCTTTCTTTGACACAGGAGCCTGGAGGAGTCACGTATTGGAATATCTTCATATCCTAATTAACACAATTTCTGGGTTTCATTAAACGTGTTAGACATCTTAATTGATGATAATTGCTGCTGGTCAGCGTTTCGCCTGCTGGCCTTCTCAATTAGGAATGAGTCCCTATAATTATCTATCTGGACATGTAAAGTATGCTATTCTCTGACTGTGACACAGGAGAGGAGTCACGTATTGGAATATCTTCATCAAGGCAATATCTTCATCAGTTTTTTGTGGAGTTTTTCAACAATGTCTAAAGGGGGTAAGTCTTTACAACTACAACTAACTGCCACTATATGTAATTCCGCGTGATGATACCTGGCTTTGAGAAACCCTGCCGCCACTGGTACACAATGTGTGTACTGAACACCTATCCCAGTCGTGGACGTTGGGCCAGCAGTAAACCAACGTTGGCCCAACGTCTCATGTTTGCTGGGGATGGATTCAATTTAGAAACTAAATTGTTTAACATCTCAAAATTACACTGGCAAATGCATGGACTATAGCTAAATTTGTTGTTTCCTTTTCTAATGACACGCAATAAAGACACTTTTGAAAAAAATGACAAACCGACATGGATACACCCTCGCTCCATATCATATACATGTAGTCTGTATTTTTTGTTTTCTGTCAATAACGGTAACATAAAGAAAGACAAAGCTCAAACTGTTTCGAAAAAAATACTTCATTTGAAAATATCATCATTTATTTGAGAGTGAATATTTGAGTTTCAGAAGTTGGGAGCTGGAACGCCTGATATTATTGATGTGTTCTTCAAAGCTCGTGTGTTGATCAAACACTATTTTTTCAAGAGGAAAAACACGAAATATCCCCAAATTCCAATTTGGTGAAACACAATTAGAAGTAACTGACCAATATAAATATCTGGGCCTTATTTTCAATTTCAACGGTAAATTTACTAAAGCTAAAAAACAAGAATGATTATGTTCTGGGCCAACATTTGCCAAGACTCTGAGAAACCGACAATTTCAAACTTGATATACAAATTGTTATGTAAAGTGAACGAAGAAAATGTGTATAAATCACCTTGGCTCAATTCTGTTGAAACGATTCTGGAAGATTGTGGTTTTCCTGGTATTTGGGAAAGTCAAATCATCCCTTGTATTAAGGAATGCTTTAAACAACAAATTAAACAAAGATTATTCGACCAGTTCAGACTAAAATGGGCAGCAGAAGTCAATTAAAGTAGCAAATGCTTAAACTATAGAATGTTTGAATCAAACTTCAAAAATGAACACTATTTGACAACATTAACCTACAATAACAGACGATTACTTGCGAGATGCCGTTGCAGAAATCACAACCTTGCAGTTGAAATAAAATGTCATAGAGGTATACCCAGAAAGAAAAGAAAGTGTAACTGGTGTGAGAATGAGACGAGTTTAATTTTATTGTGAATTGTTCTAATTTTAAAACTTTTCGGAACCAGCTAATTAAAAGATATCATACGATTCGCACATCAGCTTACATTTGATAAATTAATGAATAGTCAGAACATACTAGAATTAAAGAAACTTATGTATTTCAGTATTGTTCAAAAATCCATCAATGCATGTATATAATAACACTGTATAATACTGTCATTAAGCCCACCTGGCTTCATTTCTACATATCTGTTAAATAACAGATACTTGAATAAATTATTGTCTATTGTCTATTGACAAGTAACAAGTATTTATTGCTGATGGTTTCTGAGTGAGGAACATGACAGAATAGCCAGGAAAGCGCTGGCGCCATAAATTACAATAAAGTGCATATTATAATACTATTTACAATTATTGTAATGATTTATACAAGAATCAGTGGATTAGCTGTTATTATTCATTGTTAAGAACACTTAAAAACTTTGCGATAATCACTTTCACGAATAAACTTAATCGCAGTACATTATTATAATCGTTTTGCTTGAATAATTGTTCCAGTTGAATAGTGGAAGGTCTTTTCCAGAATTTGACATTTATATATTTTTTACGCTCTTCTCTGAATAACGGACAACATAACAGATAGTGGTCAAACGACAGGGGTCAAACGAGTGTAGTAGACGGCCGGCCAAGTGGATTAAAAAAATAATTATAGCGTTTTTTGTTACAAGCAGATAACCACGTTTTATCAGTTCTATATACCTTCACGTTCCACATGAGGGGGGTTACCAATTTGTTTCTTACTTCTCAAGGTCATTTCAAGACCAAACAATGTCATTCATGGGTTAAAATGTCAATGTTGTCATTCTCCTACACAACATGTGAACAAAATAATCCCCACACAGCAGCCAAATAATCAGGTAAATACAAATCATAATCAAATATAATTTCTAAAGAAGGAGTTGACGACTGATGTGAACATCTCAAGGTCATTTCAAGATCAGACAAGATCATTTCAAAATTACAATGTCATTTTTTTCACTTACAAACTCAGCAACGGTAACAGATTTGTTCTTCATTTCAGAGTGTGCAGCAGACAAACAACAATATATATTGAAATAATAATTAATTACAGTAACATAACGTTTCTGGTACCGGTAAGGGGAATGACCAAAATGTTAAATTATCAAGGTCATTTCAGGATGACACAAGGTCATTTTTAAGTTAGAATATAGATTTTTCTCTTCGCAACAGAATAAAATTTTCTCATTTTTGCACTCTGCGGCGGACAAACAATAACAATAGTATTCTCTATATACACACCTTATCACACTGTCGCTGTGAATAGTATATATTTGGTGACGAAGCTAGAGGACAAACACTTGCCGTTCGCAGCCAAATAGATGAATTGGCTCCAAACCTATGTCTACACATATCAGCATGGTCCATGCACTGCGATAAAGATATCTTCTGAAAGATTTCTTATTCTTGTCAGTGCTTTGAATGAATACAAGAAGTAGATTATGTTTGATTTGAATTGGTCGACCAGTTAGTGTTAATAATACACTTTAATTTAATCATTTTTTTTTACATTGAGCAATAACGATGACGTTAAATTTCAGAGGTGATGACAAAAGAAGTTGGGTTGGAAGCCTCCATTTCACTTTTGGCAGATGACAAAACAGATTCAACCTACCTCTTCCACGACACCAAAGACGGGGAAGAAGCTACAGGAGATACAGAGGGCAATAAGATGAGCTGCGATGTTTTTAACTTGAATACGTTGTGCATGGTGGTGATTTTCTCAGCAATCAGTGTATGCTGTGCTCAGGCGCTCGGCGGTCTTATTCCTCAGTTCGAGCTGAACATGTGGCGCTTCTTGGCACACCTTTTGATAGTCAGCACTGTCGCCATTGTGAGAAAGATCCCTGTGATCCCTTCTAGGGAGGATGTCCCGTGGATCGGGATCATATGTCTGATGTACAACTTCTACAACATATTCTATTATACCTCTACTATACACCTCCCCCTGGGGACTATTGCCGGGGTCAGTCGAGGTTTGACATTGCTTATTGTGTCTGCGGTGACAATGTACAGAGAGCGTACTTTCTCCTTGACTTTGTCATGTGGTTTGTGTATCCTCGGTATGCTATTCATGTCACAGCCAGCTTTCATATTCCGTGATCTGATTGAAAATATAAACGAGAACCACACACTACGTCCACTGTGCCACAAACGGTGTGATGACAACGACTTTCTTTACAATGTGTCCATACGCAACACATCAGCATCAAGTATCAAACAGAATAACCAGGTGGTTTCGAAGGAAGGCATTGGTTATATTCTTCTCTTGCTCGCTTCGTGTGCAATATGTATCATTTATTTCACAAGAAGCAAGAAAGTTCCTAGTGTCAACTGTGTAATGATTAATTTCTGGGTCGGTGTGTGTGGACTTGTCGTTTCTTTTGTTTTTATGTTAATTTTTGAGGATTTCATTTTACCATGCAGCACCACATGTATTCTCTTGCTATGTGGACATGCTATCGGTGCGAGTCTATCAACATCGGCCACCCAGCTGGTCCTTCAGCAAATCAACCCTATTGTACTAACTTTGTTTACATGTTTACAACTTGTTTTATTGGGTATTGCACAATATACATTTATGCGAAATATTAATCCTGGCAAAGGCAATGCTGTAGAAGTGCTAGGTATGGTCACTGTATGTGTCGGTAATCTAGTTGGTCCTGTATACCGGTATTGCTCCCAATCCTGATAACACAAGCTAATATATTCATTACTATAGCCTAGTTGTTTTTAATTTGCTTTATTACCCGACCAAATGACCAAATGACTGAGAATGAAATGAGTGTTTAAACATCTAGATTTGCAAATGGTCTCTAATTCAATAAATATAAGTAATTTTTACCCACTTATTTAAGTGGGTGAATAATATTTAAAATGTACAGTGTAATTTCTTGCATTAATTCATGGCAGGACGTTTATCGAATTTAACATGAAGTTCAATGGATGGATTATATGAAACGTATGCATTAACCAAACTTTTGATGTCGGATCCATAGGGTAGGGGGGGAGGAGGGGGGTCAATGAGTCCTGACGATCCCCTTTTTATAACTAACGTGATCACAAAGAGAGTTAAATATTATTGAAACCTTATTAAACTAGCCAAACCTCCAAATGACGTCTAGAGTGTTTTCTTGGCGGCACAGAGGTAAAATCAGGCATCCATTCTAGATAGGCCACTCATAGGTGGTATACGACATGTGGGTGGATGTCACCGTCGATTTTGATGATTTTGAGGTCATTTTAACATGTTTAAGGGCACAAGGTTAAAATTTATATTTTGTATTATTGTATAGTTATTTATCACTATTATTTGTTTTTGTTTTATTTTATGTTCGTATTATTTAATCAATACATTCAAATTTTATTTCTCAATATTATTTTTTATTCTTATGAAATATTGTAGTTATTATTATTTACAATTAAAAATTACAATATTTCTTATTATATATAATTATGTATCACTATTTTAATTACGTTATTATTTATTCCTTTGATTAATTTTGTATTATTTTAGCATCAATTTATAGTCAATTTATTAATATGTTTTAATTTGTGCTATTTAAAACAAATATTGTAATTATTATTATTTACCAAGTGCAGGCTGCCGGATGCGATTTCGCTTACGCCAAATAAAATTACCTATCACTATTATTAATGATATTAATTATTTTTTGTTTGTTTTATGCTTGTATTATGTAACCATATATTTATACGTAATTTACTAATAATGTATCATTTATATTATTATTTGTAAAAATATATTGTGGTTATTATTAATTACATTAAAACTATATTTTTATTATATATAATTATTTATAACTTTTTTAAAATTAAAATTATTATATTTTATTATATATTTTATTGACCGATGCTTTATTATTTCATCATAAGTTTATAATTTATTATTTTTATTATTTTACGACAATAATTTATAGTATATTTATTACTGAAGAATTATCACATTTGAAAAAAAATACGCTGATGGTATAGCATTGTTGCTGACAGCATGACAATATTTCAGCCATTATTAAATACTCAATCTAATTTTGTAAGAAATGGAGACTTTCTGTAAACATGAGCAATACAAAAATTATAATATTGTGATACGGTGGCATTGTAAAACATATTGAGAAATGGTATTTTCAAGATAAAGAACTGATGAATGAAAGCATAAATATCTTGATATTCTCATTTCTTCTAGACCGACCTGGCATGCAGCACAAAATACTTATATGTATTATATATGTATATATAAAATGCTACACACAAATATTGATTTTGTGGATAATTTTGGAACATGCAACTTGAATGTCTTGAACTTGCATATATATTGCATATCCCACTTCATAACATGCAAAATTCCTATACACACAAATACGTTTTATACTTTTATGCAATTGTCATCAATTTTATATTATATATGTGTATTTTATTGTACATATTGTAATTGTATTCTTTTGCATTAAAATAAATAAACAAATAAATAAACAGATGATTCCCAAGAGCAAACATCTTTTTCTCTATTATGTGCCCTATAATTATGTATGCTTAGCTATCTGTGCGATTTTTATGTGCTCTTTTCTCTGCTGCTTGGATGAGAGCTATTCGGAACATTTTCATCCAGGTGTGGGTCCCTAACACGCACCATTTTGTGCCGCAAGCCATCCTAGATCTTCTACCCAACATTATACAGACAATGAAATGAAATGAAATGAATCGGGCTTTAGGCCACCTTTGTGCACATATAGGCTAAACTGGGCCAGGAGAACCTCCTGAGGATGGTGAGATGATTGAGATGACACTGTCCTCCAGACACAGGATTCGAAATTCGAGCCCTGGCGGTCTGAGGCCGAGCACGCTACCTCTCGGTCACGGAGGCTCCCCACAATACTAACTTTCACACGTGGATGGGGAAGAAACAATTTTGTTTCTTTCAAACCGCCGAGACCGGGAACCGAACCCCAGACTCTGGCGTGAAAGGCAGCGGTGCAAACCACTACCCTAGGGCCCCCGCCCAACATTATACAGACACACCGTTATATTTCTTGTGTATATCGTATACGTGTACAATTGTATTCGTTTGAGAACCACATACTGGTAATAACACAGCCGTTTCTAGTTCACCACAAAGGGGTACAACAACAAACCAGAGCGGCCAATCAGAAAAGTATGTTGGTTGTCACAGCTACAGGCTAATTTATTAATTATGAGCTACCCCTTTATCACAGAGGAACCCGGGACATTTATTTCTACATGTGGACAGGTAGTTTCAGCGTGGTATCAGATTGATATATTTTTAAACCACTTGAAGTTGTATCTCGCTACCGCTTTAGGTGGGTGAAAATTACTTATATTTGTTTAATTTGAGACTAAACATGTAAAAATCTTGATGTTTAAACACTCATTTCTTCCCAATAACAGTGATTTGATCTGTTGATAAAACAAAAAAACAACTAATTTGGTGTGATAAGGTGCAACTGGCATCGGACATTGAAATCACGAAGCAGACGCTCTTTGTAATTCCTGTTTTTCACGGTTTAAATGACAGCAAACAATCTTTGTAGCAAAACATGAGAAATATCATTTTATTTACCACAAACATCACAATAACGCAAATAAGTTTTGTAATAAATACAAGTAAAAACGATAACTTATGATTCGATTATAACAATAATATTAATAAATTTTTCATACATGCATACATTTACGACACGTTTTGGCTAAATATTGCACATTGAAAATAAATGAATTTGTCAAATCATGCAAATGATAAAATAAATCAAGGTGGTCTAATGCAACACTAACGTGGTGAAAATTCTAGAACACTCAGATGTCACATTAAACATAGAAAAAAACATTTTTTTGTGCATTATTTGTAAAATCCCGCTGGATAAGCAACCCCCATAACTTAGACTAAGCTACGCAATTCGGTAAGAGGCCTGAAGATGAAGCAATGTCAATAAAACTGTACCAGGAGTCATGAAATCTGCTAGGTTTAAAAGCCTGATTATAAAGCATTAGATTATATTTTGTTAATAATTCGTACGCCTGACTTTCGTGTTCCATTCACACATTAGCAAAATCCACTGTGCCTGGGTACACGAGCTCGCCTCAACGTTAACCATAAAAGCGCAAAATAATATAATTTCAATTTCAACCCCTTGTGGTTGTGTCCGACATTTGCAAATCTTGTTATTTAAACATTCATTTCACTCCCAATGACTGCGAATTAAACGGCTAATAAAACTGATTATAGCTGTTATCAATTAACCCTTTAAGCCCTCACGATGCATTAAAGCATCATTTTACATCACTGTATACAGTCCTAATTTTCCTACAACTAGGGGTTTTATTATGAAAATTTCCTTAAGACTGTTTTACCAATACATGGCAAATTTTCTTGAATTTTTCACCCAATTCAAGTCATCTTCATCCACTACAAGTCGAGAATTGCGGCAGCAATTCGCGGCTTGTAGTGGATGAGATGACAATTGTAAATACAGGCTCGAAAGGGTTGATAAAACTGATTATAGTTGGTATCTATTTGTTTTATCTCGTAGCGGTCGTGATTAGCGGTTTAAGGTTTTTAACCCTTATCTTGCTGAGTTGATTTATTGAAATTTTCAACTATTTGTGGTTGTGTCTCGCTATCGCGATCCACCACCTCAAGTGGTTGAAAATTACTCGTATTTGTTTAATTTCGGACCAAACATTTGCAGTTTTTGATGTTCAAACACACATTTCGTTCCCAATAACAGTGATTTATTCGGCTAATAAAACCGACTAATTTAAAACGACTATTGTCGTGATTAGCAGGCAAAGGGTTAATTTACTCTCACATAATGATATCAGCCATATGATGCCACTCATATGGCTGTAGATGAGTGCGAATATGCAGATCATATCAGCGTTGTGTGTGAGTGATAAAGACGCAAAGAAAATGAAAACTACTTATATTGTCCAGTAAACGTGTCATATGGAATTACTGTTTGTGGCTTTCCAACTCATAAATGACCCCGATTCATTCAACATTCGACCTGTCCCTCATATTGTGTGATTATCAGATATAATTAGATATTTGACATAGCGTTACTCCTAATATTAAACTCATTATATAATTCAAGTTAACATAACATATAATACTGACAATATCATTCTTCAAATACTGAAAAGGTATTTCTTCTTATTCCGCCAATGAATGGCACAGGGCACGTGGGAAATGTCATGTTCTTACATAGATTGTCACATTGCATTTTGTACTAGCTATACATAGAGAAAAGATTGTCGTTCCAAATATCTTAAAGTTTCATATACGTACTGTTACTAATCGATGACTTTTGTACAATTGTGCCGAGCATGCAGATTTGTATGGCATTACCACACTGTGCAAAGATACATCACCGGGTGCAAAACTATGTATTGTAATCATTATTATTACTTAGTCAAACTGACAAAAGACGAGTGATGCCTGTCCGACAGCCAGCTCATGTGCAAAAGAAGAATTATACTGTTGCACAAAAGCAATCCACAGTATCTGGTTACTTGAAAATAAGAAGCTACTGTGATTTGTCTTGTCTGTCTGCAGCAAGTCAGCAAGACCAGCACTGGTTTTAGCTGGTAGTGTGTCATTTGTCGCCCTTGCTTTTCTCGTCCGTTATAATTCCAAAGCATAGACAGTCCACTTTATGATTGTTATCACAATTCCCAGCACACACGAGGCGTTGATCTAATGCTGGTTTGATGTTGGGCCAGCGTCGTGGACGATGGGTCAACATCAAACCAGCATTGGTTGATTGTGTCGTGTTTGTGAGAAACGTTAGAGCGTCTGCAACAGCTTTACAACGCCGATTTTGAGTCCTCAGATGACCTAACCTACATTCCAAACATTGGATTGGCTAGTCACTCGTGAGTCTGCAAGGTCAACATCCGCAAAAGTAAAACTCAAATCACCGATTGTTTTTAGATTGTCATCACAAACATTAAGCGTCTACAATAGCTTTACAACCACAACGCCGAAGCTGACTTCTCAGAAAACTTGACCTAATTGCCGGCCATACACTTCGCCAACCGGCCAGGTGAACGTCCGGGAAAGTAAAACTCAGATCAGCAGCCAAACAAAATCACCAATTGCTTTGAGATTGTCGATTTGCTTTGCCACGTGGAAATCAGACAAAATGACCGGTTGCTTTCAGATTGTCGGCTTGCTTTGCCACGTGGCAACCAGACAAAGTCACCGGTTGCGTTTAGATTGTCGATTTGCTCTGCTGCCACGTGGGTTCCGTTTCGTTTTGATCCGTGTCTTTCTGCAGGATGTCGGAGAGGGACTGCTTCTGGGAGGAGATGTCCTGATCCTTGATGGGTGTCATGGTGTAGCGCAGCTTCACCTCCGTGCCCAGATCCGCCGGGCTCGCCCCTCTGGACGGAGTCTTGGGACGCTTTACTCCCGATTTGGCTTGGTCGGCTTGACCTCCGCGAGACTTGGAAGGCCTGAAGACGTTGGACGTTCCGGGCGGTTTACCATAATCTGTGAAGAATGAAAAAATGAATGAATGAATTTACAACATCTGCTTAATTAAACTCGTAAACCGCCACACTATCTAAATATAATTTCTTCCTGGGATGTGAATATGACTCACAACTTTGATGTGTTTAAAATCACATTCTCAATTAAAAAAAATGTCTGGAGTTATAAATGAGAGCTCTTCAATATATAAGCTGCAATTGTTGAGGCAAAATCCAGCTTCATAGGCATAGTGAAAAGGAATTCATACATCGTGCATATACATGTAGTGCTACCTTTTGTGAAGTTGGTATGGCGTTAGGTGTACACATAGTACGTTAAACATACACAAGATACCGTAGCTATATATTACATACCACCTTATTGTAAACACCGACGACTGAGATAATGATTTTTTTCGTTTTTGCTGTTTATTTTGAATTTTGCACCTAAAGGGCAACATAACTGATATTAAATTCAACCTATGTGCGATGCTTATTGAAAACCATGACTTATTATATCTATTAAGAACATGCCAAATTGCAAAAATGTATCACCAGCTTGCAAGTGCACGGTTCTTTCTATTATTCGAAATCCCCCCCCCCCCACCTCACGAGCGAGAAAAGGGCAATCAATGTTCAGCGATAATTAAAATTAGAGGAAATACGTCAATGCTAGGCAAGTTAATGAATCCTTTAACCGCCGGTCCCGATTATATTCGTGTCGACATCAATCAGCAAAATTTCAAAATCGGTGACCTCCATTTTGTCAAATTAATCTGATAATTTTCACTCACTTGGAGTTGTGGATCGCGTCAGCGAGACACAACTTCAAGTGGTTGAAAATACAAAGTACCTAATTCGGCGGTCGAAGGATTTCAATGAAAGAAAACTGAAATAAATAATGTTGTGTGTGCATTAGTTTAGATTATGCTGAAAAATGTATATCGAAAAAATGTTTATCCATATAATTGTTCTTGCTTCTAAGGACTGTTTAGTTGTTACATAAATAAATAAATGAGTCTTCAGTTGTAAAATACCTTGAGAATCATTGGCATTCATCATCTGGCTTGCAGGTCTTGCTTGTGGCGTGTACGTGTATCTGTCTATTACGTCGCCTTGGACGTTTCTTTCGTTTCCAGTTCTGTCCTCCGCAATAGAAAGTCTGCAATGTGCCAGAAAATAGACATTCAAGTTAATACTTTACTATTTCAAGACGTCAGAATTAAAAAGAAAGAATTAAAATATTTATAATAACCGTAGACCCATAAAATAGGTATTCAAACGAAGCGGAATGACCTGACTAAAACATTTATGATTATCCCAAATTGAACAAAACCCTTTAATCTCCATGGGTTTCACAAAACTATCTCAGCGTTGTAAGGGTTAATTAAAACAGCAGTGACCTACCTCTCTACGTGTCTGAGAGCATCCGAGTTGTCGTTCTGGTCGGGCTGATCCAGCGGGTCGTGGGGGACGTTTGGACTGGGCGGGGTTCGAGCCTCCTGCCACGGCTTACTGGTTACGTACTCGGCGTTATTCTGCTTGTAGTACTCCTCGTTGCTGGCCACCACAGCCTTCAGCATGTCCAACATCTTAGATTTCTCTGCATTAACAATAAAGCGAAACATTTTAAACATATAATAAAAAGTGACTGTATTCTGAACACTTGTGCTGTTCGCATTATATGCAATATGTTTCCAAGCTTGTTTTAGTAGAAGAAATGAAATATCACTAAATGTGATAAAATAGTCTGTGGGAGTTGCTCATCATTTAACGCTGGGATTTGCGTCAGAAATTCCAGCTTTAATTAACGAATTGTTACATCTAATTCAACAGGATAATGTTAAAATATAAGTGTATAGTGTCTCATGCACTCATACGCACCCTTAAATTCAATTACGTATATGTTTTAATATATATGGGCTTGTTCTTACCATTGTCATTAGCAGAAACCAACCAAGACTGCACAGCTCCAATATCGTCCGTCTGTAAGATCTGACCCAGCATCACCAACATCTTCAAACAAAAGGTGAATTTATTAGCTATTGCTGCTTTAAACTGAATATAAATCGATTAAATTTAAGGTAATAATTGTGATATATTATATATATTGCTGGAATATCTTTCAAAATATCATATCACATGATATATTTGAGCTCTGATACAACGCAACCAGGGTTGAATTGATCTTTATAACAAACGAGATATGCCGTATCGTGATCATTGGATTCGATTTTTTTAACCCCTAAGGAGCTAAAATATGTTTATTTAAACCAAGAGACCAGAGGGTTTTTTTCAATTTCAAATCATTATAAATGGCTTAGTCAGCTCTTTCTGCTTCATTTGAGTACCTATGCTATGAGTCTACGCCCCTCCTGCGCCCATTATAAATATTTTACTCTTTCAGTACGGGGTTCGACTTTAGACGTCAGAATCTGACGTATGATGTCAGATTCGATGTGTAAAATCGACTCCCACACTGTCAGGGTTTATATAGTGTACAGGTCCTACAAATATATTTTTCAATTGAATATTTAAAAAAATAAAATTCCACCTAACATCGTATTAGTGATTCGATGGCTTAAGTTATAGAAACTTCCTGGTTTTACTCACCACATTTTCTGGGTCTTGCTCTGCCTGTTGCTGCTGCTGGAATGCTCTCTCTGCTATGGACATGGGTCTGGCCGTGGCCCCGCGGCTCAGAGCTCGTGACGCCGGGGGCAGCAGTCTGCCCGTGGTCTGGGAGTACTGGCTGGTACGCTGGCGACCGGTACCGGTACCCGACTTGCCACCTTTACCGTCCTGCCTCTGCAACGTAAAACATGATTGGATTATTTGCAGGCGTTGAAAGTGAATATTGGTTTACATTCTTTCTACATTGTACATTGTGGCAATGTGGCGACAGAATGGAGCTCAAGTTCGGCCTAGGCCTACCCAGTAAACACAAAACATTTGTATAACATTTGTACTATACTGGACCAACGTCAAGGTCGTTGTACAAATGTTGTACAAATGGTGTGTGTTTGTGTGGGTATGCCATACACTTATTGAACGACTCTAACTGTAGGCCTACAGAGAGTATCATATACAGCACCATGCACATCGCAGAGATTTGAACAGTTTGGAGCAGCCATGATGAGAAACACCCAACCCAAGTGCAATTTGTGCAATTTAGGGGCTTTAAACGCGGTTATTAAAATCGAAAGGCTTGTATCAAACTCGTTACCGCTATCCACAACTTTGCTAGATTTCAGCAAAATATAAATCGTATATTTTTCGTTCAATAACAGTTATTCGAAGTGACAGAATACAGTTTACTGTGGAAGGTTTCATCAGTCATTCCAAAATTACAGTCTGTGGGGAATATCATTTGACGTGAAATTTCCACCGAATTAAAATCGTATCTCGCTTTACCCTGTTTACCGCCACCCAGAGCTACAGTGGGTTACAATTTAATACATTTTAGTTTTCTTAATAAAAAATATCCCCCGTCTAAATGCTATTTCAACGTACCGGATAAAAATGTTCAATACCGGCTGAAGACACGATTAGAAGACGATACGTGGGTGCATGGTGGCTATCAGTTTTCATAGCCATGGAGCAAATTTTTTATTCGCGGACTGCAAAAAGGAGAATTTTCTCCTGCGATTTCCCGAACAAACTAGCTCCCACCCCACCCAGGTATCATATGCACTTCAGCCATGATTATGACGTCGCTGTGGTGGTCGTCACTAAGTCGTCCTATCTCGTTGCACGTCCCTGGCATTCCGCAGTTCGTGTGCGCCTCAAGAGCTTGGCAAGCACGGAAATCCAATCTGTAAATTCCTTAACAAGTATCCCGTCGTAACCTCGGTAATAAAGAGGCTCATCTGCCACTTTGCAAAGTAGCAGGTACGCCTCTTTAATATCAAAGTGACGATGAGGTACTCGTGCACAAGAGAATAACGTTGTGTAAGCAGATACGGTGTGCTAATGATTATAATGTAGTGGGTGTATGTCCTTGTATAATAGGTATAAACCGCCGTACAAACAGATGTAACTATTAACTTGAAAAGTAAACAGTTACTGTTATCTGCCTTGGCACTGTAATTTTACACGGTTATTTCATATAATCTATTTACTATTACTTGCTCTATCACTGAATAGCATAATATGCCGAAATCACAATGACTGGATGGTATACCTGTATACGTTGTGATCCCCTCGTAACTACGATAAATGACAGTTAAAATGCTTACATCTGCGCTTATAGCGTTGATAACTACAATCAGAGTGAGGCACTAAGACATTATTGACGTCTCATCTTTAACCCTTTAACCGCCAAATTATTCAATCTGAATTTTCACCCACTTGAAGTTGTGTCTCGCTGACGCGATCCACAACTTCAAGTGAGTAAAAATTATTCAGATTTGGCAATATGGAGGTCGACTGTTTTCAAATATTGCTGATTGATGTCACATTTTATCTTTGTCACATGTTTAAAAGGTGGTACCTTATGTGCTAATAAAAACTGAAAACCCGAATATATGCGACACCGGCGGTTAAAGGGTTAAAACTAGATGTGTATAAACGCTTAAAGGGACTGGCCCAGGCTAAAATCATCAAAAAATCGATGATTTTATTTTGGCTTCTTAATATGACCATATGATGTAAACATGTCCATAGACTAGAACTGCAAAGTTTTAAAATTTTTCTGCTGCGCATTCGCCAGTTAGGCTAGATATAGAGACGAAATTCCCGTACTTCCTATTTTTGACATGGTTGTCAATAATTAAAAATCAGGAATTTCGTTCCTATATCTAGCCTAACTGGTGAATGCGCAGCACAAAAATTAAAACACTTTGCAGTTCTAGTCTATGGACATGTTTACATCATATGGTCATATTAAGAAGTCAAAATAAAATCACCGATTTTTTTATGATTTTAGCCTGGGCCAGTCCCTTTAAACAGAAAACTTCTCCGTACACGATCCCAGTGAATTGTAACGAATTTTAAACAGATAGTAGTGTATTTATAACGAATTAAGCTCAGATTAGAGAATGTATATTTTTTTCTATTTGCAAGTAATGATTGGAAAGAGCTACACTTTTAAAATGGTCAACACGCAGTCCCGACACTTCGGCAACGTCACTAAGGTGTTGACATATTGTTGAAGAGAAAATGACACCTGCGTCGGATTCATTGAACAGAAAGTGGAAAGTCTACGGTACATGCTTTTGCGTGTAACTACAATTGCGTGACTGTGCAGGTGGTATGACGTCGAATTTCTTACCCGGAGAAAACGGTCCTAGTTGTTTTCTCTGGATTAAACATGTAAAATTATATGAGATTCAGCTAATTTGTAGCGTGTGTGGTGCGCCGTGTGTGGGACTTGCATGCTCTATACAAAATAATGAGAAAACATCACCTCTTGCTTCACTTCTATGTGCACACTTATCGACATCTGTACACAAATGGATATAAACATTGGTTGGTGGAGTAAATTCAATAGTTGTGAAAACAAACTAATCAAAGTTACTTTAATTAACCCTTTCAGGCCTGAATTTACCATTGTCATCTTCGTCCACTACAAGCCGCGAATTGCTGTCGCAATTCTCGACTTGCAGTGGATGAAGATGATTTGATGTGGGTAAAAAATTGAAGAAATTTGCTTTGTAATGGTAAATCAGTTTCATGGAAATTTTTGTTTTAAAACCCCTAGTTGTAGGAAAATTGAGTCTGTTTTCAGGGATGTAAGATGATGCTTTAATGCATCGTGAGGGCTTAAAGGGTTACAATTCGTATTTTGTTATGATCCAATTTATAGACATGTCCTATGGATAACATTACATAAATAAGTAAATATACTTCGAAAATGTGACGTTACATGTAAAAAAAGAGTGGTGAGTGTAGAGAAAATTGTAATGTTTAATCTTTTAATTTATTCATAGTCTAAGTATGTGTTGTGAGAGGGTATCTAGTCGACAGAAAAGAAAATATCACCTCCGGCTTGACTTCAATGTGTAGACTGTTTAACATCTGTAAGATGAAAAATTATTTGCTAAGGCATATTTAACTGCTCATTGAAAAGTATAATGGGGAAAGGGGGGCGAGAAGCCCTCCCAGCTACACTTGTTATATTTGACGTATTATTTTCGTTTTTAAACCATCAGAACCATATTCAACGACTTTTATGTGGTCGTTTTCAAACTATCAAGTTTGGAATTATTGCTAACGCAATTTTCCACCTGCAATGACTATGTAATACATTTTATTTCAATTTGGATACATCACAAAGCTTTACTATTTATCTTCTGGCCATCTAACACACACTATTGTATCTGATTGCGAAGTATTTACCGACTTCACCTTGATCTCTAAGTGTTTAACTCTTTACCTCTTTAAAACTCTTTCATTTGAAGCTGGCATCACTGACACAATTAATTGTCAGCTTACAATTTAACCATTTAAGCTCTAAGCACGACCACAGTCGTTTTTAACCTCTTTTATTAGCAAGTTAAATCGCGGTTATTGAGAATGAAATGCGTCTTTAAACAGCAAGATTTGTAAATGTTTGGTCTCAAATTGAACAAGTATGTGTAATTTCACCCACTTGAAGTTGTGGGTCGCGGTAGAGAGACACAACTTCAAGTGGGTGAAAATTGTAATAGCATAACTTGGCCGTTGCTAAAGATAAACTTGTGGTAATTTAAAGATCGCACTACATTCACTCTGAACAATATAGGATCTTTAGAAAAAACCATCGAGTACCATTACCACGAAACTCCTGGAGAACCCTTGCAGGGTTCTCCTGCGGTTGCATGGTAATAGTACTGAAGGGTTCTTTTCAAAGAACCTATATTAACTAGAGTGTTCGATCAATGTCAGACCATACGTCGCTGGCAATAACAGGATTGGTCACATTTATTTGTTCCCGTACTGAATCAGTTAAGGAGTTGAATCAGTGGACTGAGTCGTCCAGGCCAACGCATTGCTTTGTCTGATCAAATAGGCTACAAATCATATCATATTGATTATTTTAGCGTGCTACCCACAATGCTCTGCACTTTCACGATCGACTATTGGTTATTGAGAGCATTATTGCATTACTTTGATAATAACGCAATGGTTGTGGTTACTGTCTCACGTAAGAACAAATAAAGTACCGTCCAGCAAATTTACAATTATTTGATTAAGCATTAGCAAATGTAAATTTTCACTAACTTGAAGTTGTGTCTCCCTACCGAGACCCACGGGAAATTTGGATGTGTCTATGCGGTGACAATCACTGCCATGTATATACTTCTACTGAGGGAAGGAAACTTTCAAGTCCTCGTCATTTTAAAATGAGAAATGGACTATGTAGACTTTTGTTTTCTACAAAACAAATGCTACCATGGCATACCTAGTTTTTGTAGCAAATTATTGATGAATTTTCAAACGGAAATCTCATAATTTACATGCATTAATAATCATTTTACGAGCTCGATTCTGACAGCCCTCTCGATTTACACGATAAAATAGTGGAGCTGAATAGCCCCTATGTTGTGCGTGCGGGCGTGAACAATTGGCCTAGTATGTTGAGATTGCTGCTTCCAAGATTTCAGTGAGTTACCGACCTTGTATAGAAAACCAATGAGCATATGCTGACCCTATCCCATTCAGCTGTGCCGCGACCCACAACTTCAATGGGTGAAAAGTAGGCCTACTCGTATTTGTTTAATCTGAGACCAAACATATTTTATAAATTTTGATGTTTTAATCACTCATTTTATTTCCAAAAATGTTGATTAAACATGCTAATGAAACAGAATGAAAACGACAATAGTCGCACTTAGCAGTGCAAGGGTTAACTATTTGGTTTTATGCGTAGGTTTGCATTTATTGATATATTTTAAAAAAATCATGTCTCTAGATAATATCTCAAATGAAAGCTGTGAGTAGCTTATAACATGTTTTGTTCGATTTCGTGTAGCCTATATACGTCACCACCAGCACGTCCCTCTGTATTGTGCTTACTGGGTTTAGTTGAGCTTGAGTTGCGACGTTTGATTGGCATCAAACCAAGATCTGTTCAACGTTTTGTGTTTATCAAAGCCCTTCCAATAGCTTAATTAAAATTGAAATGTTCATCGGCCACCTTCTGAGTTAAGGCCCATAGATACTTGTGCAATATATGAAGTTGAATCTTTAATAACAAATTTATTTGCATAATAGTTATGTCATGCGGTGGATTTATGCGACGAGAAGGCTTAAAAGAAAATATTTATGATTAACATTGGCCTAGTCCCCACACTTCAGCTCGTCTGTGCGTGTCAACCCACTCATGCAGGCTTTCACAAAGTTAATGACCACAAGGGCTCGGACTCTCTCGTCATTTCGATAAAACAATGCTGTGCGACGCTGGCCCAAAATTAAAACAACATTGGCTGTGTATCTCGTGTTTGCTGGGGAGCTGTTTCTTCGTTATGTCGTTTGTACGACATAATATTATATTTAGCGTCTCCTCACCTGTAGTGTCTGTTGTTTTATCTCGTGAATACGAGCTTGCTCTAGCTGTTGTTGTTTCTCCTTCCTGTCGGCCGGTGAAAGTCCAACGGCCGCTGTGAGGGCCTGGAGCTCGTCCCTCCATACCTCCGACGCTGGAACTGCTGAGGGCCGAACAAATCAATATATTAGTGTTCTCATATAGTTGAAGAGCTTTACATGCAGAGTTTAATAGATTAGCAGATTGTTATGACAAAAGTTTTTTTTTTACTTCAACATTTTACTTAGGTACTACCCTGCCTTGGGAACATGCAGACACAGCCAGACATGCTCGGCATATCGAAAATTGCAACCAAGTGCCTGATATACACATTTGTTTTTAAATGTATCAACGTATAAAAAATGTTTTAGAGACATCTTTGTGACGTTTTTTTCCTAAAAATCTTGTATTGCTTTATTTTCTAGACAGTACGTAATATTGTTTGTTTTATGGAGGGCGTTGTCGTAGACGGAGGACCAACATTGATTCAGCTTTGGATCAAATAAATATATTGTGTTTGTACAATAAGACTTTTATGCTACTTTCTCAAAATGATAGACAAATATTTTGTGTTTGTTAATAGGTTACCAACCTATGCCGTTTCCAGGCGAGTTCTTGTCTCTGAATATCCTCATGTTCAGAGGCTTGCCCATAAAGTACTGCAGCCCGGTGATTGTGTCGATGGGGTACATCTGGGAGTTCACGTTGATGGCGTTCACGGGGATGTTGTAGTACTTGCTGTAGGACTGCACCTTGTTCTTGTTGAAGTTGTTGGGAGGGAAATTCAGGCTGTACCTGGGATTGGATACGTAGCCGTCGTCCGCCACAGAGCAGATGGGCACGTCCAGCAAGCCTGCAACCGTGCATGGTAACAATGGTGAAGAAACAGATCAGACATATGGTGAATTAAATAATGTATGCAATTTGAAAAAGTGTGATTTTTCCAAGATCCCATCACAATTATAATCGATTTAGCCCCATAAAGCGTTGAGATATTTGTATAAATTAACGTTAAATAAAAAGGGTTTTTTTGACCGTATACATATTGGTCATTTTTTTTTTCAAATGTTTTTTGATGCGGCGCAAACCGGTTATAAGTTTTGGTTGTCATTATCCCACGAATTTGAACAATTCGGGTCACTGCATATGTGTGCACCAAGGAAACATATCGGCCGCAGCGGGACTCGAACCCGTTACTCCCGGGCACTGAGTCAACCACGCTACCAATGAGCTATCCTGGCGCTATTAACCAAAAGACCAAAGGTTTTTTTCGATTTGAAATCAACATAAATGTCTTAATTAGCTCATTCCGATTCATTTAAATACCTATGTCATAGGTCTACGACATTTAAGAATATTTTTGTGCGGGGATCGACTTTAGACGTCAGAATCTGACGTGCATAGATGTCAGATTCTGACGTCTAAAGTTGTTGAGGAGGGTGGATTTTGCAAACTCACCCTTTATGTGGCGCACCCTGGCCGGGTGCGGATTGTGTCTGGCAAAAAAGCTGTTGTGGCTCAGCCGGCCGAACCTGTACCCTCCGTCGTCCCTTCCGCCGCCGCAGCTGGACCCCACGGTCCCTGGTCGGGACTCGGGTCGCCTCTTGGTCTGCCTGAAAGCCGGGAGAGAACCGCTCTTGAAAACATCGTCCGCCTTGGGCAGGCCGTGCGACAGGTTGCCCCTGACCAGGAGGGGGCCGGTCGATGGCCGAAACGTGTCCACTTGGCTCATTTTCCTGCAACAAAAACACAGAGTTAATTACTCTTTAATCCTTTAAGCCCTCACGATGCATTAAAGCATCATTTTAAATCCCTCAAAACAGACTTAATTTTCCTACAACTAGGTGTTTTTGAATGAAAATTTCAATGAAATTGGTTTACTAATACATGTTTTTTTTCTTTAATTTTTCACCCATATCAAATCATCTTCATCCACTACAAGTCGAGAATTACGACAGCAATTCGCGGCTTGTAGTGGATGAAGATGACAATGGTAAATTCAGGTTTGAAAGGGTTAAAGCGCTGAAATAATTTTATATAAATCATGGAGACCAAAGTTTTTTTTAAATTTGAAATCATCATAAATGTCTTAGTCAGCTCGTTTTGCTTCATTTGAATACATATGTTACTGGTCTACGGTCAGTATACATAGATCACTGTTTCAGTGCGTGGATCGACTTTAGACGTCAAAATCTGATCCTATGGACGCATATAGACGTCTAAAGTCGACCCCACGCTGTAAGGGTTGATATCTGATTGTTTGCCCGGTGCTTTCAATTGGTATGCGATACTATTCGATTCCTATCTATGACAGAACTACCGATTCGCATCGTACACAAATTGTATTAGGCCTACTATATAGCGCCTAACTCCTAGGAGGCCCGACCTCAGAGGCGCCGCACAGCCGAGCGGTAACCAGAATGTTTTGTCCAGGTGTGGGCAGGGCCATCATACGTTCTCCCTCAATCATTAAGCTGTAGGATTATCATCTGCTTCGTACAAGTTACCATATATCGTAGGCTTCTGACTGGTCGAAATGGTCATCTCCACCAATTAGAAGCCTACGATATATCGTAGCTTGGGCTCTAAAGTACACAATGGTCAGTCTGGAATATTCAGTGATCGATCTGCCTGAATTTAAATAGAGTGATATAATCAGTCTTGACATATTGAGTGACAATCTTCAAGGCTGGCAATAGGCTACTGCATGTCATCAAACTAGTTGCGTAATTTATGCATCGCACCTCAATTGCGGTTGGTCGATATGATCATGATGATATAAATATTAGCCACCGCCAGCGATCGTCACCATACATTTTCAATGTGATTGCTTCATCATAATCAATGTCTGGATATTGTTCAGCATTGCATAATGTTAGTGGCTCAGATTGGACGTTTTCCCATTGACCAAATTAATGTTAAATCTCATAATGAATTGCGACTAAGAGAAAAACTAAACACCACGCCTGAATGAACGAACGAACGAACGAATGAATGAATGAATGAATGAATGAATGCATGAATGAATGAATGAATGAATGACGGGTTTGTATAACTTACTAAAGATTGTGAAATGAGTCAGATGCTCTTATAACATATAGCCCTGACAGTCGAGCACACTACCTCTCGGCCACAGAGACCATACACAATTATGGCAATGTTCACCCTCATACATCAGGATACTCCGACTGGATGAAAGCAACATCAATATTTTAAAGTAGATCCGCTCCAACAATACCTGCACGATTTTATTTTCACTTCATGATCAATGTGGTTTACGGAGAGTATCGATCACTTTTCTCAGTTGTCTAGCTATCTAATATAGTCTGTTAGAAATAATGTAATTGGCAATTTTATGTCCAAGCCAAGCCAAGGGTCCTTTCACAGATGCAGTGATTCACCAAACATTGAGATGAAATCCTATGAATGTATGACGTCTATCATGTCGATTACAATGATTTTGACTTAACTGCATCATGATCAGATCATGATTCGGTCTCAATTTCATCAGAATCTACATATAGTCATATAATATACGTAGAGGGGCTACTGAGTTTAGGAGTTGGAGGTCCATTCTATTATCAAAACTTCAAAATATCAACACCAGTTCAAAAGTGTTTTGAGAAATAGGGCCTATCTAGGCTATCTAACTCTGGCGTCTGAGGTGTGACCTACTTCATACCTCACTACGCCCCGCTCTTCTGGGCGTCGTGGTAGACATGATGGCCACCATACCATTTTCCCCTTCTTTCTGGCGCTCTTTGCTCTGCCACACATATCTCCTCAGATGGTCGGTCTACTGCTTTTATCTGATGGTTATCCTTGATCTTTGTCATTTATCTCCTCTCTCATGCACCTCTTCCCCATCGCTGCAGACTTTGCCAGGGCGTTTAGCTTCTTTGATCATGTACAACAATGATTATCTTTCATCCAGTAGTTGCTGTAGATCATACTAGTGTATATTGGATTTGTGACGTCACAAGTTCAATCCTCCGGTAAATAACCGTGGTAACAGCAAGGTAAAATATTTATTTTCACTATCGTTTTTTTGAAAAATGCCAAAATACCACTACTACCAGTCCTGACATACTTTTTTATAGTAAGTATTCTCATTTATGTAGGGCCTAGCAACTGAGCACCTGAAAGATTGATAATGCGATGACAAATATTATTTTACATCTGTTTAATTTCACAAATGTTGTAGACCGAATATATCAGTGAATCAGTAATATAATGTAAATCAAACAAATGCGGGCCGCAATCATTATAAGCTAATGTACGTTGCCTTGTTTCCTTTCCTTTCTATGTTTATTTAGTTTTCGTGCATCATGTTTCATTTTACTGACATGATTGGGCATTCACGCAACCGTCATCAAAGCTTAGAACGTGATTTTGTTTACGTTTTTAATTTTATTGTACGTTTATTAGAATGTTGCGGACAGTGCCGAACTGTGTGTTTTTTCGTTCATTTGCAACTGGAATTGCTAACGTAATTTCCTGTTTCAAATGAACGAAAAAATATATATTTCTGAACATTAGAAATATTCCAAATTGAAGTATTTGATTATCTGAGAATATAATATGAAATATTCCTTAAATCTCTGTGGCATTTTATTTGGTTTATTTGGTTAGAACCTATAGGGCCTATAATTATATACGGTCCTAGCAGGAGAAGAGTTAACCCTTCAAGTGCTAATCGCATCTATTGCCGTGTTTGGCCTTTCTGTTTGTACTTCAAACAAGGAAATTTGTAAGATAAATTTGCATTAAATTTGCAAGATTGGCATATACCGTAGATCTGGTAATTTTCGCGTGTTTAGATTTTCGTGAATTTGTGATTTTGGGACTTTTTACGTCTAGAAAGTCCAGAATTCGCGAATTATCCATTTCGACGATAGGTAGCGCTTATAATAATAATTTTCGCGAGATTCGTAAATTCGCGAATTAGTCCTCCTTACGAAAATCGCGAAAATTAAAACCACGCGAATATTACCAGATCGACAGTATTCTGGTTCAAATTGTAGATATATCACTATTTTTTACCAACTCAAAGTTGTGGCTCGCGGCAGCGAGACACAACTTTAAGTGGGTGAAAAATTAAATTGTAAAATGTAGCGCTTAAAGGGTTAAGTCAATGCAGCCATTGTCCTCTCGTCAGTCAAGTATTATGGCAATCAAACGTGTTTACCAACATGGCAGGGCACTATCACATGCCAAAATTGGCTATCACTGACAAACATCGCCAGTAATAACCGACTCCAGCAAGGTAAACTTCTTACAATACCACACACGATATAGAGGCCGGAGAACATGGAGCATATCTCAAGTCAAATCGTCAAAATGTTTGAGACTACACATTATTTAGAAGGATATTATCGCCTTGTGGTATTACGGGGTCGTTTATCTGTCACTTCATAAAGTGGCAGAGAGGACTCTTCAGTGCCAAATACTGATATATGATGTGATAATGGCAGCCATATTTGCAACTGTATCAGGAACTATTTAATTATTTAATCTTCCTGTGTTTTTACAAGACTGCGCAGCGCTTCGAGTTTGATTGTGAGACGTTGTTCACCTCTTCGTTTTTTTATACGACGCGCAAGCCAACTTTATTGCGAATATTGCTGATACATATCCGAATTTTTCACTTTTTAAAATACTCATGTGAGCTGAAAATATGAGCTATCGACAAAAAACATATCTTTAGAAAAATAATAATATATAATTGTTTGAATCTTAAATCTATATGTTGACAGAAGACGAGCTCAATGAAACTAGGTGAGAACTACCGGTGGCAAAATAAGCTTGGCAATAGCATCCAATCGTAAATATGCGTTTACAGATCGTCGTCGATTTTATCATTTGAAACCCAACAAGCATCAGACATCCGCCCAATGATGGGTCAATGTTGGGTAAATGTCTCGTGTTTGCAGGAACTCTGATCTGTTATATCACTTAGACATACTAAGTGCCCGGCAATATGAACCAGGTGTGTCTGTTCATTAAGAAGACGAGCTCTGCATGCAGCTCCATTTCACAATTCTATATGATATCTACGGGATACTCCCACATACTGCAAGTCCTAACCCCTTGAGCCACAAGCCCAACTATAATCTTGCTTTAACCCTCCAAGCACGAACTATTTGCCCTTATTTATTTTTTTCATAAAAGTGTTCCGATTTCATAAAATAATGTCTCTCCTGAAACCCCCCAAAAATCTTACTGTGATCAATTATACCATTTTTAATTAACAAATTTTATTCGAAAGGTGCCACGCGGCGCCCAAAGGCGACGAGGCGACTCAAAGAGTTACACATTCTATTATTCTATTGATCAGTCATATTTTCGGGTGAAACCTGTTTTTAATCAGTCAGGTTTTAAAATGATTAGCATCCCTTTTGATAATTTTTAATAATTTTCACGCACTTGAAGTTGTGGATCGCGTCAGCGAGACACAGCTTCAAGTGGGTGAAAATTCCAGTTTAATCCAATGCATTAAGTGGATCGGGACCCACCCCTTCACGTGTATTATCTCTTGTAATAACAGTATCGTAAGCGCCACTTTTTAAAGTCGCACTCACTAGAGAAGCCGGTTTGCTGTTCGCTCGAGCTGCAGCTGTACTCGTGAGTATCTACATGACGTCAAAAAAATTATTCACCCATTACTTTCGGGTTCTGAGAAATCGATCCCAGCTGGCCCGAAGCGTACCGATAAAGCACTCCCGTTATAAAAACAACTTCATTTAAAATAGAATGGATTTTTTTTAAAGCAGACTGGTTCTGGAGATTTGGATAACAACGTTAAGTAAACAATAACACATCAAGTCGTTCACGTTCTCGTCCATTTTAGTGAAGCATATTTATCCAACGGATTGATTTTTACTTCAAATAGATGACAGTTAAACCTCTCCCTCGCTGCTGACATGTGATTGCGTTATGTGTGCAAAACATGACTTGCATTTAAGCTCGGACTATTGGGGGATGAAACATGATCTGCTCACAGACAGAACCGATTACGAGTCTTTCAATGCTGGTTTGATGTCGGAGACGGTGGTCAAACATCAAGCCGACATTGGTTAATAATCGTATCGTCTTTACTGGATATAATGCTTGGTTGTGTGTGCCCATGAAGGACCAACTATTCTTATAAGTTGGTAGAACAGCTAAATTGCTTTTTATTCCTAGCTATTAATAATATTTTATAATTATACGTATAACATGTTTAATGTACATGTAAGTATTGAAATATATTCTGAGAAGTTATTTCAGCGTATAGAAATCGCTGTTTCGATGTACTTAATCTTGTGCTTCACACCACTCAGGTGTAAATTATGTACATGTCAGGGCAGTACTGGCATGTGTATGATAAGTTTCTGGCACTGAAGTCGTTGCATGGGTGTATGCTCCCCGGGGAGTAGAAATGGCACATGAACGAACAGGTCCGGTGACTAGGGAGTAAATGTACAAGCTGCGGGTGTTTTTCGGTCGTATTCAAATCTCGGCTATAAATTTTGTGAGTTTGAATGAAAAATATGGGTAAGTCTGAACAAATTGCTTTACAATAATCAAGTTATCGCATTTCTCAATTTGTTTACGTTTGATTTAGGTCACGAATGATGCAATTAATTCACATTATCAGAACTTTAAAAGCTACCAAAAAGGCCGCCCTCAGCAAACACGAGACACTGACACAATGCTAGTTTAATGTTGGCCTACCGTTTACAACGTTGGCCCAACATCAACCCAACATCGGGTCAGGCTGCACCTTTGCGTTGACATGTTTTACGATACTTGAGAACGCCTCTTCAAGTGGCATTGTTACAGACAATGTGATTGTTAGTCAGTTGACTGAGCAGGAGTTGAAAAAACTGCATGATGCCTTTCATGGCGGTGCTAACAACACCAGAACTTAATGCACACACTTCACTTTTATCTTGACAGACGACCTCTGTCACACCAACACAAAACATCGAGTTTCAAAGTACAGAACTCCGCAAACTTTTGTTTCAGATGGACACATTAGAAAACCTGTCTCAACCCCCGTACGGCTGAAATTTTTAGTTTTACTTTTCATTTGTTTAATTGAAGCTGTGAATGCTAAAGCTATTTCCAGCTCCAAAGGACAAAAAATAAAATGTAGACAGAGCAAAAGGTTATTATTAACCCTTTGTGCTTCCAAACCAGTATGTTATACGGCTTCGAGTTTTAAATCAAATAAATTTCAACTAAAATTAATCAAATAGCTGTGTAGATGTTCAATTGATCAGATAACTTAATTCGGAAGGTATGTATCGTTCAAAAATATATAAATATTTCGTCAATTAAAGCTGGAAATTGTTTAAGCTGATACATTTATATCAACATGATCAATATCCTTATCATAAAAAAGCTTGAGCGGCACTGAGTGAAAAAACCCTCCGATATGGAACACTGGGCCGGTATTCTCGTACAAGTTACGATAAATCGTAGGCTTCTGATTGGTCAAGTAGCATACACAAATACATGTTAGAGGTTGTGCAGGTGCTGATGCATTTGCACTTGAGTACCTTGTTTCTGGATTTTTTTTACTTCGCTTAATGCATAAACATTAATATCTGATTGATTACGTTTCTTACATGATAACTATGCCAACACATATAACTGGTGAACAGTTGGCTTTATATTATACTGTTTATATTATTTTATAATTTTTAATTCACCAATATGGTTGTCAGGCCTCGTACAGCTAGTCTCGACCTGTTCCCGTGAACCAAAGTTGAAGAAACATTATATTTCTTTGAAACCTGATATGAAGAGTCCTAAGCTGTGTCAAGTTTAGCACTGGCTAAACTGTGCAGATTTTAGCTCGAGCTAAACTGTGCAAAATTTAGCTCAAGCTAAAACAGGAAGACATGTGGGCCCATTGGCCACCTATACTCCCCACGCGGGGTACATTACCATTTCGTTGTTAAGCGACATGTATCACAGTTTTCACGCCACCTTACAAGTATTATGAACGCTCTCTATATTCCATTGTCATCATCTCCACATAGTTTACTCAATTTTTTCACAACGGGTCGTCTGGTGCAATGTGAATCACTGAGTCGACCTGCACCTATATAAACTAACATCGCTGAGTAAACTGTCGTCCGCTGAAATGGAGATTCAAGTACCATTGACGAGCTGTTACGAAACAAAACAATATTAGCTTGTGCCTACAATGCATACAATTTCGCGGTCGGTTTCAAGAAGAAGTGGGTAAGCCCACTTAAAGATAAATGTGCACGGTCTTCTGCACTCTCTCTCTGAGTCTGCTTCATGGTGTATAGAAGTAGTTAACTCTGCCACGGCGTGTGACGCCTGTAACGTCCAACATTATAAATATTTTAGTTCTTTCAGCGCGGGAATCGTCTTGATACGTCAGAATCTGACGTCTGTAGACGTCAGATTCTGACGTATCAAGACGGTCCCCGCGCTGAAAGGGTTAATACTGCTACGGATTATAACATTTGTTCAACCAATGGTTTTAAGGGACCACACCAAAAGATGGATGTCGGATGGATTTATTTCTTATTTTTTGTAATTTAGGAGCTATTTTGCTGTCAATGTATACCGTAAATAACTGAGATGCTGGCCTAACATTGAACCAGCTGTGGAATATGGCGTTGTGTTTAAGATAACAGCAAATTCAATGTTCATGTTGTCAAAGCTTATAACAAAGTGCATGACGCGAAAAAATACTAACCTTTTCGGAGCGGGCGACGCGTTTTTACATACGATACAACATCTCACTGAAAGATATCAAAAGTGGAGGTCGATATCTCAAACATAAACAGATTAAGTACCGATTGTATTATTGGAAAGGTCTAATTTTTAAACGCAGGGATATTTTTCTTAATCATTTGAAGCGTCAGCAGGGTTATCTTCGAACCACAGACCTATACAAATTCTTTGCTTTTCTATGCTTCGAACACAGGAAATTAATTATCTCATAAAATAGGCCTAACTGAACTCAACCAACTCGAGACGTTGAATCAATGGTGGAGTTTTCTATAGTGTATAATTTATTTATTCAGCCACCATTAATTCAATGTATCAGAAGCAGTGTTGCTTAATGAGTTGATATAATATTAAAATCTCATCCATCACTCACTTGTAAAATTGTTACATATTTTGCCCCACTCCCCTACCCCAGAAACATGTGGTCGACTAAAGTTCGCTGATCCACCGTCAATATACTTGACTGCGAGACATATACTTACAGTGGTCCACATAAACTTATCATCTATGTAAATTATCAATACAAATATGATTTTATCCAAACACGAGACGTTGAACCGAAGTTGTTTTAATGCTGGGCCACCTGCGTTAAACCAACATTGGCTCAACATCTCGTTTTTGCTGGATATTTATTTACAGTTTATCTGCAATGTTTTACAAGCGGTCGAGAAGCTGCCGCAATTCTCATCACAAAGTCAATGCAAATATCTTAATTGTGTGATATGCCCAAACACAATAAATAGTCAAGGATCAGAAACCCCAGCAAACACGAAACCCAATATTGGCTTGATATTGGTCCACCGTCTACGACGCTGACCCAACATTAAGCCAACATTGTTTCAACGCCTTGTGTTTGCTGGAAGGCTTTTTTTGGCTGGATTATACTATTTTGTGTACAAGGTTTGTTTTATTTAAAATAGGCTTTATGGTGATTTAACTCTTTCAGTGCGAGAACCGTCTTTTTACGTCAGATCCTAACGCATAAAAACGGTCCACGAACTGAAAGAATTAAAATATGTATAGTGGTCGTATACCGTAACATATAGGTATTAAAATTAAGCAGAAAAAAAACAACTAAGATATTTATGATTTCAAATTGAAAAAAAACCTTTGCTCTCCATGGTTTATGCAAACATATTTCATCGTTGTAAGGCTTAAATGGGACGAGGGAGCTTGAAGGGTTAACCCTCAACCTGCTAAGTACTAATATAGTCGTTCGTAATCCGTTTTACTAGCCGATCAAATCACTGTTATTAGTGAACGAAATGAGTGTTTAAACATCAAGATTTGGTCTCAAATTAAACAAATATGATAAATTTTCACCCACTTGAAGTTGTGGGTCGCGGTAGCGAACCACAACTTCAAGTGGGTGAAAATTTAAATTATTTATTTTAGCGCCTCAAGGGTTAAGGTATCTCGCTCTCCATTCTCATTAGAATCTGACAGATATAACTTATCTGATAATATTACAAGTGCATCTAATATTAGATAGCGGTATTGATCGTGTTGATGGGATCCACACCAAAACATGTGACGTGCCTATTAATACAAATCAAGTGTTAAACGTGTGTTGTCTACCCCCAGACCAATTAACGGCGGCATTACTCAGTTCGTTGAAATAAAGGAACGTTTTGAACCGATGTAAATTAATTCAAAATTCCAGTATAATGCAATAAAATTCTACAGATGTTCTTCACTTTGTAGAGAAATCATAGAATATTCGGAAGTTTATGTATAATTAACGACTATGATATAAAGATGTATTGTTACAATGTTATTATAATTTTAAATATGTCATTGTTTTAAACAGCTTTCTATCTTGCATCATGCATCTTGTTTAAATAGTGTTACTCTATTTAATTGATCTATAAGCCCATGTCGGTCGGGGCTGGTTGTACATTTATTTTGATGTATAAAATCACTCCATGAATTATTGTAACACAGATCAGTATAATAAACAAATGTTAGTACTACTCCATGTGGCGTAATCAACAAGGTAGGCTTATCTCGCCAATTTAGTTGTTTTTATTATCAAAATTAGAATTGTCTTCTACGCCCGGGCCAGTCTGTTTAGCGTTTCTCTGCGAAAGTTGATTATTTTGTTTGTTGTTCTCATTACAAATTCTGCAGAAGTTCCCTCTATCTAAAAATACGTTTATGTTCCTGTTGTTGTTGCATTTTATAAGTCTTTAGCGCCCCTTTATGCACAGCATCCGGATAACATCGTGACAAACCCGCCATCAACGTAATCGCTCAATCAAAGCATACACACTCTCTAATCCGAAGCGACAGCTATTGAACTAAATGTCACGAGATAGCACTTTCCGCGAGCGGGATTCGAACACATAGTCCTGTATATTGATCTTTTATATGAGCAATCCTTATTTCGCCCCCCCCCCCCTTGGAGTTAGAAGGTGCTAAACTGTCATTTTACAAAGTGGCAGCTTAACACTTAACACAAGGGGACGATATAACACGCCACCACATCTGTTTGAGCTCGGTTTTTTGTAGTTCTATTTCAGCCATATCGCAGATCGCCTAATCAATTAATCCTCAGTTTTTTTTAGTTATATTTCAGCCATATCGCGGATCCCCTAATCAATCAATCCTTTAAGTGTAAATAAAAGTATCGATTATGTATTGCTGCACATAAATTGCTCCCCAAATATACTACATACTGACAAGTGATTGTGCCGAGTATGGCTGCCGTACGACTCACTGTGTTGTGCCCGGCATGATAAGTGCACAAAAGATTTTGGTCTCGAGTACCTCGTTGTTTGTCGAGGGTCTCACCGCACAACAGTGAGTGGTTGGCCAGCACGACAACAAAAGCAACGTGTGAAACTCGTAAATCTAACGACGGTAGTTCACAGGTAGGAGATCTTAAATCACAGAGAAATACACATAATTCACTCAATGTTATTTTTGATGAAAATTATTCAAATTAACCTCACAGTTCCACAGTAACTTTGACTCCTGCGGAGTGAAAGCTACTGTGGAATTGTGAGGCTACTAGAATCGTGCAGCAGGCTCCAGAGTGACACCTCCGTTACGGTGTCACTCCTGTGACAGAAGGTCCTTCGCGTGACGTGTCTTAGACGTGGTTGTTATCTAACCACTCTTGAGCGATCTCTCTCCACAGTAAGTGCCACCTGTGATGACCTGATCACATATTGCAGGATAAACTCCGTTCTCTTCACTCAAGGGCCCCGCACGTCTTTAATCCGACCGACATTCTATGCCCCACGACTCCAGAAAATATGATCCATATATTGCGGTGCAAACATCAGCTACTTCTGTCTGTTTTTCTAAGACAACAACGTATTAACGTCCAGCAAAGCCAGTAGGAAAGCCAGTAGCAAAGGTAGTATCAAGGCAAGTAGCAAAGCCATTAGCAAAGCTAGTAGAAAAACCAGTAGCAAAGCCAGTAGCAAAGCCAGTAGAAAAGCCAGTAGCAGAACTAGTAGAACAATCAGTAGCAAAGCCAGTAGCAAAGCCAGTAGAAAAGCCAGTGGCAAAGCCAGTAACAAAGCCAGTAGCAAAGCCACTAGCAAAGCCAGTAGCAAATCCACTAGCAAAGCCACTAGCAAAGCGAGTAGCAACGTCAGTAGCAAAGCCTCTAGCAAAGCCACTAGCAAAGCCAGTAGCAAAACCAGTAGCGAAGCCACTAGCAGAGCCAGCAGCAACGCCACTAGCAAAGCCAGTAGCAAAGCCACTAGCAAAGCCACTAGCAAAGCCAGTAGCAAAGCCACTAGCAAAGCCAGTAGCAAAACCTTTAGCAAAGCCGGTACCAAAGTCAGTAGCAAAGCCTCTAGCAAATCCACTAGCAGCGCCAGTAGCTAAGCCAGTAGCAAAACCAGTAGCAAAGACAGTGGCAAAGCAAGTAGAAAACCATCAGCAAAGCCATTACCAAAACCAGTAGCAAAGCCACTAAAGAAGCTAGTAGCAGAGCCCGTAGCAAAGCCATTAGCAGAACCATTAGTAAACCCATCCACAAAGCCAGTAGCAAAGCCAATAGCAAAGCCAGTAGCAAAGCCTGTAGCAAAGCCAGTAACAGCTGTCAATTTTGAACTTTGAATTGGTTACTCCAGCACAACCTCCAATTGGAGTATCAGACTGAGGGAGGAAAGAAGCCAGCATGTTCATGAATGCTGTCACTGTTTTTGTTTCTATGGCAGCTGCCAGAAGATAATTCCAGTTAGCAATGGTGCGATGCCTGCCCCCACCCCCCGAACACCTCTCCTCCCCTTAAAACAATGTCCCAGAGTGCTGTTTTTTTCTGTCTGATGGGATTAAATTGTCACTGATGTTTTTGTCTTGTCTACAAGATTTTCAGCTTTGAACGGCTGAGCAGGCTGTCCATACTTCAATGACAATAAAATAATTTGTGAAGGTTCATTCTTAAATGTGATTGAATTTAGTCCTCGAGTATTTCGCTTGGGTGTGAAAGCTAAAATCGTGTGGCAGTATCTGTACTTAGATTAGGCCTAATCCATTGGATCATTCATTGCTCAGGGAATATGTACAATGAACGTGACTAAACTGGATTAAGAAATGAACGTAGAAGCGAATATGTCTGCTGATTTATATTGTCCTTCATGGCGGCAATTTTCTAGCCACATATCTATTTTGTAATGTGATTCCCGTGATTCTGATACGAAAGGGTGTAATTGCTACTATGCGAAGTTGCAGATACACCCTTTCATATCCAATTATCACATGATAACTCACATTGGACACTTAATCTGCTGTCGAATTATTATTGACCAGATCGCTGTCAGTTGCTGTATATTTTACTGTATTAATAACATTTTTTTCAAAGTGGAAACAATAGTTATGTTTACCAATGTCTATCAATATTGACATATAAGGCGAAGTCCAGCCACAATCTCAAGGACTGTATTATAACAGACTGGGCTAAAGAATAAGCCGAATAAAAATATTAATGCTTAACGCAAATTGATTAATGTACACCATGGTTTGAAGTCGAATAGCAGTTGACTTTATCGAAATCTACCATGTTTAATCCAGCAATATACCTGTTACTTTTCACAAAAATTGTTATTTTCTGTGCATGGTGTAATTAATTACGAAAATACTAATGTCACCTGGGTTAGAATGAGTGATATCTTTGCACTTTGATGATTATTCGTGAAGAAATAAATAAATAAAGTAGTTGTTCATAAAGATTAACACCAAAATTATATATATCATGTTCGTGCCAGTTGATCGGTAATTTTATACCTGTTTTTGAAGGTATATAGCCATGTTAAACAATATACTGCTGTGCAAAGACAAACAACAGTAACTGACTATTTTTTAAGTCAGCGGGTATAGTACAGCTGCTTGCCTTTGTTCCGCGGATCATGTATAGGTGATAATGAGCAAGAACAGAACCGAGTTACAATATCTGTACTTGGATTAGCCCTAATCCATGCATCGGATCACGGCGCAGGGAATATGCACCATAGACGTGACTAAACTGGTCTGAAAAGGGAAAATGGAAGCAAATATATCCGAAGACATTGCACGGCTGCAATTTTTCTGTTGGGCACAAATACATTTGTAATAAAAAGTAACTTAGTGCTCGCTGTCAGAGGGATTAAGAAGGGGTGATAAAATAGCCGACAGTATATTACGTAGTGAACATTTTTAGTAACTCAGTGCTGAAATTGTTTCCTTCTGTGAAGCAATAAAAAGTGTACGACCCTATACCTACTAGAAATCGTTAACCCTTCACCACTATTCACGACTATAATCGTTTTGAATCTGCTTTATCAGACGCTCAATATGTTCAAAACACTGTTATTGGTAAAGAAGCATCAATATTTGCAAATGTTTGCTATCAAATTCAACAAATATGATTAGTTTTCACCCATTTGAAGTTGTGGGTCGCGGTAGATGAAAATCCACTTTAGACGTCCAAATCCGCTCCCCGCGCTGAAAGGGTTAAGGCGATTAGCACTTTAAGACTTGATAAGATAATATATAAACCTACTGCCGCTACTAGCTCCAATTCTATAAACCCTTTCTGCATGTAATGCTTCTCAACTTAAATATGAGAACACAATTACGTAATCATGCAGACCAATCTATCAAACACGAGACGTCAAACCAATGTTGGGTAACTGTTGGGCCACCGTCTGCGACGCTGGCCCAACAGTCACCCAACATTGTATCGCGTTTGTGGGTTACCTGGTCGATGATGAGCGGCGATCCAGTTTCCTGCGTAATGATTTCGCGTTAACACGCTCATGTGAGCACCGCGAACTGGCGTTCACAGACAATAGTCTTAGGGGAATACATCAGCGTGAGAAACGTCTTGTTCTTTAGACACCAATTCGGAAATGATTTTTCATGTCAGAATCCAATTGATATATATTAGGTATATGCCGTCTATTACACGATGAGTAGTATGGATATTTGAGGGATGTTATGTCCCACTGTTCATAGAAAAGCGCAGGATTATAGTGCATATTAATACCTACACCGCTAAGCAAGACAATAGTCGGTTTTATTCGTTTTATTAGCCTGTTAAATCACTGTTATTGGGAACGAAATGAGTGTTTAAACATCAAGATTTGCAAATGTTTGGTCTCAAATTAAACAAACGTGAGTAATTCCCACCCACTTGGAGTTGTGTCTCGCTACCGCGATCCACAACTCCAAGTGGGTGGGAATTTAAATTATGTAATTCAGCAGGTTAAGGGTTGTTCTTGATTTTGACACCCATGTTCGTTGCCTGAAACATTTTTTTCATATTTTAATCCAATTCTCTAAAACAATGGATCACCTCGGTCCACCTCTCCCCAAGTAATTTAATAAATGGCTCCAGCATTGTACTAAAAAACGCTACAGCTCGTTTTATTTCTCGTGCAACACCAGTGCAATTCAATATAAGTATTACTTGGTCACTCAGATCTTTGGAATTGCGTAGGAAATATGATCCATATAGCACGGTGCAGTGTGCTTCAACTTAGAAACACGAGGCATTGACCCAATGCTGGCCTGATGTTGGCCGACCGTCTACGACGGTGTCCAACATCAGCTCGGCATTGGGTCAGCGTCTCGTGTTTGCTGGGATCTCGGTACGTTCTGGTCAATGGACACATTGAAATCCAAACCGCACCTGCTCACTAAATCCACTTTCTTGTTTTTGACTGTCACATATCCGTTGTATGGATCGCTGTTGCACTTACATATTATTACACAATTCTTGCAAAATAATGGTCCAACTTAATCGGACTGCAAGGACGGTCGCTGTTTTCAAACAGAACACAAGGGCTACTTATATGAATACCTACGGTAATAATAATTATTATATTGGTTGCTTGAGAACACAATTACCATGGCTCGTGCTGTAGAAAGGCTTTAGTGGCTGTTTAAGTTGCCTCATTTCACATTTGTGTCAATAAAACTTAATGTCGTATGTAATTAGTAAATAGGATAGTTTACTATCCTATTTATTTGCGATGTCTGTATGTTATATTACACAATTTATATTATACAATTAGTATAGACGAACGCTCAAATCTTAATTAATTTATTTAAAATTTGCGCACGTTTCTTGTATAACATTTATATATTTATGTAACATTTATACAATGTTGGACCAACGTCGAAGACGTTGGGCCGACGTTGTATAAATGTTTTGTGTTGACTGGGAACGTTACCAACTAAAGAAAAGAGGATTGTTTTATCCTACCTATAGAGCCATGTAGGCCTATTCAAGAGAGAGAGAATCGCTATTTACATGTTTGAAATTTAACCGATTCATATAAAAGACCCATTTCGCATTAAAATAACTTTATATAACATATACATCCATACTCTTTCGATTTAAAATTGATGTTTTGCTCTCAGGACCAAATCTTAACCACATGAAGGGTTAATCGTCTGTCACTAATTATGACCCATCCCCGCATATCAGGGGGTGCCGCAAAGTTAGCAACATTCAGGCGAAAATCAAGAAAAGTTCCGGTACTCACTCAGTGCCTGTTCTGTCTTATCGGTGGTGTGTGGAGTCAACGCTGAACTTCTTCTCTAACTACACTTCAGTGACTGACTCTCATTCCATCCAGCCAATCTTAGAACAGTGGGACTGTACAAACACTGCGGCGCGGGCCAATGCTTTCATACGAGCAGAATGTTGTCACTGTTGATAAGGCACGAGAGAGACGTGGAGACGCACAGTGGTCCCCGGTTGTCATGGAGCGCTGGGCGATGACAAAGTCTGCGATGTCCGGCCGCGCGTGACTCAAAAACACAGGGGATTAGAGCCGCATGACGACGTACTGGATCTTGCACTCGCTGAATTGCCATGTTATATTGTTTCGTTCATTTGAATCTGGAATTGCTGACGTAATTTCCAGCTTCAAAAGAAGAAAAGCGTTTCTATTAGAGTTTATTTTTATCAATGTTATTTTTCTGGTTGTCTCGCTCAGCACACATTTTTTCTGTAATAATTATTTTGGAGTGACGTATAACACAAAGTGGGCCGGGTACGATTAGATATATTGTAATCTATATTGTCATTGCGATTTATTTGTACATGTCACCTATAATAAAAACATACAAAATTTTAAAATTATGAAAATTAGACATCTCCGAATATGTATTAGATGATCGACTGAGCATCTACCACAAACTGCTGAATCAATTTTAGTGAGATTTTCTGGTATGCTTTTTGGCATGCTCAAAATCCTATTATACACGGCCCTAGCAGCACAAGAGTTAACGACAACCCCCCCCCCCCTCCCCCACCCATGTGCCTAATCGGCGCGGATACGGTACGGATCCCGCAGGGCGGTGTGACCTGTATCTCAGCTCTCTAATTGGTCGATCTCGCGAGATCGACCAGTCAGAGAACTTAGAACGTGGGTCAAGTAAATACCAGCCCTGAGATTTCAAAAGTTCCATGCAATGGTTATACCACAATGAGCGAGTTACATGTAACCAGTGGACCGATGGACTTGTAAGACCAGATACTGCCGTGCAAAGCCAAAAGGCAGTATCTCCTTACTTTACAAGTAAGCAGATACTGCATTTTGGCTTCACAGAGTAGCGGATCTGGATCAGCTTACAAAGAGGTATCGGATCGATGTATTGTAATGGGTATAGGCCTACTTGAGTATTACTTTATTCGTTGCTCAACTTACCCTCGTATTTGAAAAGGTGTGGGTGTGTTTACAGCCAAATTTCTATCCCGTTTTACAGTTTCAATAGCCCACAAAGAAGTACAAGCTAAGTTGTGTTATAGTTTGCAAACAACCAATTCAGCTTTTTAGATGATTTTTGTCTGTATTTTTTTTTTAGAAAGCGACTACAGATAACCAGCCACTGTTTTCTAAAGTTTAAGAGTGTTATTATCAGTTATTTTCTTTAATTTCTTTTCTTTTTTCTAATGAAAACAAAATACCTAAATGATTATGGAAGTCTTTCGCATAATTCACACAATTGCCAAAACGTAATAGCCGTCAAACGTCGTGCGTTTGAATCAGTATCAGTATCACGGGCGCCGATCTGACGTTACAACAACGTGTTGCGTTACTTGTTACACACTGCCCCTTTACAAAGTCAAACATCTCTTTTCTGCGACCTCCGGCGACTACACCGCTCTGCAAAGCCAAAAGGCGGTTATTGCTTACTTTTCAAGTAAGCAGCTACTGCCTTTTGGCTTTGCACGGCGATACAGTCAGTCAGTATCGCACGTGTGAAATTACAGCTGTACTTTTCTGCAATGTTGGTTCTGGACCGACGTCGCATACGGTGGTCCAGCATTCAACCAACATCGCGGAAACGTCTTTGTTTGGTGATCGGAGTTCTACCAACTGCCAGTCGTGGACTGTATGCGGCGTAGTTCGATACGGATTATCGATTTTGTTCTTATCGCCGGGATTTAGCGGTCGAACTACACCAAGGAATTACCTCACTTGTGTTATATTACAGAACATGTAGCTCAGCGGCGGACTAAGAGGGATTCAATGGGGGGGGGGGGGTGTGTCTGGATTACGTCCCACCTGAAATACGAAATACCTCTTGAAATGCCGAAAACTTTAAGTCGATGTCACACTGCTTGCCTGCCTGACTGAGAAACGGACACCACCGGACAACGCATCCGCTGGTGCTCGTCAATATTCTTTTATGTTCTGTTTTGTCCGGCAAATAGCCCTACGCTTCGTGTTCGGTGGTGCTCGTAACATCCGTCTGAAATTCGTTTTGTCCTGAATACGTTCGTTATTATTTCACATTAGATCCTGTGGATCTATGGTGACGCTGCCGGCGCTGTCCGTTTCTCAGTTCGGCTGAGTGATGTGTGACAGGACCTTTATGATATGTTTTCTAAGAATGAGTAAAAGGGGCTTTAGTCCACGCGGGCACCACACAATACTGAATTATGTGATACTCAATAGGCTTCACCTCCAATTTTTTCCCCGAGCTAGCTTATGCAATGAATTATAGGGGGGGGGGGGGGGGGATCTCACATAACATTATTTTCACCGAGTAGCCATTCGAAAGGGTTTCGGGTGACGTCACTGCGTTGCACAGAATATTTACGAGTGGGCGGAGAAGCACATTTAAAAAAAAAATTGAAGACCAGAGAGGGGGAAGTTTGAAAACCAAAGCGAGCTCCGGCGTGGCAGACTGCAGCGTTAACCACCACACAATTTTTCTCCGAGGATTATCTCAAACTATGTTTTGCTCTTAAGCATGTTCATTGCTGCACTACGCCTTGGCATTTCTCTTTCGCCGCAACATTAAACCAACATTGGCTCAAAGTCTCTTCTTTGTAGGGATTTCTGACGCAATTGTCAGCTTGATAAAAGGAAGTCAATGTCAATGTCAATGTCTGATTGTCAATAAAACATCTAAAAAATAATCCGCCTACTTTTAAAAACAAGAGTTGATATAATTAGAAAAAATGCGTTTATTTCGGACATTTTTGTCGCAATTTTTATTGAAAAACAATTGATCCAATAAGGTTAAATCGTCTTTCGTAATTATTGAATCCGGAAGACACAAATTTTACTCAATACAACCTTCTAAAACCCTCTCATTGCAAGAGACTACTTAACCATTGATCTGCTAGGCCCGTACATGTCATACGTTTTCAAAAACGAAAAAAAATTACTGAAACTGATCAAATTGTAGTAGATGCCCAGTTAACTAAGTAATACCGTTTTGTATAGGAATATATCTCAACCCTTTATACATTATAATTGTTTAATTCTTTCACTGCGGTGATCGATTTTTAACGTGAGATTCTTACATCAAAAGTCAATCCCCGCACTGAGTGGTTTAAATATATAGACTATGTCATTTCAAGTTGGGAACTGCGTTAGCAATTTCTTTTCGAAATATATGACGCATACTAAGTATTATTTAAGCACATTTGAACTGTTGCTTTTAAAACAATTATTTAAGTACAATTTATCCAGTATAAGGATCCCATATATATCATAAATTATAAATTATGACAGATTTTGTATTTAAACGTGTGTGTATTAATTTATTTGAATAATTTATGAGAATCAGAAATGAATCACTTCAAGAGTTAACCCTTTCAAGCTTACATTTATTTACCGCTGTCATATTCATCATACAAGTGGAGAATTGCGACATGAAATTGGGTAAAATTACATATTTGTTTAATTTGAGACCAAACATTTGCGAATCTTGATTTTTAAACATTCATTTCGTTCTCAGTAACTGCGATTTAAACGCCTGATGAAATCGAATGAAAACGACTACAGTCGGTTTAAAGCGACACAATCAGGATAATATCATTAAAAAATCAGTATTTTTATTTTGGCTTCCTAATATCACCATAAGATGTGAACATGTCCTCAGACTAGAATTGCATTTTTTTTTTAAATTTTGTGTTGCGCATTTGCCAGTTAAGCGAGAAATAAAGACATGCATGTCCAAAATAAGAAATACGGTAATAGTGGGGCTTTCGGTACACTTGTTACGTTGCCACAGCAGCTCAAAATTTAAAAGACTTCCGCAATTCTAGTCTATGGACATGTTCTTATGGCCCTATTAAGAAGCCAAAATAAAAAAAAACTGATTTTTTATGATTTTAGCGTGATTGTGTCGCTTTAAAGGTTAAACACTTTATTTGCGGCAGTTCCGCTGTGATAAACAGACTGAATTGCGTCAGGATTTTTAAACCGACTGACCCAGATCTTAGGCATGTTATTGGTCGAGGAGGCCATCTCTACCAATCACAATCTGTGGCAGTCTTTTCAAGAATAGCGACTTTGTCATATTGCTGTATTTATAAATTGCAGTGTGTGATGTGTTCTCGTACTCTTTTGGCATGTCTGCCTCTATTCATCCATTTAGTTCGTGAACCCAGCAGGATATAAAAAAAATACCGACTGAAATAAAAATATCGCATTCAGCATTAATTCGATGCTGAAATTTGTAATACAATACCTCGTAACCGCATCTTCATAAAGCGGTCATCTTGACCTTAATGGTTAAAATGATCTACCAACCCACACGAAATATACGACAAATTTAAAGAAAAAAAAAAAATAATCTGAAATGTTGAAATACAAGTTTCAATATATAGTTATCCTGGTATAAAAATCACCGTATCTGCTACTTTCCAAGTGGCAGATACAACGTTTTAATATCAGGATGACGATACATAGGATGAGGTGAGCATCATTTTTTATTAACCCTTAAAGCGAGGAAACATTTCTATATAACCATATGAGACCAAAGGGTTTTTTCAATTTGAAATCATCATAAATCTCTTAGTTATCCCTTGAAAAAACTGCTTTTTCGAATACCTATGTTATGGTACGACCATTATAAATATTGTACTCTTTCAGTGCGGGGATCGACTTAAGACGTTAACCGAGGACAGCTTCACTTAAACCACCAAAAAGGGATAACACGTTTCAACCTTACGTAATTCCAATGTACTGATATTTATAGACAATATGTTCATATTACACACTTCAGGTGGTGGATTTGAACATTGTACGAGGCAAAAAACGTTATCTCTAAAACAAGATTCTACTTCCTAGCAACGCGGGACATTGGACCAATGTTGGATTAATGTTGGGCCAGCGTCTGAGACGGTGGACCAACTTTATCCCTTTCTGCGCGGTGATCGACTTTAGACGTCAGAATCTGACGTACGTGACGTCTAAAGTCGATTCCCGCACTGAAAGAGAAAAATATTTATATCGCCGTGACCCATAACATAACATAGGTATTCAAATGAATCAGAAAGAGCTAACTAAGACATTTATGGTGATTTCAAATTGAAAAAAAAAACATCTGGTCTCTCGGTTTATACAAAAATATTTCAGCGTTTTAACTCTTTAGCCGCTAAATTATTTAATTTGAATTTTCACCCACTTGAAGTTGTGTCTCGCTGACGCGATCCACAACTTCAAGTGAGTGAAAATTATTCAGATTTCACAAAATGGAGGTCAGCTGTTTTCAAATATTGCTGATTGATCGTCACATTTTATCTTTAACATGTTTAAGAGGTGGTGTCTAATGTGCTAATAAAAAATGAAAACCCGAATATATGCGGCACCGGCGGTTAAAGGGTTAAGGGTTAGGCGAACATTGAATCAACGTCCCTTGTTTGCTGGGACAAGGCCTATCTATGAACAGAAGTGTTATTTATATTGTCGTAGGCCTATATATATTATGTATATGTGTGATCTAATAGAGAAATATCCCACACGCACAGATTTAGTGGTATGCTGCCGTGCAAAAGAAAACAGCAGTAACTGCTTACTTGAAAGTGAGCAGTTACTGCTGTTTCCAGCGCACCTGTACATGTATGTGTACAAGTGTAGGCCTATGCACGTGTATGAGTGTGTTATCTAGTATCAGATATATTTTTACATGCTACACCTCTGATAATACCATATCGTGAAGACAATATCGTGAAAAAAAAATTCTGAACATAAATAAAACTAACGGTTATTGGAGGCTGGCAACCCAGAAATAACAAGACGTTCAACGAATGTTGGGTTGATGTTGATCCAGCGTCGTAGACCAGCATTAGCCTAACACCGAGAGCGTTCATAATTTAGGGAAGGCTGAGAGGATTTTGTCAAGAAAAGGTACAAAATCATTGCAACCCCCCCCCCCCCCCTACCACTACGAAAAGTGTTTAAAAAATAGTGATCCCATCCAAGATCTCGTACAATATTTACAACCCCTCTCGATTAAGCTAATACATTCACATTATCGTCCTCTTGGATATGAAATGGTGTAGGCCTATCTGCCACTTCAAAGTGGCAGATACACCCTTTCATATTCAAGAGGACGATATGTACGAATACGAGCAGTTTCATTTCTTTTATTTATGATATTTTAGAGGATGTCGTATTCGAATTCGTTCTCGTGTGTATATGTGAACACTCACATCAATTTGACAGAAAAAGGATTTTTGACGTTTTCATTGATTCATAATAGTGTAGATCTGGAAGTAATCGCGAGATTTTAATTTTCGCGAATTTCGCGGGGAGGAAAAATGCGCAAACTTAAGAATCTCGCGAAATTATTATTATAATAGCGCTACCTCTCATCACAATTGATAATTCGCCAATTCTAGATTTCGTGAAAGGTCCAAATATCACAAATTTGCGAAAATCTATAAACGCGAAAATTACCAGATCTACAGTATGTATTTCTGATGGACGACACTCCTTAGAACGTTTGGCCCCACAACCTATGTGCCCAACGAATGGTGACGAAAGACCTACTTTAACATCAATCAGGCATTCTATTAATGATAATTAATTCTATTATTGATAATTAACTCTTAGATTTATTAGATTATTTTACTGTCATTAGGATCCTCTATCAACATTTGTATCGTGTCTGTAAAATGTACAAAATGTATCCACCCCCTTCCTCTGCACAAAGCTCCCGAGCCTTGCGTGGGAAGATGGTTTAACCTCGATGTGCGCAAAATAACGTGCCCCCCCCCCCCCATCCGTTCATTGCGATAACCGTGATGACAAACCACCCTTGACCACGCGGATAGAAGGTGTGACCAATTTGGAGTATGAGGTTTGCACAACTAAGCCGCTACTGATGTTTGCCTGCAAACATCAGTAGCAGTAACTGCTTACTTGAAAAGTAAGCAGTTACTGCCTTTTGGCTTTGCAGAGCAGTGCTGTTTGCCTTTGAAATTTATTACCACCAATCCAATCAAGTTAACAACCCACTTCTGCTGAATAATTTATAAAGCATGTAAATAACTATTTGGAGGGTCAATGCTCGAGCTATCCAAACAATATTATGACATGTCGAGTTTGAATATTGGGTGAAAGCGTGGGGGCAATGTATGGGCCGCATTTTATCCATTTTATCCTAAAATGCCCGATCTTGATGTACAAAATATTTTTTTTAATATTATGAGCACACAATTTAAATTTATTGCTGCTTATTTAGAAAAGGCTTGGAAGACACGTCAAGAATTTTTATTTGGAGAGTAATCGCTCATATCACTCATAACAGTATACGTACTTTTTTGATGATAATTTAAACTGACTTATAAGCCAGAAGGCTGGGTACTTCTGTATTTTCCAGAGGTAATATGTCATGTGTGATTAATGTACATGTCAGTCAAATAAACGATATCATACCATACCTAACGGCATGGGCGGATGTGAAATGATCTGGCCATGCTGCAAAACCAAGTGTCACCGTCTTAGAAACCTGTCTCACCATTCGGCGCTTCGCAACTGGTTACCGTTATGCCTATCGTAACCAGCTTGTCACATGCCTCACTGGTGCATGATTATAACAATATTCAAAACAGGAAGCGTCGGGTCAATCAAGTCGGACAACGCCACGGCATTAGATAATCTGATACCGGTTGATTTAAATCGTGATGTGACGCGCACTAGACTGTGTAGACCAACATGCATCCCATTGGACTCCCGACGTTGTTCCGACATTGATTCAACGTCAATGACGTTGATTCAACGTTGCAATAACGTCGTGTACCCGATGCGATGTGCTCCATCCGTGTTTTATACTTCACTGTAATATATTACATTACAAAAACCGAGAATGTCAGTCAGTCATTGTTATGCAAATCATACTGTCATTGATGGATCAACTTCATATTTTGCACGAACATGCGCCTTGACCCAAAGGGGGAGCAATGGACATTTAAATTTAAATTAACCCAATCGATTTATTATATATATATTATGGTCTGTGTGATGCATCAAAGCAAGTACGATGCATTGAACCAATATTGGTCTAATGCTGAGCCAGCGTCGTATCCGGTGGGCCAACTTTAAAACAACATCGTCTGGCTGCAGATTTGATTATTTCAAACTGAAATACCCATTCCAGATGTTGATATTTTTTTTAGATTTTTCCGCAAAAGTTTATACGTTGACCGCTACACATCCATCGCTGACTAAAGTATAATGGTCTTTAATATCAGTGCTCGATAATACGATAAGTGATATTATATGAATGTCGCTTTCAAGGCAATTAATTCAATTTTGGAGTGCTAACTGTTTCACTTAGGCTCAGTTATGGATTGTGGTAGCGAGACACAACTTCAAATTCGGTGAAAATTAATTAATTTATATTTTTTTAATTATTTTCGATGCATGATCACACATGTCAGAACCGCTATGTGATAAATTGCTGAATTTTAAAACGATTATTGCCGATATAATTATGTTCAAATTGTATATCTTTTCACTAGAATATTCAGGATTAAGGCCACAATTTTTTTTTTTTTTTTTTTTTTTTATGATGAGCCCGCTACCAATTGAAAGACTTCGGTCCAAATTTTAATACATGATGTGTTACTACGCCAAACATAATTGTCCATAGTTCAACCGCGGTTGTATTTCGTTGTACAGATATCCACTTAATTTGCTTGAGAGAAGGGCGGGGCCCTAGGGTAGTGGTTAGCACCGCTGCCTTTCACGCCAGAGTTCGAGGTTCGGTTCCCGGTCTCGGCGGTTTGAAAGAAACAAAAATGTTTCTTCCCCATCCACGTGTGAAAGTCAGTATTGCGGAGAGCCTCCGTGACCGAGAGGTAGCGTGCTCGACCTCAGACCGCCAGGGCTCGAATTTCGAATCCTGTGTCTGGAGGACAGTGTCATCTCAATCATCTGACCATCCTCAAGAGGTTCTCCTGGCCCAGTCTAGCCTATATGTGCACAAAGGTGGCCTGAAGCCCGATTCATTTCATTTCATTTTGTTTGAAAGGCAGCAGCGTTAAAACTGAATTTTTCTAAAATAGCAGCTGTAAATGTAAATATTTAGGACACGTTTTATAATAAGAAGACAAATAAAAAGCCGTAGTAAAAAGTAGTTTCAAAGCACGACTAGAATGTTTTTAATTCACCAGAGGGGGCTACCATCCGTGGTGGTAAGTAGGTGGTCCACTGTCAAACATGTAGCAAGATTAAAATCAAGAAAAAGATCAAACAAAACTTTCCTTCTAAAATTTTGTTCATCATTTCAAAAAGTGACATTAGTACTAAGGATACAGAAAAATTATTTGTGTACGTTTTTTCCCGAATAAATCTATCACCCCTGCCCTGTCCAATTTCTTTGATTATTCCCCTGTTGTGTATGTGTATGCCCGATGACGCTACGCGTAGAATAATACCATAGGTATCTACTTGTCGACGTTAGTAGTGCAAACACTATAGAAGTACAATCTCATCGTGACACTGCCATAATAAACAGGGAGCCAGAGAGTCTGTCTTTTTTCCGTACACTAGGTTACACTGCAATAATAAACATCACGTAAGGTTAGCAGCATCTTCCCTACAGCAAGGCTAGGCTTGTTAGGGCTAGTTGTATCCAACAGCTACAGTAATGTGGTGGGCATTTTTTTTTTGTGGACATAGCTAGTTGTGGCTATTCTGTAGGCCCACCTGGCGGACACAACTGGCCCCAACAAGGCTTCTCGAGGTCGAAGATTAGGTCTGCGACCTCGAGAAGGCTAGCCTTGCGATAGGGAAGATGGGTAGGCAGTAGCCCAGTTGAAATAGCACTTTTGAACTTTCAAGTGGGTGAAAATTCCAACTTATTAATTTAGCAGTTTACGGGTTAACCCAATTTTAAAAATCCTCGGTTATTCCATACCTATTCAATACTTTCTTGGGAAATACCGTTTAAAAAAGTACAAGAGGAAACAATGCGAGTCATTACCCTCGACAATTATTTTGAGCAAACACAACGTTTATTGGGAAAAACACTGAAACATTTGAACATGTTAAAAGTCGAAAGCAAATTTAAACAGTTATCAAGAAATTATTTATTCACAAACAACTGCTTGTGTATTTTCATAACGTACAATTTCAGGTAACTGTGCATTATTATAACATCAGACAGAAAAATAAGTTACAGAGCTTTGGAGTGAAATAATAATAACTAGAAAACGTGTTATTTACAGAACAAACCACCTTTAATAAGTACCTTTCAGTATAAAAAAAATTAAAAATACACATAGCTTTTACGTTTTTTCAATGCATGGGAAAAATATCCATTAAAAACATATGAAACTAGAAAAGGATTTACCGAACTCCGAGGCCCGGTAGTCTGTTTAAGACAAAAAATCGGCCTAATATTTTGTAAACATAGCTGTATTGGTCTTCCTCATTTCTTATTGGCGTTGAAGGACGATGGAAAGGCGTTGAAGAAAAACCTATCGAGTTAAAAATAAATATTTGTATTTGTTATAAGTAATATTGTCAGGAATTTGACCTTAATTTGACTTTCAAATTGACCTTGAAGGTCACCTTGAATCACAAACATAATACGATAAAATAACTTACCAGTCGAAATCACATGAAATCACATTTTTGATTACTTGACGTTGAAGTTGACCTCTTGACATTGAAGATGACCTTCAATCATCAAAATAATATAAGGAATAGGTTTTCTAGTTCAAATTACACGAAAAAATGTATTACACTTGTTCCTACTTTTATTTGTTGAAAAATCAAATTTTACCTTTAAATGACCTTTGACATTGAATTCCGCCACCCCCACCCACCCCCAACCCCCCTAGCCCCACCGCCATCTTAGATTTTTAACACTGTCAGAATGTTATTGTAACTAATGAGTTCCCCAACTCTTAAAAACTAGGACTATTAACAAGAATCATGATTTATGGTTTTACCGATTTTCAAGGCGAATGGCGGCCATCTTGGATTTTCGGACTTTTATAGTTTAAACTTCATTTATTTTTCAAGGATTACAAACAGCACTTAGTGCCACGAGTTGTTCTCCTTCACAACAATACACATATAATAATAAAGATATAACAATGGTAATAATAATAGTAATAATAATAATATAAGAGGTAAAATGATAGTTAGAACATGAAGCTGATATGACGAAACAAATTAAACATGAGATGGTGGTGTCACTGTGGAAAAACAAACATTTGCATAAAGTATTTCAAAATAATAAAATTAACCAAATCTACCTCATGCTAGTAAAAATTCTTGAATCAATTTAAATATAGTGAGGTTTTCAGACAAATTTAAGGCATTTGAGCCATACAGTAAGATTTGCTCTAGATGTGTTTGAGGTCTGAATAAATCGTCAGGTAAAATTTGATGTAATGACTGAATCAGTGTCTGACGAGGGACAGCATAAGCTGGGCAATGGAACAATAAGTGTGCAGCATCCTCTCTTCTTGCTCCACACTTGTCACACGACATGTTATCAACAAAGTTATATTGAAAACGCTGAACATTTAAGGCGCTTAGCCCAAGTCTTATACGTGTGTGATTGACCGCCGCTTTGCCGACAAAACTAGAGTATAAATGAGGAAAAAAAGGGGGAGCTCGTAAATGTTGTTTTTTGAGATTCAGCTAAAAATGTTCAATACTAGAGCTACTGCGTAATGCAGGGTTCATGGCGTTCCACAATCGCATTGTGGAAAATAGAAACGAATTTCTCACACAACTCAAGAGGCAACGTATAATTGGCATAGAACCGTCTCCTGTTCTAGGCGAATTATAACCAGTGTATCGTTGTATCGGCAAAACAGCAGTCAGATAAGGTGAGGGGTGAGACCTCGTGACATTTTAAACAAAGTACATAACTTGTGGTTGTCTCGCCGCTCAAAAGCGGCGACCACCCCAGCTCAGCTAACAATAGGTCGGTACATGTGTGTTTATACGCACCAGCACACACTAGGGCGGCTCTCCTCTGTTGAACCTGTTCAAGGGCGGCTGATTCTCTGACAGTACAGTTATCGTAAATTATGTCACAGTATTCTAAAATTCTGTTTTATATAAAGAAGAAAGGCCTGATCTTGGTAATCTGTGTTTTACAAAATTCAAAATATGAATTGCCCTGCTTGCTTTATTTATAACAGTAAAAATATGTTTTCTCCACCTGAGATTGCTAGTTATTGTTAGTCCGAGATGCACATGTTCAATAGTTCGCTCAACATTAACTCCATTAAAAACAACGTTTGGATATTCTGGGTAGCTTTGGTGGTGTGAAAATATAATAAACTTAGTTTTGGAAGGACTAAAAGTTACTTATCTTTCTTAAATATCTGTTTGTTTTTAAACATGATAATGTTTTATGGGTCAGATTTTGATAGATTTTGTCTTGGTCATTCACTATATTCAGTAGGATAGAAAACCGTTGAGAAACCTGTCGTTATATTTTTTAGGGGTTCGAGTGGTTATTTACATAATCTACTGGTCTAATAATTTTCACTCACTTGAAGTTGTATCTCGCTACTGCGAACCACAAGTGGGTGAATATTGCTCATATTTGTTTAATTTGACACCAGATATTTTCACAACTTCAATTGGGTGAACAAATAAATTAGATAACCTGGCGGATAAAGGGCTAACGCTTCAATAGGTTCTTCAGTGCAATTCTGCTTTACTTGACTTCACAATTGTGTCATAGGTCTTTCTACAGCTTTGAGCATTACATCGTCCTTTTGATATGTGTGGTTCACATGCCCGGATTGTGTTTGCGATGGACGGTCCGTGTGTTGTTTTTCTGTTTCCAAATCAAACTGGTTGCTTTTTCTACCGACGCAGCAGAAACAACTGGGAAAGGATACCAGCAACCTGGGGTCTACATCCCTCGAACGTCCTAAAATAAAATATATGACAGATTTAGCTACTTAAAGTATATGACTTATAATAAGTCCTAAAATAAAATATATTTTAAAAAAAATAAAAAAATAATAATCATTAAAAAATAGGTATTCGAAGTACGAAAATATGCATTATAATAAAAGTTATGATATAATACTTTTATTGAGAAATTTGTAATAACTACAGTTTGATACTATTAGGCGAATGTGTTATATTATAACAATTGTATTCATTTAACAACCTGTTTCGAAAATAACCGACGAAAATAACTGACAATTATGTATAAACAATTTACAAAAAAATAACAAAATTAGCTTACCCGTGACAAAGCTGACGGTCAGCCCCACAACAAGCATGATAATCACAGCCAAAACCGCGTACCATATATAAGAAAGAGCGTACAAATCATCCAGGGCGGACCTAAAAAAAAGAATTATTGTAACAGTGTGTGAAATATTACATAATTCAGACTATTAACCTGGTAATAATATGTTTGCGTTACACGATTGAATACCGGTGTGTATGAATGAACATAAGGTCCCTCTCCATCTTGCACAGTCAAGTCTAGACCATTACGCAGACCGCAGCTAGCGTACATCACTTTATCCCTTAAAGAGCTGAAATATTTCTATATAAACCATAGAGAACAAATGTTTTTTTTCAATGTGAAATCGTCATAAATATCTCTTTTCACTTCATTCGAATACTATGTTATGGGTTGTTGCGGGATTTTGTACCCAAGGGGTTAACATAATGTGTTTACGGTACTTGTACTTGGTTTACCGTATGAGATGTAAATATATGTTGGGCCAATTTTGTCCCAACGCCAAAAGTAATGTATTGTTCCAATGCCTATAGTAATGCCGGCCTACGCACAGAAGGCCTACGTGCAGAAGGCATACCTGCAGAAGCAGCGAAGCACGATTAACTCGGGATGTATGAGAATTGTAGAGAATGCATGATTGTGTACAACTGAGGTTTTCTGTTAGATATGAGGCAACACTTTTCTGTTTCGGCTCTCGAGAACAAGATCTTTCGAAATTGGGGGCCTAACGTGTTCCGGCGTGAGTGTGACTACTCCTGTGATCGTGGTGAGTGTTTTCTAGATTTTACTGTGTAAACCTCACCACGATAATCACTAATCTGCTGTCTATTTTCCAGTTTGCTGGGGTTTGAGTATTAATGTTTTTATGATTTTGTTGTGCGTGCTGATGAATGACTGATGTGTGATTGACATAATTATATTATTGTTAACGAGAGTGTGATATTGTTAACATTGATATTGATGTTTCATATAGTTTAGTAATGCTGGTACATCTTTGCGAGATAAGTAACTAATTCTCTTTCATATTGTTTAGCATAGTATTATTTAAATTTATCTTTGTAATGGTCTGAGATAGCGCAGATAAAATTTTATAAGAATATTCTCTGTGTTAACTAGCCATTTTGTATGATTGTCAAACTCGAACGTTTATTGATATTTGACGCATATTTTCTATGTGTTAAAGTTTGCTTCTCTTTTCAAATTCGGGACCATTGAAGATAGAGTTTATCGTAATACCACATTGTACTGTTTGCATGATTCATGAAATTAAAATGTCAATGAATGTGAATTGTCAGCTCAACCTCGTCTGTCTCATATTAGTCTTTTGGATCAGTATGTTATGTCCAAATTTTGATCTATCCATTTCAGTAAGTAATTCCCCCTAGTGTAATTCCATCATAAACACACCGTAACAGAGTCTACGGCCTTTACAAATATTTGAATTTTTACAGTGCGAAGATCAACTTCAGACGTTAGAATCTTACGGAGGTACAATTTCAATAAAAAACATATGCTAATCTATGCTCAAATATGTTGATTTCTTCTATGATTTTTTTGTGTGAAGGTCAAATAAAAATAAAAAAACGTCATAAAATGTTAAACCTTATGCCACTGAATTGTTTGCTTCTATTTTCCATTCATTTAAAGCTGGAATTGCTACCACAATTTCCAGCTTCAAATGACAAAAAATATTTTATTTTTATGAAAAATAGTCATATCCCAAATTTAATTATTTGTTTAACTGAGCATATATCGCAAACTATTTAATCAATTTCTGTGGCATTATATTTGGTTTCAAACTAGCTTCAACCCGTGTATATACGTTCACAGCAGAGTTTACCGGTACAGCGCGGGGATCGACTTTAGTCGTCAGGATCTGACGTCTGCAGACGTCAGATTCTAACGTCTAAAGTCGATCCCCGCGCTGCAAGAGTACAAATATTTCTAATAGTCATAAAACCCATAACATAGGTATTCAAATGAATCAGAAACAGCTAACTAAGAAATTTATGATGGTTGCCATTTGATAAACCCTTTGGTCCACATGATATATACAAAAAATATTTCAGCGCTTTATATCACTCACGATGAAGAAGCTTCCGTGAGCGCCTCTTCTGTGACAGTGATCCATGGAGTGGATGTTTCCAGGACTGGAGGCACCAAAGTCGTCACATTATTCACGCTGCACTGATCACTGGGTGCCGGTGGTAGCGGAGTTCTGGCCGGCATCGTGAACGATCCAATGGCCAGCCACAGGCAGATACCCAGTGACATGGGGGTGGCCACGGCAGCTCCCTGGTCAAAATAATACAAATATTATCGCATATATCGACCCCTGGAAGTCAAGGTGTTGTGTGCGCCATTCGGTTGAGTGGCAGAGACAACACTCTTTTGCTGTTGGATGTCTTTATCAGTACTGATTAGTACAGCAACATATTTACAAAATTTATACAAGCTAGTTGCATAAGCGCATTACTGGCAATGGGGAGTTCAACATAATTTCAACCCTTTAACCGCCAAATTATTCAATTGGAATTTTCACTCACTTAAAGTTGTGTCTCGCTGACGCGATCCACAACTTCAAGTGAGTAAAAATTATTCAGATTTGACAAAATGGAGGTCAACTCTTTTCAAATCTTGTTGGTTGATGTCACATTTTATCTTTAACATATTTAAAATGTGGTACTTAATGTGCTAATAAACAATGCAAACCCAAATATATGCGACACCGGCGGTTAAAGGGTTAACCCTTTACCTGCTGATCACGACAGCAGTCGTTTTTCGTCCGTTGTAGTATTTGATTAAACCACTGTTATTGGGAATTAAATGACTGTTCCAACAGCAATATTTGAAAATATTTGGTCTTAAATTTAACAAATATGAGTAATTTTCAGCCACTTGAGGTTGTGGATCGCGGTAGCGAGACACAACCTCAAGTGAGTGAAAATTTAAATAAATTAGGATTTCAGTTGATACTAGTGATTTGTATGGTTTGGCAAACTTTTCCTCTTGCTACAGTCCCGCTGGACACATTTTAATTGGTGCATCCCCATATGTCACTGTTCAGCGGTGTCTATGACATTTGACCCACCCAAACGTCTTGACCTTCATGTGTTTTTTTAAACAAACATTCCCAGTCTTTTCACGTACCATCCATCCAGCACAGAAAGATGTATGTACACATATTTTTTTCTTTTTATCACTATCACTTTAATGATATACCATAGTCAAGGGGATCTCCAAGATGCCGACACTTCACAGAATCAACGTGGAAAAACGCTGGAGATCTTTTTCTTTGTATTACTATCACTTCAATGATATACTATAGTCAAGGGGATCTTCAATAAGCCGAAACTTCACAGCCTCAACGTGGAAAAACGCTGGAGATCAATTTAAATCTTTTGCTCTCGGGTTGTACATCTATACTCACTTTCCAGTTAGCACAGGGGAAGAAAGCTCCCAGAAGAAAAAGCCCAACAAGAGGTCCTCCCACCACTCCCGCCGATGTCAGGATAAGCTGAGATAATACAATAATAGCTGCTATAGAGAACATTGTCATGAATCTATTTTAACAATAGGTTTTGTTATGGAATATGCCTTTATTTATCAACCACTAATTAAAGTCGTCTTCACCCATCAAAAGTTGAGAACTGCGACAGCAATTCGAGACTTGAAGTGGATGAATATTTAAATGGCAAATTCAACACTTGAAAGAGATATAGCGTATGATTTTGTCAGTTTATCGTTTTATTAATGCAGTAAACAAAAGTATTTTCCAACTGGAACAGGGTCTAGTTGACCGTTTTGTAGTAGTAGTCGTTTATTCACTTCGAAAAATGGGAGAGTGTAAAAAGACTCTCAGGAGTCGCTTTCATGACAACCACACATAAAACAAATTACAAAATACAGTATTACAATACAAGACGACATACATGATATACAAAGATATGTGTCGTGAATAAACTTCCAGTTGTCATAGGGTAGGGTTTGAGTTTGAGTAGGGCTTAACATTTATATTACTTGTCTGTGTCTATTTAGCATATGCTGCCGTGCAAAGCCAAAAGGCAGTATCTGCTTACTTTACCAGTAGGTCTAAACATATACTTCCTTTTGGTTTTGAAGAGCACTACACTTGAATGTGCCTGTATATATCTCACCCTGGTGAGGGTTCCTCGAAGCTGGGCCATCAGGAACGATGTGCCGATCACAATCACCGCATACACAGTAACTGCAACAATATAGAAGGTGGTATTTCAATTACGTTTTGTTGCAAACTTAAAATATATTTTGATGACATAGTAAATTTTACGAAATACAAATTTTAACATATGCCTAACACAGAAGTTATTGGGAATGACATGAGTGATTGAACGTCTATATTTGCTCATAAATTATTTGGTCTCAAATGAAACAAATAAATGATTTTCAAGCCGACGTTCTGAGCTTTCATTACCTCCGCCAAATGAGGTTATGTTTTTGGTGTGTTGGTTTGTTTGTCTGTCCATAAGCAGGATTACTTGGAAACTAATGAAGGGATTTGCATGACATTTAACAAGAGGTGTTTCTCAAGTGAGGGACCAATCCGGTAAATTTTGGGGATGCTGTGGACTAAGATTCGGACCCAGAATCCGGACCCAGGATTCGGATTTCCGGATTACGATCCTGATCAACCATTGATATAAGAAAACAGGTATCACTCGAGTGAAAGTGTGAACGCTCAAGTGAGCAATGGTCGCATCGAGCTGAATACAGATATTTTAATGAGATCAGATATTGAGAGCATCTTACCAATCACCTTCATCAGCCTGGTCACATTTTCTTCCTTGATGTGGCCCAGTTTCCACTTCAGTAAGTTCTGCCAAGTAATGGCAGCCAGCCCGTTCAGCCCAGATGACAGAGTGCTGTAAAATATCCAGTGCAGGATAAGTGCCCCGCATTAAAAAAACACAAATCTTCACCGCTAAATGAAATTAGAATGTTTGAATGAAATTGCTTTGTTTTAAACACCCATCAATTACCACTCGTCGATGAATGAAAATTACCCAATTTTATCATATTTAGTAAATACCCGAGTGCAGTTTGTCAAATTGAAGCTCTAAACGTGCTGATCTTAACCTAAGCCCTTATTTTTTTTAGAAACCATGGAAATCGAAGGGTTTTCTCAATTTGAAATCATCATAATTCATTTGAATGCCACTGCTACGGGTCCACAACCAGTATAAATATTTTAATTCTTTCAGTGCGAGGACCGTCTTCATACGTCAGCATCTGACGTCTGATTCTGCCATATGAAGACGGTCACCGCACTGAAAGGGTTAACCCTTCACTCGCTAAGTTATCTTATATGAATTTCCCCCCACTTGAAGTTTTGTCTCGCTACCGCGACCCACAACTTCAAGTGGATGAGAATTACTCATATTTTAATTTTGATTTAAACACTCATTTCATTCCCAATAACAGTGATTTAAACTAATAAAATGAGTTTAAAACGATTGTGGTCGTACTTGGCACTTAAAGGGTTAATGGTGATGGTGCTTTCTGTTGGTTTAAGTGTAATCGAATTATGTGTCGGTAGCGGGTGAAGGGTTAAAGGGGGGGGGGGGTTACCTGAGGCATCCACTGAGTACTGACGCCAGATAAACACCCACTGCTCCCGGGTGGTCCTGAAATATCTCTATCACCAGCAATGACGTTATCTACAAAACAAAAACGTAGTTACAATAGCAACTACACCGCCATGTAAACATGGTAACACAAAAAGGCAGTGTTGATGTATACTGTATCATCTGATCCTTTACCTAGAAAATATATCATTATATCCATTCACATGGTGAAGTTTGGAGCCTCAGTTGTATATATCATGGTTTGGACCTAATATATTAAACTGAGGTTCTAAATATCTAGGTTATCTCATAAATATGTGTATTTTTCATTCGCTATTCCCACCGCAAAGTGAATGAAAATATGTTGAGAATAACTGGTAGTTAGACAGTTATTTAAAGTTCAAAAAGTTCATCACATCGCGATTACTTACAGGTTACATATAAATATCAAATATAAAGCTCTATTGTTATGAACGACATGGATTGTTCTCTATGTGGTCGGAGTAAGAAACAACTTGATGACCATAAATAGGGTTTTCTTTTAGCAAGGCCACTATGATTATGATTATGAAAAAAAAAATCTAATGAGTGAGGGTGAATTTTCTGGAAAATTTAATGAGGGCGATGAAAAAACAGCCCAAAACATGGCCTAGATCAATTTGCAAAATATTTTACAAAATACAGTTTCCATGGGCGTATAACATATATAGCCTGGTAAATAGTTGAGATTGTGGGAACAAATGATTTATGTGAATCAAAACCACTGGATTTAATTAAACCACTGCAATAAGTTATAGCGTAATTTCAGTTTCAATGAACGTGTGTAGCCTGGTAAATAATTTTAGGGAGCAAATAATATGTGTGAAATCAATACCATTGGATTTCTTTTTCATTTCTTTGTTTTATTTGTTAACGCCGTTTTTATTATTACCTGGTTTCCATTCCCTACTTGTTTGTTGTACAGTGGATCACATCTTTTGATATGGTAGTACGCGTAGGCCACCACACCCAGGGTCGAGGCTATTATAGCCCAAACGAACACTCCCAGTGCTACAAGTAACATTGACCTGGAAAATATATATGTAATTGATGTATACAGGTAGATTATGCAAACTGTAGATTAGACAGTAGATATTGTAGAAATCAAGTATAGTTATAATATCCCTAGTTGATTTCCGTTATATTATCGCCCATTCTAGTCAGCTCACAAATAATTTTTAAAGGTATGTATCCCCATCATAATCACTTGACTAAACAAATCCAATTCTATTTTAAATAATTTTAATTTGGTCTCAAAGATAAAAATTACTTATTCGTATTTTAAAAAATCTAATAAAAAACGGCAACAATAATTTATCATCGTGGTTTATACCCAGCAGACACAAAACATGTGTATAATATCTGTACAACGTCGGTCCAACGTCTTCGACGTTGGTCCAGCATTGTTCTAATGTCATAGAAATGTTTTGTGTTCACTGAGTACTCACTTTGTGGCCGCGGCTTGTGTCGGCACCGCTTACAAGCGCTGCACAAATTGCTGACTGAAACCCACACCTAGCCAACTAAACGTGCCACCAATCAGCAAGCCCCAAACTGTGTGACGTACGCGAGGGTCAGGGTCAAAACTGGCAACATGCGCAATAACATATAGGCTCCTTGCCTGCAGCCGGGCCTAATAATGATAAGTACTTACTTTGTTGGGGTACTGGGATGATTGCTAGTAGTAGTACTTTTCGCCCCCATCCGGGGAGGGTCATTAGGGATCTGTTTCGTCTGTTGGATGCTGTTACGGCATTGTACGGAAGCACTAGTCTACAGCAATCATCCAAGGGTAGCTGCAGCCTCCTCGTATCTGGCTATAATCTTCGGGCGGATTGCCAGTGGTGTACCCTGGTTCCTCCGCTCAACAGCGGGGCCAATGCAGCACCCGCATCAGTGCTAGTGCTGATGTAGGCCGTGGTAGCCTTAAATAACCGGCAATAGCGTGTTTGACATTAGGTCTCTCACGTGGGATGAATGGAGTTACCCAGAGGGAGTGATCCTTCCTATTGTGTTAATCTGGGGACTATCCGACCCGAGGATAGCGGAGCTGCGCGAAATGCCACAGAGTTTCATCATTAAATTGTACAGCGAAACTCAAGTCTCCGGCCGTCTGGGCATGTCTGGGGGTATATCCCCTAGACATGCCCAGAACCCCTTATCGGGCGAGCGAAGGAAAACGCTCTCAATAACCCACCATGCCTTATCACCCCCACCCTCACATCATCATCTGTACATCATTCATCTCATCAATTGACTACAACGTTTTTATCGTATTATAATGTCACTTAAAAGACCTTTTGTGCCGAAAAGTGACGTAAAGCAATGATTTACTACTACTTACTTTGTGGCCGCGGCTTGTGTGGGTACCGCTGACAAACGTTGCACAAATTGCTGACTGAAACCCACACCTAGCCAACTGAACGTTCCACCAATCAGCAAGCCCCAAACTGTGTGACGTACGCGAGGGTCAGGGTCAAAACTGGCAGAAAAGGAATAACAATGTGACATAATTCATGGCCAAAGCTGACAAACACACCACCGTTTCACATAATTTGAACAATATTCTACAACTGATTTATTTCTATATGATTATATTTAATTGACAAGTTATAAAAATACTATTATTATTTAAAAATACTACTATTTAGTGAAAATCACGTAGGTAATCAATTTGACTCAGATATACAGATAACCTGGTTTTTAGTTTCACTGACCTTGACCAGTCCAGACGACCTCCTTCAAGATTACTCTGCCAGACTGCCTTCACCCCACCACATACTATGATTCCCTGATTGAAATTCATCAAAATACACATTTGTGACCCGACGCTCAAAAAAGTATGTTGGTTAAAAAATACATATTTTTAGTAGATGTGATAGCCGCACACTTCTTGTTTCATAAACTGAAATAATTTTGGAAAAATCTTTAGTACTTTCGATTTTATGAGATTCTAAACTTTTAATCTGAGTTATGTAATCATTTAATTAAAATTTATATGAGGTCATAAATAATTGTAACAATGCCGCCCGGAGTTACCTTCTCGCATGGCTGGACACATTTGATAACGCAGGCAGGTCACATTTGTAATAATAGTATGCGGAGAAATAGATTCGAAAACATTTGGAATTATTATATTAGGTCGAAAAATCTTAAAATTAGGATTACTAAAACGTTAAGATGAATTTAACGTTTCTAATGTTAATGAGAGAAAGTTAAGATAATATTTATTTTCCTCTTAGAAGAGAATGGTTATAACATTTTATTTTTGTGATTTTACTGGGTGTACCCCTGTTTTTTTCATTTATGTAAGCCGTCATTGCTCTTCAGTGCAGTAGACTAATTATATGTCCCTCAAGTGTGTATCACATATTATGATACTACAATTACAAAAAAAATTATAATGATACATAAACTCTTGTGCTGCTAAATTGTTTATTTTTGTTTTTCTCTGATTAACCCTTAAACTGCTAAATTAAATAATTTAAATTTCGCTCACTTGAAGTTGTATCTCGCTACCGCGACCCACAACTTCAAGTTGCTGAAAATAATTTATTTTGGTCAAATTTGAAACCGAACATTTTGCAAATCGTGATGCTTAAGAATACATTTAATTCCAATAACATTTGATTTAATCTACTAATATAACGGATTAAAAATGACTGTAGTATGATAGTCACGATTATAGGTTTAAGGGTTAAAGCTGCAATTGTTGACGCAATTTCCAGATTTAAATGCAAAAAAAAATAATTCTATTTATGGATAACAGACATCTGCCAAATTGAAGGATTCGATTTCCTGAGCATCTAACATCAATTGTTTTGATTAATTGCATTCACACATTATTTGGTTTGAGGCTCAAATATTGGCAAAAAAATGAATTCTCACCTGGGTCAGTATCATGATACATCCGGCGAACATGACAAGAAACTGAAACACGTCAGTCCATATTACACCGGACAATCCTCCCTACAAAACAACATACTGACACTGTATTTATTGTAGTCATGAACCAGCTGAGACTGTAGATCTATTCACATTCTGTTTCTGTCGTAGACGGTGGACCAACATTGGAACAACATTGGGTCGATGTCTCATGTTTGCTGGGTTTATCGTTATATCGTGAAAAACCTGATGTATAATGTGGAAAATTGCTAGTCAATGTTCCTAGTATGTTTTAATGAACGTTTATGATATGAGACATAGCATTGGTGATTTTAATTTAGTGTTAATTTCAGCTTGTTGGAAACTGTGTAGGCCTACAAGGGAACAGAGTTATCAGAACAAATTATCAGCTAATGATATGCTATGCTATGCTATGCTATGCTATGCTATGCTATGCTATGCTATGCTATGCTATGCGTTACTCGTGCATGATAATATCCCACTCCTAAATCATATTAATTAGCATGTCCTATCCCCCTAATATTAGTTCCTTAGCCAATGTGTTATAGATACACCACTGCATGATATGACTCAACAATGTATGGTGTTGTCCTACCACCTTGAATATATGTATTACCAGTGTATACTACTATCCTACAGCTACATAATATTCATCATAATGTCATACCAGTCTACAATAACGCTTTATCAGCTTATGATAGTGTTTTATCGTACAATAATAATGTTTTACCAGTGTATAATAATAGCTCTCACCTCTCAATAATAATCTATAGCCTGTGTACAATAATTTACCATCCCTCCATAATGTCTTACCAGTGATTAAAAATATCTCACCACTCAATAATAATATCTAGCTACTGTAGTATAATGTCTCAGCACTCAATAATAATGTCTTACCAATGTTCAATAAGATGTCACAACTCAATAATAATGTCTAACTATTGTATTATAATGTCTGACCACTCGACAATAATGTCTTACCATTGTATTATAGTGCTCACCACTCAATAATAATGTTTAACCATTGTATTACAATGTCTCATCACTCAATAATAATGTCTTACCAGTGCGGTGTAAGCAGCTGTTGCAGCACATGTGACCAGAATAGTGATCCAGAGTGGAATATCTGCCACTGTAACATAGACCCACAACAGTCATCAGATGTCATAACATAATAACCCTACAAGCTCAGTCGTTGCATTTACACACCACACATTTACAATAAAAAATAATACAATTGATCAGATGATAACAATAGGCCTTTATTTGAAATATTATACTTGTGTCTTTTATCGCATCAGGACATTTTGATTTGCCTTGAGATGGGAATTGATGCAACAATTTGCAGCTTAAGGTGAATGAAAATCAGAAGAAATGAGACGGTTAACCCTTGTACTGCTAGACACGCCGCTAGTTTGATTCAAGCTAATTTCAATGTAACCAAAAATGGTCGAATAGATTGCGGACGGTAATCATTTCATAAAATAATAGAATCTGGAAGAGGTCTATTTTGTTTAATTATTAAAATTACATTAAATTACATTAACAATTCCAGCTTCAAATAATTGAGATCATTAACCGTGTGAAGTTAATTTATTTAGGTTCTCAACCACTTCAAGTGGCCGAAAATTACTGATATTTGTTTAATTTGAAACCAAACATTTGCAAATCATTACTTTTAAACACAAATTGTATTCCGAATAACTGGAATTTAATCATGGTAGGGCTAATCTACTCGGTATGACTGGGCCGCCTAACTCATTTATTGCGCAAGGCCCAGTCACACTGACCGCCATTTTGTTTCCACAGCCATTTGTGTAAGAACGACACTCGTGCTGCCAACTAAAAAACTCGGATGCCATGAAATTGAGACCAATATTTCAAGTGCCTATGAAATCTAGGACATTTTCATCAGGCGTAACCTTTTGATCGTATTGGAATTATTAAATTAAAAAAATGGAGGTCACTGTGTCGGAGCCTTGCGATGTCATCAGGGTAGGCCTAATGAGCTGATAAAACGGATTAAAAACGACCATTATTACCATTTGAGAAATTGAGAGGGCACTACTAGTGGGATATTGTTGTTTATATGGGCATAGTATTTGGCTATTAGCCTTACCCACAGGGCTACCAGACTATCTGTGTGTACGCACAGTTGCCTGCATAATCGGCTGCCAGCCTGGTGTACACCGGTGTACGCAGCTACTGGGCCTACCATAGGTACAGGTGCAGTGTGTTCTATGCGGGCAGACACCTGTATGACAGCGCACATACCAAGAAGAAGGGTGCGCCATGATGGCACATAGTGGTTAGTTTCTGCATAGACATGTAGGCCTATGTTGTAATTGTAGACAAAGAATAAATATGTTTTAAATATTCGTTGGCATGTTGGAAAAGTGATAATAATGAGATAACATGATTTTTCCTACCACAGATGCCAGCATCCCTCTACTCCGTCTCGGACTGCTGGCATCTGAGTCGGGCAATAAAACAGCCTATCGCCCGCGAAAAATGTGTTATTGTTATATTGTCATGATAGCAGGTAAAGGGTTAACACAACAAACAATTCAGCAGCACAAGTTAATAAGAAAAAATATAAATGCTCTGTTATTTTAAAGGCTTAAAAAACACCCACTGTGAGCGAGCACGCTTTTCGGTTGTATGCTTGGTGCTTTAACGGTACAAAACATATGTGCCACTTCTGCAACAAAGTTTCCGTTTCATGGATAAAGTGCTTGGTCAATACTGAATTTAGTCCATGAGCCAGGACCCCGAGAAGGGGGTCATTGGTACTATAAAAAGGTACACATTATTATTGTGATTTTTGACAAGGTATATGTCTGCACTACATATTTTTGTATGATAGCAGCTTGTATGTAGTAGCTTAACGTATGTTATCACGTCACGAATCAATACACCCTATCAATGATTTATCATTTCATTTTATCAATCATGCATACGTTATTGACGATAATTTTAAAACAACTTAATATTGGAGCTCTATTTTTTGCTTGTGGACTCATATATGTCCAACATATGCTGATCCTAAATTTAATGTCAATAAACAGGTGATAAAATATAAAAATATGTAACTAATAATTTTATATTATATTTATTTTTATTTTTACAATGTAGTAATAGTGATTGTTTTGCGTGGCTCAAGCATGTAAGAAACACAAATTAATCATTTCGATTTTCGACAAGGTGTATGTCTGGGGTAAATATATTTACATGATAGTAGTTTGTATATAGTAGCTTAATGTATGGTATCACCTCACAAATAAAACCACAATATGAATTACATGACCATTTTATTTTCCAGGGCAACACACGTGATTCGCCATAGTTTTAAAACTACTAGATATTATATTTGAATGTTTAGTATGTAGGCTGATATATATCTGTACTATATTATTGCTACGTTTGATGCAAATGGAATGGTCTCAACATAACAAATTATGTAACTAAATATGTTGCTATGTACAATTTTTCACGCTTTTGCTACATAGTTGCAGATATTGTTTTGAGTGGTAGCCCAATCACGCAAGACGCACAATTTATTATTGTGTTTTTGGCAAGGTATATGTATGTACTAAATATATTGTTATGATAACAGTTTCTATGTAGTAGAATAATATGTGTTCTCACGTAAAATCAAACCCACTGTGTGAAAGATTTAACCGAGGTTTTTCCCAATTCAACGTACGTTATCGACCACAATATAAAAACCATTAGGCATTATAGTTCTATTTTTTATTATAGGCGGATAAATATATCTGACATACTTTAAACTTACGTCTGATGCAAAACAGATGGCCAAAACATAAACAATATGTAGCCAAATAGGTGTATATGTACACGTTTTCACTCATTTGCTACATTGAAACAGTGATTTTTTTGAGTTGTAACTCAAGCACGGAGGAAACACAAATTATTATTATTGAGCTTTTGACAATGTACATAGTAAATACTAGATATTGTTGCTCGATAACAGTTTCAATGTAGTAGCTTAAGGTATGTTATCGAGTTACAGATTAATCCACCCAACCCCGTGCGATAGTCGACGTGGTCGACGTTATTAACATGCTTATCGAAAGCTCCATTTTTAGACGTAATTAGCTGATATATAAATATGAAACATTTTAATGTTAAATTTGATGCAAATGAAAAAGCCACGACACTGAACAATATCTAACCAAATAGTTGTATACAGTATATGTAGGGCCTAGTTTCAGTCACACTTTTAGCAGTCACAATGCTTGTTCTGAATAGTAGCATACATGCATGCAAGAAACATATGTCCTAGTAACTTAAAACGGTTACAACACAATGTATTATAAGGTATCTGAAGATATTTCGTTAAAAAATATGTCATAACATTTACATATAAACTTGAACCAGAATGTATTATATGTGCTGCAGAGCTGATTGAAACGGCCACTAGGTGTGCAGGCGAGCGTGGTGTAACGGGTCCACCAACCGGTTACGTGGGCGACCTGCTCCACTTCGCTGAATTCCAAGGAAGGGGCGAGGTGAAATAAATCAAGAGTGCTGAACGTTTTTGCACCCACCGATGTATGTTGGCACCTATACTGTAATAACAAGCCCCGGGATAGTACTTTAATTGGTTATTACCCATGTCAAACTAACAATAAATGTAAAAAAAACACTTTTGATCAGATTGTGGACCCATTTCAAGCGCAGTTAAGTATTGTAAATAAATACTATTGGCACTTGTCGTGTGCCATTTGTACACACACCCAAAAGTATGAGGGCAGTAGTAATGCTCCTCTGGTTTTCGCTATATCACACACCTTTCTTGCCTTTAAAAACTGTGTGTGGCAGTGACCATTTTAGATCTGATTGTATTCGACTGCAGCAAACACTGTTAGTGGGTGTAATAAGCTCGACATTTTGATTTGTACCGTCGCAATCTGTGGCTCAAATCTTTAGTTTCAGATACAGTTGGGCTACACGAAATGGAGTTCGTAAGCTATATTATATTGAGCGAATAGATCACTTTCATGATAAAAGTGTCAAAGCTCACATACATGTAACTCAATTTAGCTTTCATCATGTTATTCTAATTTTCTTTTTTGTAACTTAAATAGTATGTGAACATGGTGAATTAAACAAAAATGAAGTAAATTATTCCAATATATATAATTATCTATCATGTCATATAAAATCATATCTAGCTTAAATAGAAGCAGGGATACATTTTATTTATAATACTCACACAAAAAAAACGTTTTTATCGCTTATTTTTTTTTAAGTTGAATATTATCATTACACTGACCAGGTGCATTGGTAATATTTTTATGCCTAAGAAGGTAAATCGTTCAGTCATCGATCACAGTTTTGCCATATTTGGTCCCGTTGTGCACCTCGCTAATACAGATAAACATACATAATACAATAATTACATGTATCAACAATACCATGTATGTGGCAAAGAAAAAGGGATAGAGAAGTCCGCTGTTTTTTTGGTGATCATGTGGTCAGCTGCTTCAACATCCATATTTGCCTATAATAAGGAACATTGTACTACGATATTGTTTTTTTGCTGTTGTAATTGGTGAATAAAAACATGCTTATACCAAATAAACTGGATAATATAGAGGATTGAATAAATCACTGAACTTAAAAATAATACTTAAAATTTAAAAGTGTTGTATATGTAGGCTGCAAAATATGGTGGGATATAATGTCTATGATGTCGTCTATGCATAGCTACATGTATCTTGGATGAAATAAAAGTGTTATCATGTGTAGTTTATGTAATATGAATTGGTCTCAATTTTGTAACTATAGGCTTCTGATTTGTTAATCAAAGTTTAGAACATGCTGGAAGCCTTTAGTTTAGTTACTTTTTTTACATGTTTCGGTTCGAAAACCATAAAAATAAAGTAAAACTTGTACAAAGCGGATTAATTATTTTTCTTGCACTAATATTATCTCGGTACGAACCGAGAATCCACCTGCTATGTGACAGTTTCCAATTTAATTTGCTAATGATAAATGAGATATGATTCACATTGTGATCTGTATAATTTCCCTTTTATGTTCACAGGTGATAAATATAACGGACTTAAAAATGAAATAAATTATTATATTAACAACACATGTGTCTCTAATGTTGTTGTGTGCATGGGTGCACATGCAAACACATTTTGCATGGTAATAATACTGAGAGGTTCTTTTAAAAAAAAAACTATATCGTTTAGAGTGTATAGTATTATTTCATTTTAAGAATAATTATAAGTCAGCTATGCGTTTGAAATAAAATCATATTGCCAATAGCTGGCTCACTGTAAACCGTGACAATAATGAAGTACTGAAGAGGCATTGTCAAACCATTTTCACTTCAGTACACATCTTCTCGTTGAGGATTAGAATCATCAACATAGGCATTTTGCACAGTTTTATTGTTTCAGATAGGCGTATACACATAGCGAGATTTGAAAAATCAGCATGCTCATAGAATGGTCCGTATATAACTGAAAGTTTTATTATTTGCAAAATTTGCCTTTTGCTATGAAAAATATAATGGCCATAAAAAAATATAATCTGAACTATTTTTCAGCTTACTAATCCCACTTTTACCAGATTTTGATCAAAATTGGACAGGAACAGAAGATGGGTTATTCTATGATTTAAATTGGTATTTGATATTGTTTGATTATTGTGTCCGTATATATTTGCTGTGCTAGATTGAAAGCAAAGGCGGTTGCAGGACTGATTTTGACTGAATTAAAGGGACTGTCAACATGGCTCTAATTTGGCCTAAATATTTCATTTTTAGACATAAAAAATACATATATATATATTTATTCCTTCTAATCTGTTAATGTAAACATAATAAACGTAGGCCTCAAATTAACCAAATAATATGGTTACAGCGCCTCATTATCAACGTCAATTTTGTCATTGCAGTACAATTCTATGAATTTTATTATAATTTATTTTTGATCATATTATCATTTTGGCGCTCATTTTGTAAAGAAAAATGAAAACAAAAAGGTTATTTGACACCATATTTTATTTTCTCATGCAAATTAGGTCCACATCCATAATTTGCAAGGGAAGGGACATAGATGCAATTTTAAGTGAAAAAAGGGGGGCGTGGACTTTTTTAAGTTTAAATTAAGATTATTTTAATTTTTTATTCGGGAACGCAATAAGTTGGCTTCCTCTTAATAAGCCCAATAATACGAAATATTTTTTTTCGTTACAATATACAATTAAAGGCGATTGTGGTATTTTTTATAAATTAGAAAAACAAAAACATCAAACATAAAATTTAAAAATCGCAAAAAAAAATTCTCGTGGGCTCCTATTTAAACTGATATAACATCATCATACCTATGCTGTGTCAAAATTTCAGAACTTTATCACCATTTTAAACTATTTTTAGCTTATTAAACCCACTATGTTGAAAACCAAGATGGAAACAGTTAGTTTGGCACAGTAGTTTTGTACAGTCCACCACGTGTACCACCGGTATACATACTCGGTCACCTGGGATAAAATAGCTTAAAAATAGTATGCTGGTTTAATATCTGCGACGGTGGCCTAGTAGTAAACCATCCAAGGGTTTGGTAGTCACCTATTTCAGCTGCTGTAGAGAATGCAAAGACGGCACCTCCCAGTCCCAACAACTGTAACATAGCAAGCAGAAAGGTGCCCATTAAGCACAAACATTTGTATAACATTTGTACAATGTTGGACCAACGTCGAAGACGTTGGGCCGACGTTGTACAAATGTTATACAAATTATGTTTTGTGTTTACTAGGTGTGGAATTGTATAATGTAACCATACGTATAATGTAAGCAGAAACAAAAAACCCACGACCACATAAAGTATAAACGACGCCGTATTTTATTTTAGCTATTCATTTATTAGCCGTTACATACACAAGTGACAAATATATACAATAATTGTATCACTATATAATTGTAAATAAAATCGTGTACATTAGGATGTCAAATACAGGTGACCAGCACCCTTAATACATTTGACATCCAGGATAAAATTGTATGTACACTTGAATTCAAGTTAAAGTATAAAAGATAATTTTAACATATATCCCAGCCGACACATGACGAGAAAATCACGTAACATGTAAGTTTAATTCTTGTCAACTGGTCATCAACCAATAATCAACGTGATATAATCTTTGTGACATAAACAATTTTAAGTCTTATTGTCATTACAAAATTACGTCAGATTTGCGTCAAGCTAGTAACGTCCCCAAATGACGTGATTGTGACGTCGGTTGCAACATTCTTAGATGTCAGATGTCAAAATATTGTCAATATCTCACATGTATTTGACGACATGTTGTTGATGTCACAAAACGATGTGATTATGACATAGGTTACGACATCCTGAAATGTTAGATGTGATAATGTTGTCAATATTTAACATCTATTTGACGACATGCTGTTGATGTCACAAAACGCGGGAAACATATATTTTATAATAGTATTTACTATTATAAAATATATGTTTTCCCGCGTCAACATAATAGTATATACTATTATAAAATATATGTTTTCCCGCGTCAACATAATATGTAACCGCAGCTGATATTTTTCCAAAATGTATACATATTGGGATTAGATTCTGACCTCGGAATTAGCTTGTAACAATAAATTACTATGTCACGTTGTTGAAATTTACATCAATCGCGAGAGCGATTCCAGACAAAGCCCGATACTCAATTTTTATGACGTCATAACTACCAATTATTTGAATTGTCCCAAGTATGAAATGCCCCATCCACAGACTAAAGCATATATATTTTTAGATATCTAGTGAGAAAAAGTCTGAACTGAATACAAGTGTCACTGGAAAGAGTTTGTAAGACCTGACCTAACCGCCTGTCTCGCTTACTGCTGGAGGATATTGTTGTCACGCGGTGCGTCTGTCCGTTCTGCACGCCACTGTTTAGCGCCATAGCAGAATGTACAAGGAATTTCAAGTACATATCTTACCATGTCTAATATTTTACAGTGTACCTATTTATTTACATTGACTGGATTACTTTACACTGGCTATCAAATATATTTTTGATCCAAATTATGACCTATTAGTAGCAATAATAAAATGAATCGTCCCCGAACAGGCTAGAGTGAATATTTCGTCGCCTCGGAGCTAAAGGATCCTATCTGCCACTCTGACGAGTGTCAGATAGGATCCTTTAGCTCCGAGGCGACGCTTTTCTGTAGCACCTCAAATTTTCTGAATCCCCCATGCGACCAGATAATCATGATAATTTATAAATTGTTATCACACTCACTTCACCAAATATGCCAAGTATAACAGCCTCTATTTTCACCAGGTTTGACTGGAATCGTAGCTCCAGGTACTGAAAAAATAATAATTATATGAACCTCGTGCATCTGAAGCCAGTATAGTTCTGCTTATAATAATGTGCAAGTATAGGCCTATATATCGCATACATGAACTAATTAAGATACATATCATTGCATTGTTTGAAATTATTTCTGGAAACACTACCATCGGGCATGCTGAGAAAGCTTATGGCAGGCACCAACATATTCAATATAGTTAATTTCTGTAAATATTTATATTTATTTATTGTTTGAACCTGGTCCAGTGGCGGCTTTCTTGGAAAATGTGTTTCTCTGTGTTAAAATAAAAAATAAGACAGGCATCCATCCTGATCTTGAAGATTATCATATAGTTTAACGATTTTAAACAGGTATCTGCTTGTAACAAGAAATGCCATCAATAAAATATTTGGATATCAAAACCTAATGCGCTCGGCCGCCTTTATATTTATGATTATTAATGTACAATGAATAATGGTAACCTTCAATAAAACATTCATAATTAAAACATTTAAAAACAGTTATTGGTCAAATGTATAGGTCATTTAAAAGCTATTGCCTCTATATTTAGGTACTTGAGGAATCAATCAATGTAGATACTATAATTACAACTCCCCAACCACTCCCTCGACCACGGCCTCAACAAACAATTTATGTATATATGTTTTTAATGGGCCGCTAATCGGTTAATCTTTTCGGTTGTCATTATCCCATGATTTTAAACAATTTGGGTCACTGATGTGCACCAAGGAAATATATCAGCCGCAGTGGGATTCGAGCCCGGTACCCCTGATTACCTTAAAGTGTCAATGACGTCCATAGCCCTTTTTAGCTTTCATTTTTTCCGTCGAACAAATTTAATGAAAAATAAGCCTTAATAAGTGTAATGCTAGATTTACATATATTTTGATTCAAATTGTGTATTTTCACCCACTTGAAGGTGTGGGTCGTGGTAGCGAGACGCAGTTTCAAACGGGTGATAATTTCAATTGTATAATTTGTAAAAAGCTAACTAGAGTTGCCAGGTTGGAAATTACTATTATGCCCATGACGTCCGAAGTGCAGTTTTCGACACCTATCTAACGACGGATAGCAGCCTAAACCACGTCACGTTTAATTATAAACCCTTAACCTTTACGATGTTGACTTATTTTTGCATAAACCATGGGGACCAAATGGTGCTTTTAATTTGAAATTATTGAAAAAAATGCTTAGTTAGCTCTTTCGGCTTCATTCAAATACCTATGTTATGGGTCTACGGTCATTTTGAATATTTTAATTCTTTCAGCGCGGGGACCGTATTTATCTGACGTCTACAGACGTCAGATTCTGACGTAGGGTCTATAAAGACGAAAGTATAGGTTCGCCTCGAGTTACATATGATTCAGTTGCCACGCACCATTTTCAAAAAAAATGTTAGCGGCATATTTCTAGCTGTCGGTAGCCATTGATTGCACGAGTAATACATTTTGGTAATTTCACGCATGACAACAAATGAAAGTTCCTGAGGCACTTCCGAAAAATGCATGTAAAGAAAAAAAAGAAATCCATTTCCTGCTGCCGATGCATACTTCCCTATGGCGTCATAAGGTTATTATTGTATTTTTCTTCACATCGTCGCTACAAGTGACCTCTTCGACGCTGTCCCAGCATTTAGGCCAACATTGTCCCATTGTCTTATGTATACTCACTTCGAATGTACTGGTCAGTTTAAGTGGGAAGAATAGTGGAACGACAACCAGTGCTCCAAACAGCTGACTTAATGCTTTACCAATATGTCCCAGGAAATAAGATGTGCCCCAGGTGTAGATTTCAGCAGGGACACCTGGTGGAGAGAACGTATAACTAGATTACTTAGAGCCGTAACCCAGGCGTAGATCTCAACATGAACAATTGCTATAGGGTTTCAAGCCTATTTTAAACAGTTAAACCACATAAAATACCACTGAACATATTGGGTCAATGTCTGACATATCACCTGTGTATATAACCGGAGAGAACAAAGACACCAGCATTGAAGCGCTTACTGGAATCCATTGCAACTTTCTGAAAAATATAAAATACCAAATGTATATATATATATATATATATATATATATATATATATATATATATATATATATATATATATATATATATACTTAGAGAGACATCTGATGCCCGGAATCAGCTCACCCTAACCCTTTCAGTGCGGGGACTGTCTTTATACGGCAGAATCTGATGTCTGTAGACGTCAGATTCTGACGTATAAAGACGGTCCCCGCACTGAAAGAATGAAAATAATTTTAATAGCCTTAAACCCATAACATAGGTATTCAAATGAAACATCTTGATTTCAAATTGTAAAAAACCCTTTGGTCTATAGTGGTGTATAGAGAGAGAGAAAACAAATATTTATTGACATAGGTATACATAATGGAAACCCCCAGCCCCCTTGGGCTTACATGCTTTACATATAATAATCATATTAAATAGAGTAATAATAAATGTAAGTTGACTAATACTAATACTAATATTTCTAATAATAACTAAACTGAAAACTATGTGTACAACAAAACTAAACAGGATCGTACACGGAACGTTGTCTTTTGGTTAAGCAGTAGTGTGCGTACTGACTGGAGATTTTTATGTTTTCTTTCTGCATTATTATTTTCTTCGTAGGTTAAATTGTTTTAATAAATTCACGTCTCAATTCAGTATAATTTGGACAAACAAAAAGGAAATGTGCTTCATCTTCGACTCTGTCTTTGCACAGTACACAAAATCTCTTGTCAGCAGGCACACCCTGCCACCGTAAAATTTCTAGTTGTAGTGGCAAAATACCACATCTTAATTTTTAAAAGGTGGATCGTATCATTTTATTCTAAACTTCCAAAACATATGGTTCGGGGCCAAAATTGGTTTTGAAAAATATATATGTCCTTAGTTTTTCGTTTTACTTGAATATCTTTATGCCAGGTATTACAGAATTTGTCGTGAAAAAGTGCCCGAGCCGAATTTATGTTGAAATTTTGAAGGTTGTCAAATGCATCACTGCTGTAAATTAGTGAATATATGTTTTAAATTTTGCGACCAATTATGTCTCAATATAGATTTATCTCATAGAAAGATTTTGTGCGGTAGTCGGGTTTCAGGCATTTTAGTGGTTTATCACATGTCACCAGATACTACCAAATCCGACGCATGTTTATGAACCCCTAGAATAATGCGCATGGCACGATATCGTATTGTGTCTATTTTAGGTATTTCATGGTACCCCCCAGACGGCTGAACTGTAGTCTAGGATAGGGGCTACTCCGGACATAAACATTTTAGTGTAGGTATAATAACCTAATCCTCCTAATTTGTAGTATTTATTTATAATTGAGCCGAGAGCTCTACTAGCTGACTTAGCTAGAGTTTCATCAGCTAATTTAAAATCGATGAACTTATCTAGATAAACTCCAAGATATTTATATGCCTTTACAATATTAAGACTTGAGCTGCCTATGTGAAAATTAAAGGTGGTAGCTGGTGTATTATTTTTCCTGTAGTGGACGACTTGTGATTTTTTTACATTTATCTTCATTCGCCAATCAGCACACCATTTATGAAGGGCATCTAGTTGTTTTTGAAGACCGTCAGGAGTTTCACTACTAATTAGAGCAATATCATCTGCATACATTATCTGCATACTAACCGATCCATCATTTATTGGGATACCCGCACCACAGTTGTTTACTACTTCAGCAATATCTTTAATAACAATTCTAAACAGCGTAGGGGACAAACAGTCACCTTATCTTACTCCGTATTTGGTCATAAAACCATTGACATTTACACACGAACTTGTTCCTGTATATATATATTTTTTTTTAATATCGCACATCCTACCACCTATTCTAATATTTAAGACCTTGTATAGTAGTAAATCACAATCAACTTTGTCACACGCCTTTTCGGCATCGATATAAGCTATATATGTTGAGAGACCTCTATTTTTTCTAATTTTTATTATTGATGTAAGGCTGAAAATATGATCAATACAATTTCCGTTACCGCGAAAACCATTTTGCTCATCAGCATACAAATTATTATCCTCTATCTAGTCAGGCTATTAATTATTATACTAGTGAATAGCTTTGATATAGTGGACAGTAAACTAATACCACGGTATTGCTCAGGTATTCGAGGATCTTCATATAACTTTTTGGCATAGGTTTATTAATTGTTTGTCGCCATATCTTCAGTGTAAATCCCGTTTGTAAAATTCTATTGAAAAAAGTAGTTAAAAGAGAAAATGATTGCGGCCATTTCCAAACCTCGTTTGGTAGATTATCAGGCCCGACAGTTTTTTTCAATTTAGATTTTGTAAGTACTTAGGTTATTTTGATGTTAGTGAACTCTTTGTTTAATACATTTGTTCCAGAAACCCGATTCTCTGAATTTTGTTTCCTCAAGAGAATATCGTTATAAAATGTTTTAATGAAACCAACATCTTTTGATTCAAAATTATACAAACCTTTGAAATCATTTTTCCATTTTCTAAGCACTGATGGTATATCGTTTATTATCTCGTTTTGCTCATTATGTACTTGGTATGCTCTCCTTTTTAGTGGGCCCTAATTTATTCAGACAGGTGGCAAAATTTCATATTTATCCTGCAGGGTGGAAAAAATGTTAGGGATTGTCATCCACGTTTTTTGACAAATTTAATACCTAGTGAACACATATCAGGCGGATGACAGACAAAAGTTTGCTTTATTTTGATGTTAGAGCAAAAACAAAATGGCCGCCATTGCGAAAAGTTAGATATTTTTCCTATGGTTGATAATCAATGAAAATACGACTTTATAGTGACCTCTTTTATTTCAAATTACATTAGATTGACCTATAATCTGTACAGATTATTATAAAGTGCAGAGTATAATATTTTGAAAATTTACGAATTCTACACTTCGCGAAAAGTTACAAAATCTGGAATTCGCGAATATTCACACACACAAAAATTACCAGATCTATAGTATGTCGTTTCTGACCAGCTTTGCGACGCCAAATCAATTTCTGGCATCAATACTATAACCTTAGGTGTCTAATGGTAAGCATCGGTGACCCTACAACCCTTATTATATTATAACCTTCAAACACCAGACCAAAGTAAAAAAAATGACCCGTAGTTGTCATAGTAAAAATACGACTTTTACAAGTATGGTCCATTAGTTACATGTGATTTCTTGTTTCTGACCAGCTTTGGGCGCGGAATCCATTTCTGATATCACTAATTTAATTCTAGGCATCAGTGTGACCTTACAAACTTTATTCTATGACATTCAACCTCGGTATGAAAGTTAGAAATGATCAAAATCGGTCAAAAGGAAAATAATCATAAGTAGTCGAATAGTTGTGTGATATATGGTTTCTGACTATGGTTTCTGACTGACTTTGTGACGCTGAACCAATTTCTGGCATCAATAATATCATTTGAGGCATCAGCTATCAAAAAAAATGAGTAGTCATCTGTCATTTTAGATGAATTTAGTGACTGTGAAACTATTTGTGGACATACATTATAATTGGAGTCGTCAGGATCTTGCAAACGCAAAATGGGCTTACATAGAATTCACAATATGACAATATGAATGCAATCGTTACTTATAGAGTTTCATATCTGGGGATTGCAATTCCAATGACACTTTATTTACTAAATCTAGATAAAATTATAACAATTTGTTCACTCATTTAGTGGCGTGTAGCCTATGTGTACCATATGTACCATCATAACGTTCCCTCGTATCGTGTTCCCCATTGAGTTGCGACGCTGGGACAGCATTAAACCAACATTGATTCAACTCCGTGTGTTTTTCAGAAGCGCTTCCAGTAGGTTAATTAAAATTTAAATGGTCTTTGGATAACTTTTTGGTCAAGACCTATGCTTGCACAAACAAATAAGAAGTGTATTAATCAATGGCAAGGTGGTCTGCATAACCATGACATATCATGTCCTGTTCTTGTCATATACAGTAAAACCTGTCAATACCGGAATGCCTTGGGGACAAATTTTCATTGCGGTTTAGACAGGTTCCGGTTTAGACAGGGTTTTTGCTTTTGGAGAGGAAGAAACAATGATAACTTGTACAATTGACATAAGGGTCATAATTCAGGATGTGTCGTCGGTAGGACTACAAATGATAGGTGGATGAATGCAAATAAATTGATATAGTAAAAGACACATTTTTTAATAATGTTTTATTACATTAAAATAATAAGCATATAATAATCAATGGATACATTATTTTTTCAAACATTATTCAAATATAAAAAAAAAAAAATACAGCTAGTATACATAGTAAAACTAGTAGCGGGTATACATATTGTGTCCGTGATAATTTATCAATGTATTTCCAATTTTAGCATTTAACTTAAAATAACAGTAATTTTTTGTAATTGTGTGTCACATATTTCACACACGGAGCGCATTTGTCATTTTATAAACATTGATTTATTAGCGCCTAATCTAAAATAACATTACATTCGTGTAATCGTCCGTCACACACTTCAAACACGGAGCATATTTGTTAACAACGACATAATATCGCAGCTGTTTTTTTAACTGTTTCATGACGACATTAAATGATCCGATACTGTATAATTATGTCATTTAATACAATTAATGCCTTGACTAGGAGTCCAAAATAATTTGGAACAAGACTACATAAGTCCAGGAGCTTCCGCTCCGAATTTGAATTTGATTTAAGCAATTTTGTATAGGGTTATTAATGTAGTCCTAGTCTAGGTCAAAAATCAAGACGCAAGACAACTAGGTCTAAGAAGCCCAGTCTAAGAGTAAGATAAGAACTAGACAGTCTGTCAGAGATTGCAAACCTCCATTGAAATTAATGATCCTAATCAGTATCCAAGTAATGGTCTACCTATCTGGCACGGTTTACCCGATATCAGGCCAATCGAGTTAACTAATAGCTGATTTACGGTCATTTTGAATTCGATATAAATTAGTTAAAAACTTAGGGTGCATCCTCCCCCGAAACCTCAAATTTTGTTTTATAGTAATGGACTAACATCTAACACAGTTTGCAAGATATTGGGCATGTGAAAGTAAATAATGGTCGATAGGGGGCCATTTTGAATTTGATCGAGTCAGAATTTTTCAAGATGCATCCTCAGCTGAAATCTCACATTTCATTCTATAGTAATCTTCTAGCTATCTAGCACGGTTTACCAAATATCGGCCATGTGAAAGTGAATAATGGCCTAAAGGCGGCCATTTTGAATTTGATCAAGTCAAAATTTTCCAAGATGCATCCTCAGCTGAAATCTCACATTTCATTCTATAGTAATGGTCTAGCCATCTAGCACGGTTTACCAAATATCGCCCATGTGAAAGTGAATAATGGCCGATAGGAGGCCATTTTTAATTTGATCAAGTCAAAATTTTTCAAGATGCATCCTCTCCTGAAATCTCACATTTTGTTTTATAGTAATGGTCTAGCCATCTAGTACGGTTACCAAAAACCGGCTATGTGAAAGTGAATAATGGCCGATAGGCGGCCATTTTGAATTTGATCAAGTCGATTTTTTTCAAGATGCATCCTCTCTTGTAATCTCACATTTTTTTTTATAGTAATGGTCCAGCTATCTAACACGGTTTACCAAATATCAGCAATGTGAAAGTAGATAGTGGCCGATAGGCGGCCATTTTGAATTAGATTGAGTCGAAAGTTTTTAAAAGGCATCCTCTCTCGAAACGTCACATTTTGTTTTATAGTAATGGTCTACCTATCTAGCACGGTTCACCTGATATCAGGCCTATCGAGGTAAATAATGCTGATTGTCGGCCATTTTGAATTCGTAAGTTAAAAATTTTCAGGGTGCGTCCTCCCCCGAAAACTGACACTTTGTTTTATAGTAATCAGATAATGGTCTAGCCAAATATCAGCCATGTAAAAATAAATAATGGCCGAAAAGGCGGCCATTTTAAATTTGATCAAGTCAAATTTTTTCAAGATGCATCCTCATCTGAAATCTCACATTTCGTTTTACAGTAATGGTCTAGCCATCTAGCACGGTTGACCAATTAACGGCCATGTGAAAGTGAATAATGGCCGATAAGCGGCCATTTTTAATTTTATCGAGTCGAATTTTTTCAAGATGCATCCTCTCCTGAAATCACACATTTTGTTTTATAGTAATGGTCTAGCCATCTAGCACGGTTTACCAAATAACGGCCATGTGAAAGTGAATAATGGCCGATTGGCGGCCATTTTGAACTTGGACGAGTTGATTTTTTTCAAAATGCATTCTCTCCTGAAGCCTTACAATTTGTTTTATAGTAATGGTGTAGATATCTTGAGCGGTTTTCATGATATTCCACAATATCAGGCCTGTCGAGGTGAATAATGGCTGATAGGCGGCCATTTTGAATTTTATCGACTTGAAATTTTTCAAGATGCATCCTCTCCTGAAACCTCACAATTTGTTTTATAGTAATGGTGTAGCTATCTTGAGCGGTTTTCATGATATTCCGCAAAATCTTTCAGTCGGATTTACCGATGTTATAAATTAGGTCAAAGTGCTGGGTCAACTTTAAGGTCAAGGTCCAAAAACCTGAAAAGGCACAACTAGGGACCTTGGAGAACATGTATGTGCAATATGACTGTCATTGGCCCAGTACTTTTCGAGATCTGCTCCGGAAACGAAGTGCGCGTCAAAACGTCTAAATAGGTCATAGTTCTGAACCAGAAGTAGGTCAAAGTTCAAATACCCCAAAAGGCACAACTAGACCCCCTAGGGGTGTTATGTGTAAAATTTGAAGACAATCGGACAAGTACTTTCAGAGATATGCTCCGGAAACGAATTGTTTACGGACGGCCCAACGACCCAACGCCGTAACATCATCATTTTCTCCTCTGCAACCTTGCGTATTGAATTCAGATTAAAAATATTTTAACCTGTCCATTAGCATCCTCCACACATAGATGTCTCTCAGGTCAACCCCGCTCTCTCTCTGTAACCACACGCCATGCTTCGACAAAACTGCTCATTTTGAGCAGTTTTGTTGATATAACAACTGTAGGCTTATAAACACGCTTGAGTGTCCTGAATATATATGGCAAATATAAAACACCACTACTCCGCCACATATGAGTTTATATTCACATAGAAATAGAAAACATTCAATGGATTACTTTTTCTGCCTACGCGCATCTGTGAGAAGGTCCATGTTTACGTTTTTCTGACAGAATTTACAATCAGCTTCAAAACACTGGCAAATATAAATCACTGAATGACATGCGAATTGTGCTGGTTCAATTTATCCACTACTAAACAGAATAAATAGCCCTTACCTGTAACAAACTCTAAAATCAAATTAAATATTGAAAAAAGGATAAGTAATGAGTTGAAGTGAACACCAAAATAGTTCCGTGGTTATAGGAATGGTTATAAAATCACGTGGTAACGCTCACTAACGGCTGATAAATCTGGTCAATCGCCATGCGTGCATACGGCGAAATGAGCGTGTGGTATCAGAGATATAATCTCTGAGGTCAGAATGGTCCATTAGCCACCTGGAAGTAACTCACATACCAAAAATTGTTATCTTAGCTTATTTTCTTACAAAGTTATAGGCAAAAGAAGAGGCAAAAAAAACGGAGGTGGAATCCATAGCTCCCTCCGTCTCACCTACGGTGACGGCGGGAGCTAATAACCCAGCGATGAAAGAATAAATCGATTTTTTTTCATATTCTACCTACCGTTATTTATTTATTTATTTATTGGGTCATTAGGTATCACAAACAGAACAAATTTATCCAAAAACACAGTCTAATTTTCGTGGGAATTCTTTATGTTTAATGCACTGATATGTCTATGAATATGATACGAACTTTTAATATTTTATTAGTCAAAGATTTTGTTTAATATTTTGTTAACCAATTGTTGTTAAAATATCCTAACAATCTCAAACTAAAGGCGCTATATAACAGGTTCTGTAACGCGGGAAGGGTGTTACCAACACTAACTTCGCACCTTCTCCATTGCATAACCAGGTAACAAGCAGGATGTTACGTCACCTGCCGCCACCTGTTTAACCCTTAGTGCACCGCATGCGATTTTTGAAAAATTATAAAAAAAATCGATTCCGGTTTGGACAGGTAAAATACAATACAATTTATGCATTTGGGGAAAATAATGAGTCCGGTATTCGGTGTAGACAGGTTCCGGTTTGGAGAGGGTTAATTAGTATTGTTTCGAGTGTATTTTATTCGGGACCAAATAATTATTACGGTATAGACAGGATTCCGGTTTGCACAGGGTCCGGTATGTACAGGTTGCACTGTAATAAACGAGAAGTATAGTCAATGTGGAGGCACCATATGCAATTGAAACTAGTTGGGCAGAAACAAATCTTCCAAATTACACATACAAAAAAGTTACATAGATTTCCCATTGATGAATGGCTACAAATGTATTGATATGAGAAACGACATGTTTAAAGCAATATCTATTCGCTATTGGAGTAGGCCCTACTGAGATGGTTTTTAGCGGTATCACTTTTGTGACCACACTTGGCAGCTCACTAGGGAGTCGTTGCATACTGTGTGGCAAGGTACTAATCAACTAGTCCATAACAACCATCTAACAGAAGCTGAAGCCTCCACGAGTCTGGCCATACTCTTTGGGTGGATTGTCAGTACGTTGTTGCTCCTCTCAAAGCCGCAGCTCTCGCATCACATAGCCTTCATTTCATTTGAATGATAGTATAAATCTTTACTAAACACCAGTGCGGGTTTTAAAAGGGTAAAAGCACCACAGATCAAAATATTTTGGTCTGGTTGGAGACGTATATCCATCAAGGTTTTGTATATATAGTATTGCAGGCTCAGCTTCAACAGGCGAGCCTGAAATGAGTGTTCGTCGGTCTTCACTTTAAAACTTTAAATAAGACAGGTTCTAAATACCTATGAGCACAATCTCAAACCATACATTAACCATCTCAAACCTTGGTTGGTGATCAGATCCAATACAACCAGGTGCAATCGTCTTGCCGCCGATCCATGCACAATACAGTCGTAATCCAGTTTGGATCTGATTTATGACTATCATACTCTTAGTAGGGTTGTCCTGTCACCACCCTAGTCCTTGCTGGATATAAATTGCAACATATATAATCTGATAATAATTTCTATACTTCTCTCAATGATATATGTAATGTGCGGTATACAATTTAACTTACTCCCCCAAAAATAGTGAGGAATTTGACATTTTATTCAACAGGGAGTGGTTGCCCATATGGACAGTGTCCAGTGTGTAAGCTATTTTTCTTAGATAAATGCACACCCAAAGTTTTTGAGAAAAAACACATACTTTCACAAGTAACTACTTGCGGGCCTGTTCATGTTGCTGGATTACAAATAAATAGCATAGTGGTCTACATATAAATAATTTTAAATGTCTGCTGGTAAAGCATTGACCTGTTAACTTTTATTGTAAATATATTTGGCGACACAATGCTTCTTTGTCGGACACCTTCCTCTTGCGAACATAGTGTTATCTAATCTGACTTAACATTTTCTTACGTAAAAAAAAACTATTTGTGGTATTTTGTGGATCAATAAATATTCCAACTGTTCGCTGATTTTATTACAAAACCTTCACGAATGTACGTCTTCAACCCAGGCTTGGGGCCAAAGTACTCGTACTTCGGTACTTTGGTACTCGAGTACCGATTTTGCAGTACTCGTCGGTACTCAGTACTCGTACTTTTAAAAAGTACTTGTGTACTCGTACTTGTACTCAAGTACTTTTAAAAATAAAAGTATTTTTAACGAGTACTTACGAGTACTTTACGAGTACTTGTCATCTTAAATTGATTCAAATTATATAGCTCACAGACAAATCATAAATCATCATAGCGGGATATGGAACATTCAGTTAATGATTCTTTTACCATCCGTTTAGCTATTATATTGAAAAATGATATAATAGATACTTTGTAATTATTTCAAAACTAGTCCAGTTACTTACACCAACTTATAACAAAAGTGCGCCATTTTTACAACATCATGCTGCTAAATGCTTCTTCTCCCTTGTATATACTAGTATGTATCCTCGTGTAGCTCACAAGATAATTAAATAGATATTCTTAAAAAAAAGACAGAGACGTTTTATTGGAAAACAGGAATATATGTTGATATATAACATTTAGTAGTGACTATGCTATACCGAAGGACTAGTAATCATTGAAGGGGGAGGCGTGATTTTAACAATGATGTCGCGCTATTTAAGAATCACACTTTAATACAACACCTCGTTTTTTGCAGGTAAGCCCCAGAAAACACGAGGCATTGAACCAATAGTGGTATACTGTTGGGCCAACGTTGACGACTGTGCACTAAGAACTAAGGTTTAATTTACTCGTGTTTGTTGGGACGATCGATCGGTATTTATGACAAATATAATGTCACTTGAGTGAACAAGTAGTTTATAACTGTTCTCTTATAAGCTGCCATAGCTCATACAACTCAGTACCAATGTTGTGTAAGTACCAAAAAACACGACCGCGACAACGCGACGTCTTATCTACAGTGACCTTACAATACCGGGTCAATGTCCAAGACATTGGGCCAAGAATTAACCAACAAGTGCGTAGGATTAACACATGATATAATAGTACTGTTCAAACAAAGATGACCAAAGTAATTAGACGGCAGACATCACCCTTTAACTTCGGGACACCACTAGTTTTATTTATCATTATTACAAATCCTTTATAAAGCGGTTCATCCAAAAGAATTCAGAGCGCTGTACACACTAAAAACAAGAAAAAAATAAAAGTAGACGAAATTATGCACAAATTTACAAGACGTCAGGTGTCTAGCGAACTAAACTACCTTGAAATGTGCAATATATATACATTGCGTCAGGTCACCAGTAAGCAGCAGGTAAGTCAAAATGTTTTTTTTTTATTTGTTTATTTTTTAATATCGTGATTATGTAGTCTGTCATTTGAAGCTAGAAATTGAGTCAGCAATTATAGCTGCAAATTAGAGAAAAATATAATTGAACATAATTGTTAGTGTCGCGTAAGGGTTAAAGGTGTGAGGTTACATAACGGGTCAATTGTAGGCCTACGGCGGCTTTCTATAACCCTTTCCGTCCGCGAAATGTGATGACGGACCGAGTATAAAAATAGATACAACATATCAGCGTATGCCCGGGCTGAATCTTGTACGGATATACATGTATTATGGTAATACATTTGATTTTATATCACAGTCACCAGCAACTAAAGTGTACCTGTTATCGCAAAACGATTCTGCCGTGCAAAGCCAAAAAGCAGTTCTGTTTACTTTACAAGTAAGCAGATACTGCCTTTTGGATTTTCAGGGCAGAATTGTACCTTTAACAGCCTTGATCTTTTCCATGACACAATGTGTGTTCAGGCTTATTTAAACGTATATTACAGTGGCGGCCAAATGTTGGTGGCACTAGTCCAAAATTTTACCATCATTAGGACTACTGCAAGTTTTTAAGCTATAGCGTGTTTTTGCAACGTAAAGCTTTAGACACCGACAATTTGTATGCTAGTATGTACTTATTTATGCATTATAATTCGCCAAATAGTAGGCCGACATGTAGCATACAATACTTCGTACACTTTTAGGAAAATGCAATATTTATATACTATTGCCTGGGACATGGCATCAGATATGCAATATCAATAATATGCCTGTCCCATAAAATATTATTTTCACCACTCATATATATCTATATGTGACCCGACCTGGCATAATGAATCGTAAGTCACATATTTATATATTGGAGTTATTAAGATATCCCGCACCTACACAAAATTACCTTTAAAATGGTACATCACACAACTCTGTAGCGTGTTTAACTCCGAAAATATGAGTCGACAAACTCAGAAAAATATGAAGTCTGAAATTGCGTCATTTTGAGAAAATGGCATTTGAAGTTCAAAAAGGCAATTTCAGCACTTTTGGAAAATACCACACAATTGTATTAAAATAAAAAAATATTCATTTCCACTCTATTTTCTTAATAATCGTTTGCCAAAGTGTGACTTAAAACTCATGTTGCCAGATCGGGTCACATATATCAACATGAAGTAACATAATTATATTATGATCTATTATTCATTTAATAAATTTCATGTAAATTATTAGAGTTTACAACCAAAGTATTTGGCACTTGTACTCAAGTACTTTTCAAAGTACTTGTACTTGTACTCGAGTACTTTTAAAAATCCAGTACTTGTACTTGTACTTGTACTTGTACTCGTCATTTTTTCAAGTACTTGTACTTGTACTCGAGTACTTTTGTCCAGTACTCGCCCCAAGCTTGCTTCAACCTGTGTCGATTTTACGTTTTAGAAACCCGCAGTAGTAGACCTATATAAGTTTAAAAGTGATTTATACTGAGACCATATCAACGAAGGTTTCTTGGAATCCGCTGAAGGAGTATGACCGGACTCATGGAGGCTGCATATACGCTTGGATGGTTGTTGTAGACTAATTTATTAGGTACCATGCCATGCAGCATGCAACAGACGTAACAACTCCCTAGGGAGCTGCTAAGGTGGCATCAAAATTCTTATTACTCCACTGGAAGCGCTGCCGGAAAACACACAAAGTAGAACCAATATTGGTTTAACGCTTTCCCAGCGTCGCAACTGAACGGCTGCAGCAAGCACAATACGGGAGAATGTGATGATGGTACGTACTCTACATGCCTCTAAAGGAGCGAACATTTTGTGAGGGACAGATTATCAAGTTTTAATCAAAAAATACTATTGCATGGTATTGCATTCCGAGCATATGAAACCATGAAAAAGCTAGTGTTCCATCTTGGATTTAGAAGGAGCACCTATCATTGGGGACATAGTCATGCCGCCGGGCACCTTAGACATTTCCAGTACCCCCCGCAAGTTAAAATTATAATCACCACCTAGAAGGTAATCAAATAGTTGTGTAGACACCGCCAGTGACGACCACTGTGAACACACTTCCACTCCATCAGGCGTTAGTTACATCATAGGTGTGAGTGCCAAGTATAATCGTTATAAAGGTGTTTAATCATTTACAATGACCAGGGTGGGCTTGAGCTGGACGTGACAATAGTTGAAAGGGGCATGGCGCCTTTTCGATAGATGATGAGAACTCAGATTGTAGCCTACTTTTATGCCCTCAAATAGATTCCCAGTCACAAAACTCACCTAAAATGACACATTACATCTAATGTTTATCAAATAGTTGATGCCTAGAATGACATTATTGATACTAGCGCTAGAAAAATGGTCACATCACATGTAACTATTAAAAATGTATTTCACTATAACGGACTGTGATCATGTTTTGATCTTCATGTGGCCTATAATTGTAACTTGAGGTCCAGAAGTGGGTTCCACGCCCCAAAAATAGTCAGAAATGACATATCACACTTGATTATCGGATTACTGTGTTAAAAATCCTTTTTTTTCAAAATATCCACTGGCGGCCATCTTGGATTTTTGCCGTTTTTTTGCCAAACGCGACATAGGATTCATGTGAAATTTTAGGAGAGCGATATATGACTAATGTATTTGGGGATTAGTCTAGTAGGAAGAAGGGGGTATCGTGCACCCCCCGGAAATCAATTTCTAATTGATGTTTCTAGATTGGAAAAATACCATAGAAAACGATTTGCTATGTTAAAAAGTTGACAAAATGTCCCACATACCATTTTTATGCAAATTAGTGACGCCATTACTGGAAAATGTATATTTCGCCATATTTCAGCTAATAGTGTACATAACTCAACAATTAAGGTGTCTAACCCCATGTTTTGAGGGTCTAAGATCATTATAAAACTATTCTTGAAGTGATCAGATGTGTCTAAAAGATGCTAGCGTGCCAAATATCTCCGCCATTACGGAAAAATCTAACTTCCCCATATCTTCGCGGATATCAATAATAACTGCACTAGGCCTATAGTCATTCATTCATTTATTATGCTGACATAAAGCGTCTAGACGTATGTTCTGATGCTCAACTAATATTCAAGAGATCAGATATGTACGAGGCATGTGATAGTATGCACATTAGTGCCATTATTAGCGTATAAAAACTGATAACTGCACACGCTATTTATCTATACCTGATGTATTTCTGAAGGTTCAATAACACCATAACAGAGTAACACTATGTCCAACTACTGGACATGTATTAGAATGTATGCTAAGATGCACATTAGTATGTCCTAGCGGTACATGAAAATGTTGTAGAATGTATCCTAGAATGTATACTAGCACGTTCTATCACATGTCAACACTACATATTTTTCTAAACATTTTGTGGATAAAATTGAAATTATCCGTTCCAAATTTCCAGATAAAGTACATAATATTCTATCAGTGCAAAAAACAGAAATTAGATCCAAAATGAACTCTTTTGAGCGTGCGACAAAAGATGAAATTAAAAAACTTATTTTGAGCTCATCGTCAAAATCATGTGATCTGGACCCCATTCCTACAAACGTGCTGAACTATTGTCTTGATATATTAGTAACTCCCATCACTGATATAATTAACATTTCAATGGACACAAGTACATTTCCTAAAAAATCAAAAAAGCTCCTGTAAGACCACTACTTAAAAAAACATATCTTTCTAAATTAATTGAAAATTTACAGGCCTGTATCCTACTTGAGTTTCACTTCCAAAATCTTAGAAAAGATAGTAGCCGATTCGCTGCAAACTCATTTAAAAAATATCCGTCTATTTAATCCGTTACAATCAGCTTACAGGAAACAGTGCTTTTTATCCTATACACTACACCACTAAGCACTATTATCTCCAGTTTTGACATAAACCACCATATCTATGCCGATGATACTCAGATTTGCATGTCTCTACCCGTTTCCAACGCTAATGAATCTCTTGAGAAGTTGCAACATTGTGTAATGGCCGTGTCGGCCTTGATGACAGGGTCTAAGCTGAAGCTTAATCCTAGTAAGACATACTTTCTTCTCATTGGGACCAAACTTCAGCGAGCAAAAATCTTAAATAATCCCCCATGCTTAATTCTAGGTCAAGACACAAATCCGTCTGCATCAGCCAAAAATCTTGGTGTAGTATTTGACAGTAGCCCGGATGTCCGAAAGACATATCTTTAAAAAAAGACATATACAGTATATCCCAAACATGTAGGGCATGCTTCTATCATATCAGTGACCTGCGTCGAATTCGAAAATAACTGTCCTTAGATCTTTCCAAGCAAATTGCAGTGACACTGGTCAGCAGCAAGTTAGATTAGTGTGACCCACTTTACCAAAATATGCCAGAAACAGATATCGCTAGATAACAACACATTCAGAACTGCCTTGCAAGAGTGGTAACCGAGGCCCCCACGTTTAAGCTGTTCCGTTCCTATTCTAAAACGATTACAGTGGCTTCCTGTCAAAATATCTACACTACAATTTCAAATCGATTTGTTGGTCATCGTATAAAAACTAATATTTATATTACAGTGGCTTCCTGTCAAAATATCTACACTACAATTTCAAATCGATTTGTTGGTCATCGTATAAAAACTAATACTGGGTCAAGAGATTTCTCTATATCTGGCCCAGCCTTTTGGAGCTGTGCCTGAGTACGTGATATGTAGAATGTATTCTAGAATGTATGCTAGAGCATGCTGTACTTGCAACAAAACATTTAGGACTGACAAGATGATTCTGAAGGGTCCAGTCCAACCATGTACTCATCACTCATCACTTTCATCGAAACTCATAAATGTCATCGTATTCTTCATGATCAACCTGGTCATCTCCTTCCCGATCACCAGCATCCAGTAGATCAACCAGAGAGGTTGCTATGACAGGACAATATGATCACAGTGGTTCCTAGACTCCCAGGTGAGTCGTCATCTACCCCTGTTGCTCATCGTACATTCACGCAACCTGGTGGTTCACGTGTTGGATGTGTGGCTCCAAAGCAGACTGGTACGATGAAGGCAAGACAGGTCGACTCTGGCCTTGGAAATTACCTTATTTTCATCTCTCACCATCTTGTGGTGCAGCTTGACATGGACGGCTTTCACAGAAGATTTACTAATGTGTCCATACACCAGATACGTATGCAAACTGCTCCAGCTGTTTCATCACATGAGGCTTGATATTTGACGTCGTCACCCATTTGCCTGAATGTTTTGTAGAACCTGGTATTCCTTTCCAGCTTTTTAAGTGGCCCCACCTTTCCCTTGCCTTTGAATGAACTGGTTGAATCCTCTCCACTGAGGACACATTAGCCGAGGGCAGTGGCACAGCACGTTAATAATCTTCTCCGAGAGACTCAGCCACGTCAGGTAATTGTATGTTGACAATCTGTCTGTGCTTCCCAGATCCTGTGTCACACAGTCATTTTGATTGAATGGGCATGATGCAGTAAAATCACAAATATGTGTGGTATTTCACCTCCACTTGTGTTTTGATAAATTGAAACACTTGGCATGATTAAAACAGAATAGTATGGGAATAGACAATGCAGTAGCAAGACTAGTAACATAACACAATCTTATACTTAGCTATATGTTGTAAGATATTGATGAACTCTACCCTCTACAAAGAGGACTGCCATATTTGTTCTGTCCAGCCTGAAAGTCAGGCCTGCTTACCACTCCATACAGCATAACTGACATAACTCTTTTTTTGTGTCATAGTTTGCATGGAAGCTCTTGGAAGCTCTTGGCTGCCTGACAGCTGATCCAGCTAGAATGATTTCTGGGCTGCTACGTCTCAACCTTCCCTGCGCTTTGATAGACCCAGGATGATAACTGACAGTCGATATCGCCGTCTGATCGAGAATCTGTATGCACATCTCACAACAGGTCGGGGGAAAAGTTGGTAAAAGTATGTAGCAGTGCCATGCCATCCTGTATGAACAAATCGTCAACTCCTTGGGGTATGACAGATTGTCTGGGATAGCGTCTTCCAGAAGGTAAGCCTAGTCAAGGAGGGAGACTTTTGATTTTCGTGGAAATGCCATTTTGGTGACCCAAGCCAAGGAGGTACAGCCATTAGTCATGAGTTCTTCCAAGTCCATTTAAAATTTACGTGGAGCGGGGATGCCAGGTTGCTTTGCTCCTGGTACTGGATGACTTGAGATGATAGATTCACATAGTAAAACAGGTTGACACAGCTTACCATTTACCATTTGATAAAAAAAATAATGATATAGTTGTGAATGTGATTTTAACTGATTACCTTTCCCTGTGAGGAGGTGATGTTGATCTTGTTGTTGTCAGCTTTTCAGAATTGAGTTCCATATTGTCGAATCTTAGTGGCCACCATTGGTTTTATGAAAGCCCACAGAATATTACTGCAAAAAGGACAACGACATTCTGCTAGGTTACTGATCCGCACTGCCAAGAATGTAAGCTTATGCAAGAGCATCAACAAGAACGATAACCAAACTGTGCAGAAGCCAAAATGGAAAGGCAAAATGTGTGCTCTTTGGGAATTTCTTGAATTTGACATGATTTTTTTGTTTTTTTTCTGTAGCCGTCTCAGCAGTATCTCAGCTTGATAATTCTGATTTATCATAGCCATTCAGTTCTTCGACATCGAGCAAGTGCAATGACGATAGCAAGAGAACCTCATTATGTTGGACAACATGTTCTCCAGTACGAATACAAGTGCCTTCTCATGGAGATATCAGATCACTCTGAAAATAGTTTTACTATGTTCTTTGACCCTCAAAAAATAGGTCTGGAAACTTGTTATACTCAGTTATCTTTAATATTGGCTGAGCTAAGGCGAAAAAAAGACTTTTCGTTAATGGCGGCAATATTTTGCGCAATAACGTATATTAGACACGTCTGATCACTTCAAGAATAGTTTTATAATGCTCTTGGACCCTCAAAACATGGGGTTGGACACCTTAATTGTTGAGCTATGTGCACTATTAGCTGAGATATATGGCGAAATATACATTTTCCAGTAATGGCGTCACTAATTTGCATAAAAATGGTATGTGGGACATTTTGTCAACTTTTTAACATAGCAAATCGTTTTCTATGGTATTTTTCCAATCTAGAAACATCAATTAGAAATCAATTTTAAGCTGTGACACCCAAATTCTACCCCACACTCAGTATATACGTCAATTTTTCATGAGTTGACGGCAGCCGTTTTGAATTTTCAGTGATAAGTAAATGCTCAAAGGTGCCAGTCTGGAATGCTTGCTCATATCAATCGAGACATATCATGCATCAATAATACGCAAAAAAGTTTGTATATACCCATTTGCAAGGTTCCACCCTCGGCGACCTGACTATAGATAAGCTGTTAGGGCTGAAAATGGCCGTCATTTTGTTTTTGTTGTATTTCTGTAATAAACGATTTTTTTTTTGTCATCCACTAAAAATGTGTTTAGTATAGGTAGTAGGTAATGGCTGATGTGATTACCAGCCCCTAACATTCTGTCCATACCGCACTGCTTATTTGGCCCCTTTTGAGATTTTGCCACCTGTCTAATTAACCTCTTCCCAGAATTCTGTAGGCCTACTCGAGTTCAGATTTTCTATATTGCATTGTATTTCCCTATTGTATTTTCTTTTTGCCTTTCTAAGTTCCCTATCAAAAAATGTTGGTTATGTCGGAAGTTCTGAACTTGATTTTTTCTATTTCTTCGTTTTTTAGATTGAAGAAATATTATATACACAAATATTTCCGCGTTGTTAGGGTGAAAGTGATAATCACGTCTACAGCCGTTTTTAGCTTTTTTGTTTTTCCGTCAAACCAGAAAATTGAAAAATTGATAAATTGGCTTAGAATTTCCTAGATTGGCATAATGTTTTGATTCAAAATATACTCTTCCAATTACTTACCCACCTAAAGTTGTGGGGACGTGGTAGGGACACACATCATCAATGAGGATTAATTTCTATTTTATAACTTAGCTTTTTAACGAGGCTCCTTGGGATGAGAATTTACAATTTTGTCAATTTTGACAATTGTATTTATGTGAAACTTTATAGCCTAATGATTTTAAATAAAATACAAAATTAGAAAAAAAAAACAATGTTAAAGCACTGAAAAAGACGAAATTAGCTCTATTTTCAAGACGTATATTATGTTTACATCATGCCACATTATAGTCAGCAATGATCATCTCAGACGGCATGATCAAAGTAACCACATACCACATATAATAGTTAAAGCAATAGCTGCCGCAATTAATTGGTCTCGAAACGCGTTGATCAGCACCATTTGACGTGATCCCACATTGTCAACATTGCGATGAAGCACTTGGGAAACTCATCGAACAATTTAATAATCTTCATGAAGTAGTTGGCCTTCCATGTTGTTTTGTCTTCCTTGTGTGTCAGGGATTGCTGAACTGACGGCATCAACACGTAGCCAATGCTGTAGGAACAATCAAACGTCCTTTAGCAGGTGTTTAGGTATACACAAAGTTTGTTTGGGTTTCCGCCAGATTCATAAAAATGTGGATAAAAAAATATTTTTAAAAATCTAAAAACTATTAAAAAAATCATGATGTGTAGGATACACTGCTTCATTACAAAATTAAAAACGAAAATTGATGTCATCCCAAGGAGCCGCTATCACTGTCTGTATGCAATAGTGCAATAGTGCAACTCGATTATGACACATGATCACGCTAAGGATTTGTGCGCCTCTGAGCCTCTGAGAATATAGGCGCTATAGAAGTTTTATTGATTGATTGACTGATTGATGTTAAACTGTCTGGCTTAATACTGATTTGCATTGTTTAATGTGTGACGCTTTGACAAACATTTTAAACACATGATTGCGAGTGATTTATTCTTAGGGCTGTACGGTATGTCATATTTTCCTCAGTAAGCCTATTACATTCCAACATATAAATGAGGATGATGAATGATGTAGGGCTTCGTTGTCACCGCATGGACTAGCACCTTGGCTAAAACCGGGATAACACAAAATGTTGATCCAATGCTGGTTTAATGTTATGCCAGCCTCGTAGACGATGAACCAACATTTACTATACTAGCATTGGCTCAGTGACTGTAGCTTGTTGGGTCATGTGTCAGACACACAGTGTGATCTATGTGTTTTGGAGGGTTGTGGGTGTTGCGGCATAAACAGTTAAAGACATAATTTTTGGCAGGTAACCTGTATGTGGACCATATAATCATAGGCATAGCCCAGCAGACACAAGACGTTAAATCAATGTTGGTTCAACGTTGGTCCACCGTCGTGCCACTTCTGGGTACATCTATTTATACGCTGGAAATATGTATCGGGCATGTACTTGAATCCTTTTTTTTATCTCATAAACATCAGACACAGAAACATTTATTCGACTTCTGTAAGATAACATATAGTGTAACAAAATAAATTTTCACATAATAGCGCTTTAAGGAACAAAAATGTATTCGTGTTATAGCTGCATGGCTATATAAAATAATGCAAGATGTAATAACGAAGACAAATCGTATTTTGTAGGAAATATCCTAACCCTTGAAGCGTGAAATTATAATTTCCTAAATGTTTACCCACTTGAAGTTGTGTCTTGCTACTGCGAACCACAACTTCAAGTGGGTAAAAAATACATGTTAGTGTACAATTTGAATAAAAACATATCCCAACATAGCTAATTTAATGCTCATTTCTTTTTCAAGTTTGGAAGATGGTAAATTCACGAAAACAAGCAGTGGTATTACTTTCAGATGCGAGAGCAAGACGGGCATTCTTCATAAATTGTCGACCAATATTATACTCTAAGCGGCTCCGTGGAATGAGAATTTTCAATTTTGTTAATTTTGAAAATTAAATTTATATTAAGCTATATACAGCCTAATTATTTTGAATAAAATACAAAATTAATTATAAAAAAAAACAATGTTGAAGCACTGAAAAAGACGAAACTAACTCTATTTCAAAGACGTATATTGTCATGTAAACAAGTTTGTTTACATCACCCTACAATATAGACCGCAAATACTGACCATGATGGCATGATCAATGTAACCACATCGTCGCCTCGGAGCTAAAGGATCCTATCTGCCACTCTGACGAGTGTCAGATAGGATCCTTTAGCTCCGAGGCGACGACATAGTTAGAGCAATAGCTCCCACGCCTAATTGGTCTCGGAACGCGTTGATCAGGGGAGTTCCCCAACAGCATCGATTGTCTGCTCAACGCTGGGCCGACGGCATCAACATGTGGCCCAATGTTTTAGGAATATTCAAACTATTCAAATTATTGGGTATAATTTTCAAAGTTCTATGATTCATTGGAAATTTAACATGTTTAATGACTGCGGGTCTAGTTGATTGAATACTCGTTGAAGTAATTCCAATCATAAAATATTAACATCTGTTATCAGTAATCAAACATCTGAGTTCTTATCCTCCAACGATTCAAGCGTTGAAGTAAGCCCATACTATAATAGAATTCGGTGAAACGCAGTGACCTCACCGAAGCCGTTTTGCATGGCAACTCGGTGAAAATAATGTTATATAAGACCCTTTCCCCCATACTTCATTGTATTAGCTAACTCAGTGAAAACAAAGGAGGTCAAGGTCATTGAGTTTCACAGAATAATTGTTTTTATGCGGTCATTGAACAAACCCCCTGACCATGTCACTATTTATCGCCACCTACTATCTAACTCACCAAAGCTTTTACATTCAGGAATGGTTGTAATGTTTATAAAAACTTCTTAGGATATATTTTGTTCTGTAATTTGGCTGTTATTCTATGTTCATCACAATTTCTATCTGATTTCTGTGTCCACTACAAGTCAGAATGGCACTAACCCAATGCGGGGTCAATGCTAGTCCACCGTCGCCGCCGTGGGCCAACACCTACTAAATACTGGGCAGTGTTTTATGCTGGTGTCAGTGTGTCCACAGAGTACACACCGACCCAGCTTTGGTTAAATGTTGGGCCAGCGTCAACTGTGCTGGCCAGCATACGTTCAACACTGGGAAGTGCATCTTGCTGACTGTGCACACATGACTACAATGCTCCCTGTACAAACGACACACCGACCCAATTTCGGCTCAATGTCGGCCCACTGTCTGTAACGCCGTACAACCCCGAACCAGCATTGTATGTTCACCAGGAGAAAGATGTGCAGATTAAAGTTGTACGTGCACACAAAAGCACGGGGGCATTCAATCCCAAGGTTGGGTTGATGTTGGGGAAGTGGCGTAAACAGTGGCCCACCATAAAACTAGGATTGTGTCAACCTGTGGGTTAATTTTATCTTCAATAATACCCCACCTATTCTGAAGAGACCTACATTTATTTATTACAATTCAAAATTTGCTCATACACGTTACTGTTACACGTGTTTATGTTTACAACAGCAAAAAGCGTTCGGATTGTTAGTAGGCTCTATTGGATTCATAAACTTTTCTTTGCCAGGCTATACATGTAATCATGCTAATTACAGTGTTTAATTATACTCACACAGTAGGCCTGATCAACTTTTTTTTTTAATTCTACAGGTGTATGGCTATTGGGACGTGTAAGAAATATCGATATCGGATGAAAAACATATTGATAACTAACTGGTTCGGCTACTTATACATTGTCAATATCTATATTTCCTTTTCCTGTGGTCAAGACCATGTGTGACTGTTTGTTTTTTCATACATATCCACAAACTTACCATGGGCTTATATTATATTGTATTAATTTTCCCTTTTAATTTTGCATGTCTCATGAGTATATTCATGGTATTTTTGTACAGGCTGCCGTGTTTCAATTGTGCAATTGAGGCCCACTTACTATCTTTGCCCATGCGGAGCACGGGTCTAAGGTAGTTATTCTACAATAGAATAAAATTATTATCACTATTTATATACGATTTTATTCACCTGACTGTACAATGTATCAGAATGTTTATCAGTATTTATATGGCGGTAATATAACAATAACATGATTTATAAGGGCGTTGTGCTGTTTTAGCAACCCACCAGCAATGTCTAACAGTCCGAAGAGTTAATGTCGAGGGTTGCTGTTGACTATGATGGACTGTTAGACATTGATGCCACCAAAACAACACAATCCTCGACATAAAACAAGTTATTCCTTTTATATAACTACCTTAACTACTACATTACTACTACTACTACTACTACTACTACTACTACTACTACTACTACTACTACTACTACTACTACTACTACTACTACTATACATAGACTAGGCCTACTGTTGTGTAGTTTTACAGCTTACGCTATGTACTAATATAATGACTGAATGAGTGACTGAATGAATGATTAAATGAGTTATGGACTGAAGGAATCAATGTGAAATTAAAAAGATTATTGCACAAATTACATGAAATTTATGATTGACTGACTGACTGACTGACTGACTGACTTACTAAATGACGGGGAGACGGAGGGTCCAGGAAGGGAGAGAATGAGAGGAAGAAGGAAGGAGGGAAGGAGGGAAGGAAGGAAGGAAGGAAGGAAGGAAGGAAGGAAGGAAGGAAGGAAGAAAGGAAGGAAGGAAGGAAGGAAGGAAGGAAGGAAGAAAGAAAGGAAGGAAGGAAGGAAGGAAGGAAGGAAGGAAGGAAGGAAGGAAGAAAGGAAGGAAGGGAAGAAGGAAGGAAGGAAGGAAGGAAGGAAGGAAGGAAGGAAGGAAGGAAGGAAGGAAGGAAGGAAGGAAGGAAGGAAGGAAGGAAGGAAGGAAGGAAGGAAGGAAGGAAGGAAGGAAGGAAGGAAGGAAGGAAGGAAGGAAGGAAGGAAGGAAGGAAGGAAGGAAGGAAGGAAGGAAGGAAGGAAGGAAGGAAGGAAGGAAGGAAGGAAGGAAGGAAGGAAGGAAGGAAGGAAGGAAGGAAGGAAGGAAGGAAGGAAGGAAGGAAGGAAGGAAAGAAGGGGGAAGGTGGAAAAACATAAGCGAATTAATTTATTAATCCATGAAAAAAAAATCAATAAAATAAATAAGTAAGGAAGCTTCTGATAAATTATGTTCTTATTAATATGATCAACTGGGCGTACGTGTGAAATCACCTCAGAAATGTCAGTCGATCGAGTAAGAGACACACGGCAAAATATATGTGAACGAAAAATAAAACACGAAGTTCAAGCATTTCTGACTGACCTGTTTCCAAGGATGTAATGAGCGATGGTATCCTGCTTTTTTCTCTTGCATCCATGATAGAGACCGATTCCCAGAGAGACGGCTAAACAGGAGATAAATATGAGGTAATCAGGCCATCTCAGAGGTTGCAGATCTTCCTCCATGGTCGGATGCGTTAACAGTTTGAGATGTTAATGACGAGCCTGCACAGACGTTGTAAATACACGATTGCAAGACTTTGGCCCAGTTTCAACAACTGACTCAGCCAAGTTCAGGGCCACATTTTGACAGGAGTCGTTTCCTGAAAACGGTGCCTTATCTGACCCGGCAGCCGGTAAAAGAGAGATGCACTCGTGGTGTCGTCACCTTCCATATTGTACAGGAGGAATGGACCCATTTTTGGAGTTGAGTTGACACTTGAATTCCGAGACATAAAAATATATCACGGGAAAGGTTTAAGTCTCTAGTTTATGGTGGCGTATATCGTTTTTGTCGTACGTGGTCGATATTTTTTTCAAACGTACGTTTGTGACGTCATGTCGCTACGGCAATGACGTCATTTTATGAACCCAATTGGCCAGACAAACTACGAAATAGGGGTCATGTTTAAGCCACTGCTCAGTATTAGTATGATGCGGTGTCGAATCTTAATGTGTCAGCACATACTACGCACACCTGGTAATAGTTGTATATATTCATTATGTCGTAAATTCACATTTAATGACCATAAAATTACATAAGGCACGCGAAAATAGCGAAATATTGTAGATAATAAAGTTGTGTGCTATATCTTTAATTCTGATTACTGAAACCCTGATAATATCATTGGCTAGGTATTAATCTCTACATTTGCGTGAGCTAGCGGTAGTAACGTCACAATAATCATATATGGTGAATACAGCGCTCTTTGATTTATCCACCATTTATCACTAGGTGGATCTTCACGACTCGCTGAACATACCCCAGCATACACAACATGTTGACCCAATGTTGCCCTTATGTTGGACCAGCGACAAAGACGGTGGGTCAACGTTAATGTAACATTGGCTCAACGTCTCCTGATTGCTGAGTCTGTCACCCATGCCCTCTGTTCAATGTCCCCAATATAACAAAAAATGCCTTATTAGGGCGAAATATGCTCTAGAAATGAAATGAATCGGGCTTTAGGCCACCTTTGTGCACATATAGGCTAAACTGGGCCAGGAGAACCTCCTGAGGATGGTGAGATGATTGAGATGACACTGTCCTCCAGACACAGGATTCGAAATTCGAGCCCTGGCGGTCTGAGGCCGAGCACGCTACCTCTCGGTCACAGAGGCTCCCCGCAATACTGACTTTCACACGTGGATGGGGAAGAAACATTTTTGTTTCTTTCAAACCGCCGAGTCCGGGAACCGAACCCCGAACTCTGGCGTGAAAGGCAGCGGTGCTAACCACTACCCTAGGGCCCCCGCCCGAAATATGCTCTAGAATGCATTATGTAAGTCCTAATTAAATTTAACAATTTCTCGAAGAGCATGCCTCCGACCCCTCTAGACAGTAATACAAGGAGGCTGACTGAGTCAGATATATGATAGACTCCTCCTGTCAGTCAAATCTTGGATCCGTCAATTAGTGTAAGAGCATTAGTGTTATGTCTAATACGATTTAAATGCAACAAAAACATACATTTATCTTCAATTAGCGTTCATACAATAAATTACCTCACCACTTGTGTATCTATAAGTAGTAGATAGAACGGTTGTTATACTCACTCTTGTTTTGCTGTTCTGGAGGGGGGGGGGGGGAGCTATGTGATAAATCTTGTTATTTGAAATTTGCTGACAAGGATTTTGTTGACAAAATGGAACCATTGGATTCTGAGATAGATTAAACCAAAAAAATAAAACTTGAGCGAAGAAATGGTTAATTTACGTAACCGAATATATATGGTGTGATGGAGAGCCCCTCGCGCCGAAAGTACCTGTAAGTGACCGTTGGAGTCTCTAGTGTAGGGTCGCAATGGCGGACGAGGGAAACTGCCCAATCTTCACCATTTCAACACAAACTTCCTTCCCCGTCGAGTCGACGGTTCCAAATAAATCATAAAGCTCTTTCTCCACTTGTCATGTTTATTCGTTAGACATCTGGCAACAACAAAGCACAACCTCCGCGCACGGCACGTCCTGTTTGACTCAGAGAGAGCGACCTACGGCACGTCCGTAGTCGCCGAGTGTAACGTTTGAAGTGCGGGAAAAGTACTGAGCTGCAATTGTGTGCGCCCGGCACCAAGGTACGGAAACGAGGCGGTCGTCCACAGCTTCTCGCGTCCGAGAAGCAGGGGATAACTGCCACCTAAACTTAACGAAGTCAGGATCCTACATTACCCCCGGGTGAGTGATAACGTAGGACCCAACTGACGTGTAGGAGACTGCTTCGTGCAAGTAGCGGGGTTGTAAAAATATGTAACCTCTTATAACTAAGCATGGTTTAAAAAATATAGCGTGTGTGGTTACAGCGTGGGTGGTTGAAATCGCAGCATTATACATGAATTGTCCCATCTTCTTAATACCAACTGTCCTTTATGTATGTATTCATATGCTGCAAGCTGCGATCAACCCATTTATTGAATTAACATAAATTTCTATTCGTATTTTAGCAATTAACTTGCTAAAAAAAAATGTCTTTACATTTTATATATCTGTACATAATGCTGCCAGGCCTGGCATATTCATTTACAATTCAAAAACATTGTGAATACGATGCATGCGGTTGGGCCCGCCATAGATGTCGTTAGGCGCCACTATGGCGTGAACCATCTGCACGAACCGGGCAGGAGTCTGGATTATTCTTCCGACTCTAGTTTTTCGCACTGTTAGGTCGGTCGAAATTTTTTCGCAATTAGCGATATTCGCATGGTTGCTCTAGGTCGAGTCGATTACGGCGTCAGCAGTACCCGGGGTTTTACCCCGTAAATGTAAAGGTATGCGGGAATACGTTCGTAAACCACCGCCGTTCCCGCTAGCGCGGGATATGGCGGGGGCTCGCGAATGCGGCGCTACATAAGTATTGTCTCAGTAAGATAAGTTGACTTTAACATCTAGTTGCTTTGGGACTGTGGCCGATTTTTTACTGCTTCTGACTGCCGTCGACTTTTTCGTTTTAACGCTCGTCCCGTTGGACGTCGGAGTGTCCGCACTACCAGTTCTAGGTGGACCCTGTGGATTCCTACTAGATGTCCTGGTAGCCGTCGATCTCTTTGTTTTGTTTGGCGTTTTACGCTGTATTGTCGTACCTGTCGTAGGCTCGCACTCAAGATGTGCGGGTTTAACGCGATATAAAGAGACCGTCTCAACCTTGCCTTTAACTAGGATTTTCATTACTCTGCCACTCCTCGCGACGACCTTATATGGTCCGTCGTAAGGGGCGGTCAGAGGCGGCGCAATTGCGATTCGGCGCAAGAATACATGAGTACATGTAGCTATTTCCTTGAATTGGAAAATGTTGTGTTGTTGTGTGTCACGTGGCGGACATAGACGGAGACGCGACATGGCCATGCGTAGCTTGTCTGAATAATTCTCCAAATCAGTGTTAGCGTACTGTTTAGTAAACTCTCCTGGGAGTCTAAGGGTTGTCCCGTATATCATCTTGGCAGCCGACCTGCCTAGTCTCTCCTTAACTGTGGAACGAACTCCTAAAAGCACAGCGGGTAACGTGATAGTCCACGGGTTCGGTGACTCGTGCGCCATAATGGCGGCTTTCAATTGACGGTGGAAACGTTCGACCATGCCACTCGACTGGGGGTGATAACTCGTGGTACGATTCCGAATAATCCCGAATTGATTACACAAACTATCCCACAATTTGGACTCGAATTGAGCGCCCCTATCAGTGGTGATAGTGGCTGGAGTACCATAACGTGCTATCCACCCGCTGAAGAAGGCATCGGCGACCGTTTCGGGTTTTAATATCTACCATAGGTATAGCTTCGGGCCAACGTGTAAAACGGTCGACGCAAGTCAGTAGATATCTAAAGCCATCAGCATAGGGTAAGGGTCCGACTATATCTATGTGGACATGATCAAATCGCTCGGTAGGTTCAGTAAACTTTCCGAAAACTGGGGTGTTGTGACGTGAAACTTTAGCAGTCTGGCAACCCTTACAGGTACGACACCATCTAGCAATATCTATATTCATGCCGTGCCATACAAATCGGGTATTAATCAAAGGTTTGGTAGCTCTATGCGATGGGTGGCCTAAACCGTGTAAGTTTGAAAAAACTTTTAGGCGAAATTTCGCGGTGAGGTACGGCCGGTTGTGTCCCGTGGACACATCACACGAGATCAATTGATCATCGAACGATTTTAATAGTTTGAACTTTATAGTGGATGTAGTCGAGTGTCTCAAACGCGTGAATTCCGCGTCATTAGCTTGGTCGAGACTTAACTCTTTATAGTCTATCGCTGGTCCATCATGTATCGCATACACTGATGGTCGTGACAGCGCATCAGCGACGAAATTTGTCTCGCCTTTTACATATCTAATATCGGTGGTGAATTCAGCGATGAAAGCTAAATGACGTGTTTGTCGTAGGGACGCGCGCTCAGTCACGGATGACATTACGAATGTCAACGGTTTGTGATCTGTATTAACGAAGAAATTTCGTCCTTCTAAATTGTGTCTGAAATGTTTAATTGTGGCGTATACCACCAAAAGCTCACAGTCGAACACGCTGTAGCGTGTCTCTGCTGGGTTCAGCTTCTTGCTGAAAAACGAAAGTGGCTGCCACATACCATTTAAAAATTGCTGCAAAACGCCACCGACGGCGACATCACTAGCGTCGCACGTGATGTTAATCTGAGCCGTAGAATCTGGGTGCACCAGAAGCGTAGCGTTTGCAAATATTTGTTTTGACTCAGAAAATGCTGACTCTGCATTTTTATTCCACTTCAAATCGAAATTTGACTTCGGTGACAGTCTTGTATGTCCTTCGTTGGCAGCTGTCAGTAAATTATTGAGTGGTGTCAACTTCACAGCGCAATGCGGTATGAAACGGTGGTAGTAATTCACTATTCCCAGATATCTACGCAGTGCTCGTTGCTTTTCGGGCTTAATTAAATTAACAATCGCGTCAACGGCGCTGGGTAACGGCGAAATTCCTTCGGCACAAACGTGGTGACCTAGAAAACTTAATTCAGTTGTACCGAACTGACACTTTTCAGGACCAATGATAATTCCGTATTCAGATAGTCGGGCAAAAAGAATTCGTAGATGTTTCTTATGCGTTTTATGATCTGGGCTGGTTACCAGTAGGTCATCCAAATAGACAAAAACAAAATCAAGTCCGCGTGTATTGGGTCTATAAAGCGCTGAAACGTTTGACCGGAATTTCTTAGACCAAACGGTGTTCTAGTGTAATTAAATAAGCCAAAAGGTGTAGTAACGGCAGTCTTGTGTACGTCAGACGGTTCCACCGGAATTTGGTAATAAGCTCTGACCAAGTCGATCTTAGAAAAAAATTTCGATCCGGCTAAACGCTGCGTGAAATCTTGTATATAAGGAATTGGATAACGGTCCGATACGGTCTGTGCGTTTAAACTACGGTAGTCCCCGCATGGTCTCCAATCGCCGTTTTTCTTTGGCACCATGTGAAGCGCTGAGGACCACTCGCTGTCACTGGGTTCAATGACCCCTAGTTTTATCATCTCATCAAACTCGCGTTTTGCGGTAACCAGCTTATCGGGTGCTAACCGTCGTGGTCGTGCAAACACTGGGTGTCCTTTAGTCACTATCTTATGTGTTATACCGTGTTTAACGGTCTCACCCTTTGTCGTAGGGCGTGTCAGTTCCGGGAACTGGCCGAGGAGTTTTGTGTACTCGTTCTGAACAGTGTCTACTTTGTTCAATGACAGTGGTTTAATCGATGACAGTGAAGCGGCAATAGCTAGACCTGTACGCATGTCCCGGAGACATCGGCTTCTCAAGTCTACGAGCAAATTATAGTGGATTAAAAAATCAGCCCCGATTATGGGTTGCTGCACATCTGCCACTATGAACGTCCACGGATATTCGCGCTTTAAGCCGACATCGACGACGCGTTTACAGTTGCCGTAAGTATGTATAGTACTGTTATTAGCTGCCACCAGGGGGAGACTGTCAGCGTCCGAAATCCTGTTAGCGCAAGATTTCGGCAAAACACTGACAGCTGCGCCCGTGTCAATGAAAGGTCGAGCATTATTCTGTTCATTTCTGTAATGACTAGGTTGGTTGTTAACAAAACCTGAGGCCTGAACATTAGGAGTAAATGCAGGCGCAGGAGCATAGTTATTATTTACTCGTCCACGTCCTTTATTTCTTTTCCTCTCTGATGTAGTCACGGTTTCTAGTTTTTTAATTCGCCTAGACAAATCCTCCAACAAACCAACTAGCTTGGTGGTTTCTTCTACCTTAATTTCTGCGACCCCCGGCTTACTCTCTTCGACGTCCTCTTCGGCTGCCAGTGCCCGGTCGGCCAAAACGGCCAAACTTTCGAGGGTGGCACTGTCGGGTTGAGTCGCCAAATGGGCTCTGATTGAAGCGGGCATCTGTCGGATGAATGCTTGACGAATTACTGCTTTCCCCACCACGGCTTTTGTGCCAAAACCTGCAGTCTTCTGCAGACGCCGCAGGAAACGCGAGGGAATGTCAGTACCAATTCTTTCGCCAGAGATCACTTTGTTAACCCTTTCGGGTGTGGTCAAACCTCGTCTCTCTATCAAGATCGCTTTCAGGCTTTCGTATTTATGGGACCTAAAAGGCCGAAGTAGCACGTCCCTCACATCCGATGCGGCCTCGCCCGAAAGTGCAGCGCAGGTTAAGCTGTACCTCTCATCATCATTGTTGATCTGGTGAAGAGCAAACAGAGTCATTAATTGGTTGAACCAAAGTTCAACATCTGAAGCGTAGAAAGTGGCGATTCTGAACTTTGGTAAGTTCGTAGCACGTCTCTGAGACTGCCTACCGAGCGGTGAAGTACTCCTTGAGGAATCGCTCCTAGAGTGAGAACTCATTCGTTTAGCTCGGGCAATTCGAGCGAAATCAGCTTTGAGGCGTTGATATTCTTCGTCTGCCTCTCGGAATCGAGCCTCATTGTCCTCACTGTCTTGATGATAATCATCTTTAGGTCGAGCACCCGCACCTTCTATGGGCGTTGACATGTAGCCTTCACTGTCGTATTGCTTCGACATTATGAAATAGTGTTTTGAAATTAGCTGACTAGTGAAGCATTTGAGATAGCTGGCCTATTGGCTCTGTGTCTATCTCAAATGTGTTTAAAATGGCATGTCGTATTAACACATGCCAACTATTTTGACGTGCCGTGCGCGGATAGGTTGTACGTTGCCGTATAAATCAGATGAAAAATGTCTGTAATATGCTGAATCTTAGAAATGTAGACTGTAGAAAATGTTCATGCTATGTCGCATGTTGCGAGAAACAGGGGTTGCAGATATAGTTGAAAATGCGTCGCTGAGGTTTCGCCTAAGTGCTGTGCACTAATTCACAAAGGTATATATTGATTTTAGTGAAAACTGAAGGTCTATATTTGACATAAAACGTTTTCACTTATTTACACACATGCATAATGGTATAGTGAAAACCGTAGGTCGAAATTGTACATAAAAAATGCCAGATACAATTATGACATGCTATGCTAAGTTAGGATAATAGTATTTTGTAAATCGACCTGGGTGAAAAAAAAAAAAAATCACGCAAGTCGAAAAACACATTCAAATATTGGCAATGTTTCGCAATAGCGCAACTGTCAAATCGAATATTTCTGTATTTATAAAAAATTTAAACTTCAGAAATAAACTATCGTGAGAATTTCGTTTTCAAACTGATAGACTAAATGTGACTGCGAAGAAAAACAGTTACATTTATAATTTTAGAAAAATATTTAAAACGTGACTGACAGTAGTCTATGCTGATTGATGATATAGTATATCATTTCGCTGAAAAATGATGTCTGTGATGAACATTCCACGTTTTTTCGCTCGCTACGATTCATTGATTGACGTATAAACCGGCTGTCGTCGTAGCGGTTGTGTTTATTTCGTCTGTGGTGGGTGTGTGTATGATGTATTGTCGGTGCTGCTAACATGTGCGGCAGACAGCATGTGGCTGCCTGTCTGTGTCAGCATGCGTGGAACCGTGTGTACATAGAAACATGATCAGCGGCCCCGTCTCGCCTCACATTAGCATATTCATTACCTACTGCGTGCCCAAATAAGGCGCTAAATAGGCTAGAGCGATTACAAACACCAAAGGGCGTTTTAAAGTGAAAAAAAAATCTCACACAATTAGTGTTATAATTTCGTTTTCGAAACAACTTATTTATATTTCCTCTTTTTCAATCGTTTTGAAAAAGAAAATTTAAAAATAATTTAATTTTTTTTATTAAAACTAGTCCGTGTAAAATTTTGAACACGTGAGGAATGAGCTCCACCAAATCAAAATGGCGGCCTAATTTATGCTAATGTGATGTGGCGACACAGGTTCACTGTCCAAATGCATGCCGGTTATGGCGGGACACGTGTTTGCCCACGGCGGGCGATCAGCTAAGTTAGGGGAACCAGAGTCCAAAATGGCGCTCACCTACCAAATACATGTACAATATTCAGCATTCTCTGAAATAACATATGATAATAGTAATAAAATATTGACCTACGGTCCTGGGAATATTTTTAACAGACCAAATAAGACCGTTTATTGACATTCATTTAGGGAAACAATTTTATTTTGGCCCTAAACCTAATAAAGGTTACCCGAGTCGAAGCGATATTTATAATTTCTTGTCGATTTTGCTGACAAATCGAAAAAATGACGAGGCTTCGTCTATGGACTTTAAAATCGAGTCACCCATTATGGAAATCAACGATAAAAAATGAGTTACCGAAAATACCCACTTCCTATTCGCCTACAGTGGCATTAATAGGATGAAGGCATTTAACAAACCCTTACATTTAACAAACGATAGACTAAGTCTACGAGAATAATTTTCAGGGTTCTTCTAGAGAAACCGACATGGTCGCCATCTTGAAAAAGCGCCAAACACGTGGGATTTCGTCCAAAAATGAAAAATTTACGCCGTTTTCGACGTAAAAAAACGTGCTTCTCCTCTGATAACTCTTTCTGACTAATTTGAACTGGCATATAAAGAATGACCTACAGTTTTCACGTACCTGATGAAAAAAATGCTATTGATTTTTTTCCAAAAATCCCTTAAAATTTAATCAAAACTATCTTTGAAAACAGCGGTTTTCAACTGGCGTCTAGGTGAAAACACTGTTGCGTAGACTATCAGTCGTCAGGGGTCACCAGTATGGTGTGATGGAGAGCCCCTCGCACCGAAAGTACCTGTAAGTGACCGTTGGAGTCTCTAGTGTAGGGTCGCAATGGCGGACGAGGGAAACTGCCCAATCTTCACCATTTCAACACAAACTTCTTTTCCCGTCGAGTCGACGGTTCCAAATAAGTCATAAAGCTCTTTCTCCACTTGTCATGTTTATTCGTTAGACATCTGGCAACAACAAAGCACAACCTCCGCGCACGGCACGTCCTGTTTGACTCAGAGAGAGCGACCTACGGCACGTCCGTAGTCGCCGAGTGTAACGTCTGAAGTGCGGGAAAAGTACCGAGACCGCATGGGCTGCAATTGTGTGCGCCCGGCACCAAGGTACGGAAACAAGGCGGTCGTCCACAGCTTCTCGCGTCCGAGAAGCCGGGGATAATTGCCACCTAAACTTAACGAAGTCAGGATCCTACATATATACTAAAAGCTGTTTTTTTTCAGGAATTCTAGCGGGGCTTCTACCCATACGAATGCTGAAACATCCTTAAAATCTTGTGTCTGTTTTTAATTCAAGATGGCCGTCATCACGGTAACGCCATTTTTCGAAAAACCAAGGGTACACTCCATGCACTTCATCACTTTTACAATTTGAAAATAATTTATTGTGTGTTTACCCAGGATTTGGGGTACGAGAAGGAATTATATAAGTTCTTGCCTCAATAAATATCCAAGATGAACCACACGCTCTAACAAAGTTATTCTGTCACGTGTGATGTCTCTCACAAAAAAGTAATACTACACATGGGTGGTAGGGGTGGAAACCATGTGTTGCTTGTTATGCGGACACCAATCTAGGTCATTTTTTTCAAATTATCAGTTTGAGTGGATTCGTTCAGAAGTACCACGAGTACTATTAAATTCAGAAACCGTACGGTATTTCTAATAGTATTCATGTCTGATTATTCCATTAGAACATTATATCACTTATATTGTAATAATTCTACCGATTTATTGTGACGCAGTAGAAGTCCCTGACCAGAGTATTATTATTTATTAGTAAAAATGAATTATCATGGTTATTGTGACACACATATAACATGGCGTTAAAGGTCGCTAGGCATCAACATTCCAATTATAGGGTGGGCGGGGGCCCTAGGGTAGTGGTTAGCAGCGCTGCCTTTCGTGCCAGAGTTCGGTTCCCTATATGTGCACAAAGGTGGCCTAAAGCCCGATTCAGTTCATTTCATTTCCAATTGCAGGGTTTGACGAATTTAACCTGTTGTTAGCGCAGCCTAACCCGTCAGATTTTAAAGTGATGAGTCACATAATACCATGTCCTAACGATATACGGCATATTCTGAAAAAATAAAATGCCATATTCTGGCTTCATACTGCTGTATCCCGACATTGTAATTATACACTTCCTGATCTTAACATAGTCATAGTGCCATGCATCTTGATATAATAATGACGATGAGCTGTTAGTTATAGCTCGATTTTATAGTGCATATTCGGACATTATTGTGCCATAGCCAGACATTAAGATGACATTTAATGATGCCAAACATGCATATCCTAGCATCTCCATGCATATTATAATGCAAACATCATGACATTATATTGTCATATCATGAATAAAAATTACTTACCCTGATAAAAAAATGTCGCCCCCTGACCATACACTGCCCCACATCCTGACATAAAAATGTAATTTCTTGACAAAAAAATGCCACATGGTGACGCCATACTGCTATGTCCTTATATTACAATGCTATATTGGCACATCAATATGCCAGATCTTGATATTATAATGTCACATCCTTCTATTATGAGGCCATTTTGTGTCATTAAGCTGCCATATAGGCTACTGATATTATAATGCTGTATACTGACATTAATATGCCACATAATGAAAATAGAATGTCATAGCTTGGTATTAACATGATATCTAAAATGGTATGATCTAATGATATAAGACTATTGTGACATTAAAGTGGCATTTCCTGATATTACAATGCCATATCCTGCCTATATAGTGCAATCTCCTGCAATATTATTGCCATATCGAGACGTTAAACGGCCATAACCTGATAATATAATTCCACATATTGACTTTAAAATATCATAGCCTGACAGTCAAATGTGATATCCTGACATTAAAATTTCATTCACTTATATTAGAATGTCGTCCCCCGACCATACACTGCCATATAATGTAATATGATGATATTGTAATGCGACATCCTGACATAAAAGCTCCTCTAACCCTAGAATACATTTCAAGTCATAAATTTGCTTTAAAAAACTTTTGAAAAAATCGTCGCCTGCGCAGTAAGGCTTATTTTATTTGTTTCAGTCCAGTCCAGGAAAACTGATATATTTAGATCTAAATAGCAGTGGCGTAAACAGAAGTGGGTTCTATGTTAATATGGCATGCACAATTTCTAGGGGGTACTGTCGACGTCATGCCCCCATGAACAACCCCCCCCCCCCCACAGTAACTCCACTACATACTCGTTAGCTCGAGATGATTTAATAGGTTGTTTTACCAGTTAAAGTTATTATATGGTCCGCGGGCACGAGATTTCACCTGCGTGGAATGTCATCAATACAATTTGAAGGCGGCGGTAATATTTATTAGTAAAAGTAAATCTCATGAGAAATAGATCATGTATTTGAATCTGTAAGAAATAATAACCGGCGTGTTTCTCTTCTGTGAAAAATGCATTTAATATTGATATTAAATATTCATCTGTTTATTCAGCTCATACGAAAATTCTATTTTATCATATGATTAAAAATAATAATATTGAGTAAGATTTTCCTAGCACTCGCTGCACGATGATAATTGAGTTTATTTTATCATTCTTTATGTCAGAATTTGTAAGTAGGTATAATTCTATGGGCCTATGTTCACATTCTGGTTGGGCCATTCTACGGATATCTGGTCCAACATTAAACCAACATTAAACCAACACTAAACCAGTATAGTTATGTTTGCTGGAAGTCGTTCATTTCCACTTAACTCACCTTTGCACACGTCACACACCTAACATGGCAGAGGCAGAAGCAGACCAATTTATGGGTTTATTTTTCTAGAGGTTGGCAGCCCTACAGCTATTTTTGGCTACCTTTACAGATAAAATTAATAATAGTGTCATTATACCTGGAGATGACGCAAAACTAAATGACCAGGCGTCATGCTTGAGAGGTTGAAATCTGGGTCTGGCCGGTTTTCAACTGAACTGCCGTAACACCAGGTTCAGAAATACTTTTTATGTGATAAAATATACAGACAATTTTTTTTTTTTTTTTTCATTTTTATGGAATTTTGAAAATGTTTCATTCCGTTGCAAATATATTTGATATTGAAATTAAATAGTCATCTATTTGTCATATTTGTTAAGCTCATACAGAGCGCATTGTTTAAAGTCGATCCCCGCACTGAAAGAGTAAAATATTTATAATGACCGTAGACCCAACATAGGTAGGCCTATTCAAATGAAGCGAAAAGAGCTAACTAAGACATTGGTCCCAATTCTGTGTGAAGAGCTGGTTATATTTCTGTCATAATCTATTCTATCGATTCAAGGCGAAGTTGAAATGTTTTCCAAAACACGTCAACTGACATTAATCAAATGTACAGGTAGCTGTTAAAGACCAGAACGTTACACATGTCGATATTTAGCCCATTTACACAGTTTGCGATAGCCGCAGTGGATTAAGAAGGTTGAGGCAGCATCGCAAATGTGTTTCAATGTGAAATTATCGAGCGTTAAGGTCTCACCACACAAATTCATTCGCGCATATCATTATAAAGTTTAAGAATAAGAAATATGGTTCTTTTTTTTTATTTGTGGCTCTTTGCAGCAGCCTGGTGGTACATATTACAGATATATCATTTTGCTACCAATTAGAATCAATTATGTGATGATTTGCTGTAGCAAAAGCATCGAAATAAGCAAAGATATAGTAGCAGGAAGTCCTTGTGCTACCAGTAACTAGGCTCTTCTCAAAACTCATTTTTCTTGCTAGGTCGCTCAGGAGAGAGTGGGCAAGAGGTAATTATGGGCCCAAATAAAAAATACGTCAGTTTCACATGCCTTTTCTATAAGAAAATACGTCAGTTTCACATGCCTTTTCTATGTTTTATATTGAAAGAGAACAGACTGATGGTTAAAATAATATATAGGGTTATTTACATTTCTCCACTTTAAGTTCTAAACACACCAACGCGAACGTCAGCGCGATTAGGCACGTGACGAGTGACGCGACGACTGATGCGAAAATTACATGACTGTCCACACAACAACGCGACGACCAACGCGACATGTGAGGCGCGACAACCGGCGGGCGGGGGCCCTAGGGTAGTGGTTAGCACCGCTGCCTTTCACGCTAGAGTTCGGGGCTCGGTTCCCGGTATCGGCGGTTTGAAAACAACAAAAATGTTTCTCCACCATCCATATGTAAAACTCAGTATTGTGGGGAGCCCTCGTGACCGAGAGGTAGCGTGCTCGACCTCAGACCGCCAGGGCTCGAATTTCGAATCCTGTGTCTGGAGGACAGTGTCATTCAATCATCTCACCATCCCCAGGAGGTTCTCCTGGCCCAGTTTAGCCTATCTGTGCACAAAGGTGGCCTAAAGCCCGATTCATTTCATCTCATTTGCGACAACCGCGTGACGAAAATGTAACAGTTTTGAAAATGGTCGCGATGCTTATCGCGCTCGCGTACGTCGTCGCGCTGGTACGTTTTGGCAATGATCAAATAATGTATTTGAAAAACTGACGCGACGTCATTTGAAGCTGACAATCACGTCACCAATTCCAGCTATATAGAAATGATTGTATGTATGTGTAATAAAGTGAATGATGGAAAAATATCACATTATATAATGATGTAGCAGGTAATTTATAAGATAAAGGCTAGATGTAATACAGTCAAATACTGTGACGTTTATCAGAAATATCACCTTTAGATTTTATTTCATTTTAGTGTTGATATATGTTTTAAGTAGTGAAGTGCCAAAAGCGTTGTGCAGGCAACTGTTCTTGTTGTATTTGGGGATTTGAAATTTAGTCACTGATTAAAGATCACGTTTTGACATCGTCTGCAAGTCTTACATTTTGGCAAATATTACTTTTCTATATGTATATCTATAGATTTATCTGTATCTATATAACTAGGCCTACAATAAGTAACTACAAAAGAAAAAATTGTATACTAGTATCTTGCCGGGTATTTATTGTGAAAATATGTGGCTCTCTCTGACATGTTTGTGTTTCAGGCATTTTTTTTCGATGAAAAACGGGGTGAATATGAATGCATTGCTGTGGCGTACCACCAAGATACTGCGCTATTACAAACCGGTCCCTGGGAAAAATGTATAACAAATCGGCGCAGTTACGTTTTGAAGCCTAGTTACCAGCTTCCATTCCTTCTACGTAGATTTTTCTGTACATTTTTCTAACTTTTCGTTTCTAGTCACCCCACCGTTCCTATTCATCCCATTCTATTGTTCAGTTGTTTGTTTTAAATGTACTTGTTTGTTCCTGTTCACCCCATGGTTGGGTTAAATGCCCACAAGGGACTGCGATAGACAATGTTGATGTTCCTATTTACCCCCTTTTGGGGGTGACTCGGAACACGCAGTTTTTTTTATACCACCATAAGACACCCGATGTGTATAGGCATAAATGTCCCGCAAAATATTTGTAGGAAAATAGTTAAAACTCCCCACAAAGACGTACCCCTGGGACATGAGTTTATCTAGCAAAAATCATGATGTGATATTTCAAGTAGACCCTCACAGGCAACCATTAGACGCGGCTTCATAAAACTTGGCACATAGTTGCATAACCCTATGTGAAATAGATGTAAGATGACGTCAAGGATATTTCAATGTCATTTCAAGGTCAAATAAACTTCTTTTTTTTAATGTAAGAAAATCACATTGTTGAAAACCGTCTATCGAGGATTCGCATTATTGCGGACTTGGACAAAGAAGGATTAAGCACAACTATATACATACACAGTCATATGCCAGAATCGTTCCACTTAACATGATTAACACCAATCCACTGTATAACATGAGTAGTTGGACGAGCATTGTATCAAGCTAAACTAGAGTGCAAAGTCAGCAATTTGTTTTCTAAAATCCTATATCTGAATTATGCTTATAAATATACAAACGTTCCTAATACGATTACATTTAACATTTGACATTCAAACTGCTTGTGACAAAGGGATCCTAATGTGTAAAATGGTGGCCATCTTGACGATGTTCCACCGAGCTAATTTCAGGTATTTTCGTTTTTTGGGGTTGCCAAGAGATAGGCCTATATTTTCGAGAAAAAAAATCAGCTTGGAGTACGCCCGTTGCCAACTCAATCCTCCAAAGTGGCTCTATACTCATCTGTTGTGGGACATCATGAAATTGATCGTACATTTCTATAGTGTATAGTATATTTTTTTTAGTGTAAAATTACCTTTCAAAAGCATCAGCTGAATAAAATATGGCATAATTATGAGGGTAAGACGTTACATACGCATACATGAAGTTCGTCCACTACCAGGATTGTTTTTAGAAATTTATAGTCCATCTATTTGCCTAGGCCTATACATTGTCCTCAATATATAAATAAACTGATAATTAAGCATATGAGCTGTTCAAATATTTTGATATATCCATCGTGTTCATTACATGTAGACTTAGCTTGTGTAAATGTTATCTGCAAACGTTAATTCTCCGAGTACGTTTGAATCACGCAGGGGATAAAATATTATTTATACATGTAGGAATAATCTGTTGTCTCAGAATCCTTTATAATTAATTATTTCTACATCAAAATATACAAATTAATATACAAAGTATATACTTTATATACATAGTAGAACAGGAAATCAAGTGATGACATGTGGACAAAACATGCATGCCATTTTTGTGTGAAAACCTAGGCATATATCATGTATACAAATGCAGGATATTGAACGTCATCTACATGTGTATATCGCAGCTGATAAATGATCCACCTTTAAAAATATCCAGTAGAAATTGGTGAAAAAATGACGTCACAACCATCACGACATGACGTCACAAATGCACGTTTTATGAAAAACTCGACCACTTGCCGCAAAAACTGTTCACGCTTCGTAAAACTAGACGTTCATACATTTCCAGCGATATATTATTTGTCTCTAGGAATTTAGGTGTCAACTAACTCCTTAAATAACGTCAATTTTCAGATTTCCTCCTAGAGCTACTATCTAGTTTAGGTTCAGTTTTAACACATATTATTCTAATTAAGTGTTTTTGAGACGCTATTTCTCCCTGAGTTTTCACCCAATCAACATGAAATTTGGACACAATATACCCAGAGTAGTCAGGTACTCTGCTATCACAAGTCATCCATTTTTCTTCTGGAAATATCCAGCATTTACTGGATCACCATGTAGATCAATGTTGGTTTGATGTTGTACATGCCGGGTGATGATCTATTGATGCCCCGACGGTCAATAATAGGGGTCCATTGTAATAGGCACTACACAAACTAACGACCTTTATGCACCATAAAATACTAGAGAAAAATTGTGACTTTTCAAATTGCAACTAGCCCTGGACACTATGGGACAATAATGTAGACCTTGTGAACTTACCTGAGATTAATATATCCAAAACAAAAGTGTTGGTGTTCTCTCGTGGCTATGTAAGAAATAGGCCATAATTTACGTTTCGAAATATTATATACGTAAAGCTAGATCTTTTATTTACAATGGAAAATTTACCAAAGCTGAACAGCTATTATATGATAAAGGTAGTAGGGTGATGTTTTCTCTACTACTAAAAGCTAGATCTTTATTATTACCTATTGGTGTTCTTCTTCAGCTTGTTAATCATACAGTTGTTCTTATTATTACATGTGGTTGTGAAATATGGAGAAGTGAGAACCTGGATGTTGTAGAAAAACTACAATTATTATTATGTTTAAATATAATTATATTGAATGTAAATAAATGTACCAGTTCAAATGTGGTTTATGTTGACGTAGGGACTCCTACACTAGTTGTAAATATTAAAACAACAGTGGTACATTTTTTAAGCTCGCTTATCTCGTTTGATGAAAATAATAGGTGTAGTGAAATATCCTCACTACTATACAGATTATTACTCAAAATACATGTGTCTGATGTTTATACTTCACTGTGGCTTACCTTTGTCAAAAAGCCATTAAATGATATAGGATTATCTGGTATTTGGACAATAACAGATATGACACAAATTAACGAATCAGGGAAGTGCATACTTTACAGAACCTTCAAGACTTTTTTTTACTTTTGAAAATTATTTGGTCTTTTTACCTACACTGAAAACTATATCCAACGAATTTCGCTGCTTAAATCATAAGCTGCCAATAAAGGCTCATTGTAGAGAACGGGTGTGATAAAGACCAACTAAATGTTCATGAATTCAAAATTATTTAAATTCAATATGCAGGGACCTATAACTCGTATATATGCCTGGTTAGTTAGCTTCTTATGAGTGGACGGATGATGCTATAAGTGTTGGTGTGGTGTTGATCCATAAGTCTAGATAGCAGACCAGCACATAACTGACATTACACCTCATATCAGGCAGCAGCATGAATGCTATGTCGTCGCTTGGTTCTCAGTAGAGCCTGTGCAGCGGAGACAGTTTAATGTTTGTCAGTCAGTGAGTCAGTGAGTCGGTCGGTCGGTCGGTCGGTCGGTCGGTCGGTCGGTCGGTCGGTCGGTCTGTCTGTCTGTCTGTCGGTCGGTCGGTCGGTCGGTCGGTCGGTCGGTCGGTCGGTCGGTCGGTCGGTCGGTCGGTCGGTCGGTCGGTCAGCCTGTGTCGCGGAGACAGTTTAATGTTTGTCAGTCAGTGAGTCAGTGAGTCAGTCAGTTAGTTGAGAGTAGTCTCTTTGTTTAATTGTAGCGCCTTATCCAGGTCGGACTATGGTAAAATATTGCAAGAGGTGATTTGAAACTGAAATTGTAAACAAAATGTGTATCAAGTGTCAACTGTGTGCTGATATCTATATAAAGAACAATAAAGAATGTAACTTAACATGTAATTTATTTACATAGAATGTAATCACTTAACATGATTTACTACTATACAGCTACGAAGAAAATAGGCACAAAGATCCCGATATCCCCATATTCGTAAAACTACACAAGTCCATACAAAAGTAATCATTTAACGGCTGTGTACCAAGTGTGATACTAGACAAAGAGACATTGGTGACGAATTTCGCTACTTATTTGTATGTAATTTTTAGATTTAGATAAGAGAGCGCCTCCCAAACCAGTATCTTACAAATCCATCTACATTGCAGCTGGATAAATTGCTGATGGTCTCTTTTGACAATACAGGAACGTGTGCACCTTCATATCCAAAATTATGAATAGTTTCTAATTCACCTGTCATTCAATTCGCATTATTTAGACTCAGACTCAGACTCAGATGCATTTATTAGGACGTAAATATATATAAAAAAACATACAATTTTTTAGATGTATATAAACATAAAACAATAAATACATAAATGTATTACGACCAAGAGACCCGTACTAAGACGCTTTCAGGTCGCTAGCGTACGGGCCACCCATGAAATTGACAAAGAAAACTTGTAATTTATTTTATAATAATTAGGCACAACAATTTTCAAAATACAGTAAAAACAACAAAACATTTTCAGTACAATATGGTATCAGCATATAGTAGTCTACAGCAAAAAACTTATGCAGACAAAGAACCACGGCTGGTTAGATGCTAGGCCGTTTCAATCAAAGGCCCAACATCAAAACAACACCGGCGCAATGTCCTGCAGCTGCCAAGGGATTTTAAGGGTGTGGTCAACTGTCAAAATTCGCGGGACAAGGGTCCCCCAGAAGGCAATAGTGCCCGTGGGTAGGCCAAGTCCCTATTCCATAATAAAACTAAATATGCGTTTCATACCCAAAGCCTCATTAAGAGCAAGTTCTCAAATCACAGCAAGTGCATATATACTTGAGCGACATCCATGAGTTTATAATTCAAAGCTCTTGGTCCTTCCCCCTACTTGGTCGCTGGCTTGCAAACAAACTGACTGTATTACTGTGGGGATGTTGAAACTGCTTGACCCAAGCTTGTATTGACATGCCCAGTAAACACAAAACATTTGTATGACTTTATGCAATGCAATGTTATCCGACGTTGTATAAATTTTATACAAATGTCTTGTGTTTGCTGGGCAGGAGGACTCAAACATTGTACATTTATTCAATGTTGGTTCAATATTGGGCCAGCGTCGCAGACGTTGGCCTAGCATTAAAACAGCATTGGATCAATGACCCGTTTGAGTAGTATCTTGTAATCAGTTCAGTGGCTATATTAAGCTACAGTCACACTGAGACGCGGATTGACACGCTGCCCGCGGTTTGAGCAAAATAGCCGAAATCGGCAATCCGCATCAGACCGCCTCCAACCGCGTGTTTTATTCCGCGCGGTGTGCCTACACACCCAGACGGACGAAAAATGGCGTACGCATACCGTAGAAATCGTCTGTGAGCGTCTGAATCGTGTATGAGCGTGGATAAGTGCACACGTACCGTAGGTGGCGTACGCATACCGCACGCGGTGTGCGTACGCCACCTACGGTACGTGTACACTCATGCACACTTCCTACGGTGTCTCTACACTTACGGACGCTCACTCACGGGAACCGACGAAAAGAGACGTTCTAACGCGATGGCGACACTGGGAGACGGTGTGTGTACGCTTACCGCACGTCCAGACGGAATGCCTACACGATGCGACGGTCTGCCTGCACATAGAGACGGTGTGTGTACACAAAAGTGCGACAACCCGCGCACGTCCACGTGTTTATACGACATTTTAAAAGCCGCGCCCACATGACTTTTCCCATTGGGTTTGTACATGCTGGTCCGTGCGCTTGTCCGCGTGTTTCACACTGGCTTGTCCAATATTATATTTTAATTTGAATTTATGTATATTAGGCCTAGATATATATATTTTTTTTATTCCTTCTTTATTTCTCATTGCGTAACAAATCTAGGCCTACGTTGTAGAATATATTTTTCCTATATGATAGATATTCTCAATTTCTATTTATTGTAATGCATGTTATAATATTTGATATATAAATTGAAAAATATCTTTATAGCAAAAGATATCTTCAAATTATATCTCATTCCAGGTGTCCAGATACCTGGATACCCACAAAAACTATGGTAGTCATGTGGGCCCGTCAGATGTTAATTTTAGTCGCCTAAACCAATTTCCGAATTCCACGTAATTATTTTGATCTTTGCGGCTTATGCGACTTAGAATCAATTGAGATAAAGCAATATAAATGCCTTTAATAATAAATAATAATGATACTATAGATTAACATGATAAATGCCTATTAAAAAAATTGAACATAGTATATCTAAAATAAATGGTATTTTTTAAGATAACCCAGTGTGCTTCTCAAATCTCGGGAAATATCACTCTCGACGCGAGGTCATACGATACAAGGTCTAGTGAGATGGAAATCAGCCCTGTCGGTTAACTATCAATAATGACAGTGATCCGTGTCAGCATATATACATATTTATGCAACAGCTTTAAATCCATTACGCTAATATAATCTATAAATTATTCCACAAAGTAACATGTTTATTCAAATCGTGTAATAAAGCATTATAACACGAAATAATAATCTTTTTAAATCGGGCAGTAAAGCATCACAACACGAGCACGATGTTCCCTTACATTTTTCTATTTAAATCGTGTAATAAAACGTTACAACACGAACACGATGTCTTTGCAATTTTTTATATCGTGCAATAAATCACTACAACACTAATATTATGTTTTTCCAAATTGTGTAATAAAACATCATATCACTGATGTTATATGATAGCCTAACTAGTAGGCTTGAAATGGTGCGGCACACTCAATTAGCCACTGTTACTGTTACTGACGGCGCCAAGCATTGCGTAACCGGCCGCTAATTGTCTCTGGAGGTCCGTTTTCATTTTAGATTTATGTTTATTTAAAATAATCAGGGAATTACAAACACGGATATAAATATAATTCAAGCTTAAATGAGAGACAAAAATAGCTTTAACAGCGTAAATAAAAGGGTTCTAGCCTCTAATTATCTTGCGACCATGTAGCTTTAAAAAGTGTATACGGGACCTACTGCACGTCTGGAAAAATTATATGTTCCACAGTATTCTCGCGAACATAATTAAAGCGACAATCCAGCTAAAATCATCAAAAAATCAGTATTTTTATTTCGGCTTCTTAACATGACCATTATGATGTAAATTTGTCCATTGACCAGAACTGAATTGAAAATTCCCGTATATCTTACTTTGGACATGCATGTCCGAAATAAGAAATCGGGAATTTCGTCTTTATATCTGCTTCTTTGCGGCTTTTTTTCTTGCTTTGCCTTTTCATTTCTAAGCCCTCAGAAAATAAGAAATCAGGGATATCTCTCTCATATAACTGCTTCTTTGCAGCTACTCTTTTTTGCTTTCCCTTCTCTTTTGCCATGAGACCAAGTTTCACAGTAGTAATTCATCAATGCTCTGCCAACTGCATGCAGAAACAATCTATACAGCACTACCCAGAGAGGACGACGACAATGATGGAACAACAGAAGAGCAACAGAGCAGATGGAACTTGGGGAAGGTCAACAGAGAAAAAAAAAATACTCCGATCCACGACGTTTTCATACGCGGTTCGGAAATTGACACATTTGGGTGGCGGACACCGCAAAATTGTGTACAGACACAGCTAGATGGTGTACATACACCATAGACAGCGTGAGGCAGCGTGACATAGCGTGAGTAAGCGTGATATGTCGTCAAACGGTGTACAGAAACCGTACATGGAGTACAGAGACCGTAGGCAGCGTGACTAAGCGTGACTAAGCGCAGCCAGTAGCTACGGATCCCCTACGCTGACCGTCTCACGGTGCAACACCAAAAATATTTTGCGCTGTGCGTAGGGTAGCGTAGGCTATTGTATAACAGTGTAGAACAGCGTAGGGACAGCGTGTGCCAGTGTAGAGGCTCTGCCTTGGAGAGGGGTGCAGGGTGAGCCATTTCTTGTCTACGCTCCGTCGCGCACGCCCACGATACCTACGGTGTATGTACGATGTCCACGGTTTTTATACACCATCTCGCTGTGTCTCTACGCTGATTCACGGATGATTGGGCTCCCGCGAACAGCCACGCTTGGCCACGAATTTTTGAACAAGAAGTTGATTCGCGGCAGCCGACGGATGGACGCGGTTGCCGCGAAAAGTGACGCGGTGACCGCCTGGAAATGTACGATCATGGACGCTTGCCGACGCTTACGGACGCTTACGGACGCTGATTCCCGGTGCGTGGCTTTTGCTCCTTCCGCGTGTGACCGTGTCAAACCGTACCCCAGTGTGACTGGGCCTTTAATGCCGTCAATCTGTACTCAATAGGCTACTGTTGGCTTACACTTGACCGTCCCAGGCATGCGCGTTTTGCAGTTGAATCATTCTTTAATATTATGTGCTATGCAAGAACTACCCAGCAGACAAGCGACGCCGAACCAACGCTGGTTCAACGTCCCCCCGGCAAAACTAGAGAACACGACTCAAAGCGGCTCCACTGCTGGGCCACCGTTTACGACGCCGGCCCAACAATAAAACAACATCGGCGCTGTCCGCATCCCCAGGGCAATGCAGGCATCAGCAAGCAAAAACCAAAGCTGGCCCATCGTCTACGAAGGTGAAGTGAAGAACTCTCAACCACAATACTAAAACAAAAGCGGGACAATGCCTCGCTGTGGATAAGACATACAAAAGAAAAATGTTGACACATTTAACCATCTACTTGCCAGGGGCTCATATGAGCAAGCACAACAAAATATAGCTCAATTTTGAAGTTGAAATTATAAATAAATTTTAATTTCCCCTGAAAAATACCCAGTATGTACCTAACGCATATTATTGTAACAATTTCACAATAGTAAATATTATTTCTAGAAGAAATATATATATATATTGATGGTTCAAACAACTAACCAGCAAAGCGACAGCCTGTGACCTGATTTGTAATGCATGATTATGATAACAAAGTGCGTTTTAGGCAGTAAAATTAGCGAAATTGGGTTGAATAACCATGTATAGGACAATATTCAAACATGGCTGACATAACTCAAAGGTTAAAATACACCGATATTTAAAGGAATAAATAATAATAATAATAACGCTAAAATCCTGAAAAAAAACTGGTAAAATCTGCTGATAACACCCAGCAATAGACTGTAATTTAGTCCAACCGTCCAAACAAATGTGCAGCAGGCCATTTAGTTATTCATACAAATATAACCATTTTCAATACTACAATGAATATTGTAATTTTCTATGGTTATGTGCTTAAAGTAATGTGTAAAACCGGACAGACTGTGTGTGTAGATCTTTTCTTTCAAGTTAGGGTGGCAGCTATTTATTATAATAGGAATACTGTATAGAAGGCTCATTTTAGCAAAATCATGATATATTCGAATAGGCTGTAACTCATGTCAATGCCTCTTTCTAGTTCTATATTGGTGTATATTTTCTGAGAAAGATAATGAGAGAAAATAATCAGGTAGGGTGACATTAATAAATCGATAGTAAAATTTAAGTTGTTGATGTCTCAAAATATCTTCCACTTTAAGTATGTTAAGATTTTTAAATAAGGGTTCCGTGTGGGCGAGATAATTACACGTATTACTCTTTTTTGTAATTGTGATATGGTTATATGGTGATGACCCCATATGAGTATTATGTAGTTTATATGTGGTAAAATAATAGTGTTATATAACAAAAGTGAAATATTCTGTGGTAGCACACGTTTCAATTGATTTGACTTGTCCAATTTAGATTTTCATTTAAAGTTAATCCCAAAAAGTTAAAATCTTTGACATGTTTTATTGGAGTATTACTTATATTAAAGTTCGGTATAAAAATTATTTTTTGTGCACTATGAAATATAATGAGATTTGATTTTGTGATGTTTATAGAAAGCATATTCAAACACAACCATATATAAATTTTCTTTAATTCAGCATTTAAAATAAGGACATCCTTATTGTTTTTTATATCATATTTGCTAATGAAAGCCGTATCATCAGCAAACAAAATAAAATAAAATAAATCACTGGAATTATCAACATCGTTTATATATATCAGAAATAAGAGTGGAGATGAGTAAAAAATGACCCTTGAGGGACACCGGTTGTGATGGGCAGCATGTCAGATTTTACTGAATCGATCTCGACATATTGTTGTCTATTTGACAAATTACTGTGGAAAAAATCGTGTGTAATATTTTCAGCTCCGTAATATTCAAGTTTACGTAGCAAAATGTTATGATTTATGGTATCAAACGCTTTGGAAAGATCAATAAAAAATACCTATGGGAACGGAACCATTGTCCAGCTTATAAATTAATCGGTCTACAAATTCCAGAGCTGCAAGCTCGGTTGAATGTTCTTTTCTAAAACCATATTGGCTAGAATAGAATAACTTATTTGTTACAAAGTATTTATATAATTGATCAAAAATAATTCTTTCAAAAATTGTTGATATAGAAGATAATAATGATATTGGTCTACAGCTAGTAAATACAGTTTTATCTCCCTTCTTAAATAATGGCAACACCTTTGCAATTTTTAATTTGTCAGGAAATATTCCTGTTTTTAAAGTCTGGTTTATGATCATAGTAAGTGAAGCTTTAATTTCTGGTATTATCTTTCTCAGTAAAATAGTAGAGATACCATCTTTGCCACAACTTGATTTTAGGTTTAGTCCTTTGACAACTTTTTCCAGAACAGTTTCGTCAACTAGTGTGTGAAATTAAATTTTGATTCATGTTTAAAATTCAAGTAATTATTCACGTTTTTACCAGGATGTTTTTCAATTTATGTGCAAGTTTTGGTCCGATTCCAGTAAAAAATAAATTGAATTCATTTGCAATAGTTACTTCATCCGTTACATTTTCTTCGTTTATTTTAAAAAAGTCTGGAAAATCCTTCTTATTTTTTGTTTTATTTAAAACATCATTTATGATTGACCAGGTTTTTTTTAAATATTTTGATTACAATTTATAAAACTAGTTTGAAAATATTTTTGCTTTGCAAGCCTTATGTTGTGTCTTTATATTTTATTATAATTATTAAAGTTTGTTTTCAATGTTTCGAATTCAGGTGATTGTGGTCTGGATAATTTCATATATTTGTATAGTTTGTTTTTAAATTTGATAGATTTTAATATTCCTTGTGTTATCCAATTACATTTTTTATGTTTATATTTGTTTTACTTGACTGTTTTAACAGGGAAGTTTCGTAATCTAGCATTTGCAATAATGCCATCCAATGCCTCATAATTTGCATCTGGATTAGCATCAACATTTAAATCGATGTTTTCTAATATAGTCGATTTATTTAAATCTATACGAAATTTGTCAATGCTAGCGCTTGTTTGTTTACAAAACCTAATATATTTTGGTGTCTTTTCATACGTTTCCCAGTTTATAGTGGTAAAATATGGTTGATGGTCTGAAAATTTATCAATTAAAATTCCAGAAGTAGTACTGAGCATAGTTTCTGAGTTTCTGCAAAACATATTATCAATTAGTGCTCCTCTAGTAGCTGAGAATCTGGTGGGAAGAGTAATAAGTGGCTGAAAGCTTTAAGAAGTGAGCGCATGAAATTTTGTTGTTACATGATCAACTGTCATTACAACCAGTAAGTTTATATTAAAGTCGACAGCAATAATTACTTCTGATCTTGATTTTTTAAGTGATGATAAAATATTAGTGAATTCTTCAATAAATAAATTATAACTATTGATATTAGTCTTTGGTGGACGGTATATATTACCTAAAATGATATTTTCTGTGACTCCTTCACCCATAGTTCAAAAGAATTGTTAAAATGTTTACAAGTATAATTATATTTTTCATGTAAATAAATTAATAAACCACCTCGTGAACTGCTAGTTTTGCCCTGCGGTATACAATTATAACCTTCAAGTTTAATTAACGACGTGTCGTCATGCTCTGACAACCAACTTTCTTGAATACACAGAGCACCAGAGCGAATACTTGCAATATTAGTTGATAGAATAGTGGAACAATTTTTCTTATTTTTAAATTGAGAGACAAACGTGACATCGTCAACATAAGGAGAGTGATTAACCACAGATTTATCTGTGTCCGAGTCCTCCTCTTCACCCACACCGTTTAATATATTATGTAACAGAGAATTTCTGTGTAAACCCCAAATATTTTCTATCAATTCGTTTTCAAACATCATTATAAAGTGTTAAAAAATACAAGTATACAGCAAAATAAGTTGAGAATTAATACTAATTAAAGAGTCAATGGTATATAAAAATGTTAATATATAAATGTCTGAAAACATCAAAAGTGGAAAAGGTGCATTTTCATACATGAAGCATGAACATAAAACTAGTAAAAGTGCAGGTATATAATGTAACATGTTCATTCTGGAGGCGTTGAAGTGTGACCAGTATGGTGAGAGGGGTATATTTTCTCAATTATTGAAAATATACATATTACATTTAACTAACTGAACGATGAAAATTAATAATAATCCGTTTATAGTAATAAAAGTATGAAATGGTATTGTTTTATTTCACGAGAGAAAAACAATGTTCTATCAATACTACTTAAGTGAGGCTGACGTATATAGCAAACAACGTAATATTGATGTTGAATTTATGAAAGTAATAATAATTTTAATACTAACATTATACACTGTACTCGTTTAAAAAAGACGGCATTTTTGAATTGCTCATTTCGCGAGGAAAATGTTATGTTCCATCAAATACTTATTGAGCGACGTACCTCACACACTAGCTACTGTTTTATTCATTTTGTAAGGAAAAAACAACAACAAAACACAGTCATTTTCCATACATATTTAGCATGTTAAGTAAGTGACTTACTCATAAACTCGCGTAATATTCATGTTGAGCGCATGTAGTAGTAGTAGTAAATCATTGCTTTACGTCACTTTTCGGCACAAAAGGTCTTTTAAGTGACATTATAATACGATAAAAATGTTGTAGTCAATTGATGAGATGAATGATGTACAGATGATGTGAGGGTGGGGGTGATAGGACATGGTGGGTTATTGAGAGCGTTTTCCTTCGCTCGCCCGATAAGGATATACCTCCAGACATGCCCAGACGGCCGGAGACTTGAGTTTCGCTGTGCAATTTAATGCTGAAACTCTGTGGCATTTCGCACATCTCCGCTATCTCCGGGTCGGATAGTCCCCAGAGTAACAATAGGAAGGATCACTCCTTCTGGGTAACTCCATTCATCCCACATGAGAGACCTAATGTCAAACACGCTATTGCCGGTTATTTGGGGCTAACATGGCCTTCATCAGCGCCAGCACTGATGCGGATCAGCGCCAGCACTGATGCGGGTGCTGCATTGGCTCCGCTGTTGAGCAGAGGAGCCAGGGTACACCACTGGCGATCCACCCGAAAATTATAGCCAGATACGAGGAGGCTGCAGCTGCCCTTGCATGATTGCTGTAGACTAGTGCTTCCGTACAATGCCGTACATAGCATCCAACAGACGGAACAGATCCCTAATGACCCTCCTCAGATGGGGGCGAAAAGTACTACTACTAGCAATCATCCCAGTGCCCCTGTTGAGCGCATGAAAAAAAATGATATTAAGTTTCCAATAATAATATAAACTGCTAGTGTTTGAAAGGGTGTGTTTTTTATTTTTTTATTTCTTGAGAAAAACAACAGTATGTGATCCATTAATATTTGTTAGGTGTTGTATTTTAACAGCCAACAACATGTAGAGTGCAATAAGAATTTATGGTATTTTTTTTTTAATAGTGTACTCTTTCAAAGGGTGCATTATTGATTTTATCATTTCGTGAGTAAAAACAAACAAAAAAAACAGTGATAATCCCTAAATGGGTCTACTAATTCAGTGACGCACCTTAAAATTACCGTAATATCCATGTTGAGTGCATAGAGGTGAACACTACAAAAGTTCAAGAATGTAAGGGCGGATTCTTATAATCTACATTGATGGACTATTTAGTTTCTGACGCAGGGCCATCAAAATATCACCAAGTTTATTCTGTCCTTTCCATTTGGATGAGTCAGATGCAGCTTCGTTGCGCATAGACAGTCCTGTTCCCCAAAACTTCTCACGAACTCTATCTTCTTTTCTACCGTATCCAGTAATATCTTCTTCAAATCGGAATGTTGTCCATAATAGCCTCTGCAATCTCACTTAGAATTAACGGACTGTCTTGGAACGACTTATCGGCATTGAAATTTTTCACCTGCATCAGAGTCTTTAAAGAGGAGCGCTTTCTGGTGTTGCAAGCTCTGTTCCATATTGTGATAAATTGTTTTATTCATTTAAAAAGTTCTTTGGTAATGTGTCGAAAAAGGGTAATATTTGCTGAAGAATAGAACACAATTATCCTTCTCGATGGTAGCGGTCTTGGTTGGATTGATTCTATGTGGTAAAGATCCAAGGGTGTCTACAGTGTACACCCTTCCCTGTACAATGAGCATGTCCACATTAACCCTTGCGGTCATATTTCCTTCACGAGCTCGGTGCATAACTAAAATTCTCCTTTTATCCTTAACTTCTTTCGGCCAGTCCTGTGATATAAATATAGATGTATTAGTGTCTTTCAAGAGCTTTTTTTGACATAATTTCTTTTTATGTCACCAAACCAATGAAATTTTGCGATCATCGGCCTATTTATGTCTTGTTTTTTCTTACCTTTTCTGTGACATCTAGAAATGTGTACATTTTTCCAGTTTTCTATTCCAATTTTGCGAAGTGTCCCTCTCACCAGCTGTTTACAGTCATTTGGCGACTCATCATTTGTTTCCACATACCCATGAAAAAGAAGGTTGTCCCTCCGACTAAAACACTCCTGTGATACAAGTTTTTCGCGCAGAGTTTTGTTTTCAATTTTCATGTCTTCAAATTTATGCTGTAAATGATTACATTCTTCGCGTATTTCAGTTATTGCTAGTTTGTAACGTTTACACCAGTGTTGGCAAATGCAGAAGTGGCAGTATCGGCCACAAAGTCAACCGTGTCATTCATATTCGATTCAAACGCTGTTATCAAAGACCAATAAGATGACCGGCTCTCGCCAAAACGTGAAATCGCTTTCAGTGCTGTCCCCCGGTATCGGGGGTTGGAACTAATGCTTTTACATTTCTGTCTGAGAAGCAATATTTGAATATTCAGAGTGTGGCTTTTGTTCCACGTCAACACTTAATGCAATTAATTGGTTCAAATGAACGAATTTTCGGAATATACCTGATTTTACATAGGAGTCATAAAAGTCGTTTAAAAAAGACGGCATTTTTGAATTGCTCATTTCGCGAGGAAAATGTTATGTTCCATCAAATACTTATTGAGCGACGTACCTCACACACTAGCTACTGTTTTATTCATTTTGTAAGGAAAAAACAACAACAAAACACAGTCATTTTCCATACATATTTAGCATGTTAAGTAAGTGACTTACTCATAAACTCGCGTAATATTCATGTTGAGCGCATGTAGTAGTAGTAGTAAATCATTGCTTTACGTCACTTTTCGGCACAAAAAGTCTTTTAAGTGACATTATAATACGATAAAAATGTTGTAGTCAATTGATGAGATGAATGATGTGCAGATGATGTGAGGGTGGGGGTGATAGGACATGGTGGGTTATTGAGAGCGTTTTCCTTCGCTCGCCCGATAAGGATATACCTCCAGACATGCCCAGACGGCCGGAGACTTGAGTTTCGCTGTGCAATTTAATGCTGAAACTCTGTGGCATTTCGCACATCTCCGCTATCTCCGGGTCGGATAGTCCCCAGAGTAACAATAGGAAGGATCACTCCCTCTGGGTAACTCCATTCATCCCACATGAGAGACCTAATGTCAAACACGCTATTGCCGGTTATTTGGGGCTAACATTGCCTTCATCAGCGCCAGCACTGATGCGGATCAGCGCCAGCACTGATGCGGGTGCTGCATTGGCTCCGGTGTTGAGCAGAGGAGCCAGGGTACACCACTGGCGATCCACCCGAAAATTATAGCCAGATACGAGGAGGCTGCAGCTGCCCTTGCATGATTGCTGTAGACTAGTGCTTCCGTACAATGCCGTACATAGCATCCAACAGACGGAACAGATCCCTAATGACCCTCCTCAGATGGGGGCGAAAAGTACTACTACTAGCAATCATCCCAGTGCCCCTGTTGAGCGCATGAAAAAAAATGATATTAAGTTTCCAATAATAATATAAACTGCTAGTGTTTGAAAGGGTGTGTTTTTTATTTTTTTATTTCTTGAGAAAAACAACAGTATGTGATCCATTAATATTTGTTAGGTGTTGTATTTTAACAGCCAACAACATGTAGAGTGCAATAAGAATTTATGGTATTTTTTTTTTAATAGTGTACTCTTTCAAAGGGTGCATTATTGATTTTATCATTTCGTGAGTAAAAACAAACAAAAAAAACAGTGATAATCCCTAAATGGGTCTACTAATTCAGTGACGCACCTTAAAATTACCGTAATATCCATGTTGAGTGCATAGAGGTGAACACTACAAAAGTTCAAGAATGTAAGGGCGGATTCTTATAATCTACATTGATGGACTATTCAGTTTCTGACGCAGGGCCATCAAAATATCACCAAGTTTATTCTGTCCTTTCCATTTGGATGAGTCAGATGCAGCTTCGTTGCGCATAGACAGTCCTGTCCCCCAAAACTTCTCACGAACTCTATCTTCTTTTCTACCGTATCCAGTAATATGTTCTTCAAATCGGAATGTTGTCCATAATAGCCTCTGCAATCTCACTTAGAAATAACGGACTGTCTTGGAACGACTTATCGGCATTGAAATTTTTCACCTGCATCAGAGTCTTTAAAGAGGAGCGCTTTCTGGTGTTGCAAGCTCTGTTCCATATTGTGATAAATTGTTTTATTCATTTAAAAAGTTCTTTGGTAATGTGTCGAAAAAGGGTAATATTTGCTGAAGAATAGAACACAATTATCCTTCTCGATGGTAGCGGTCTTGGTTGGATTGATTCTATGTGGTAAAGATCCAAGGGTGTCTACAGTGTACACCCTTCCCTGTACAATGAGCATGTCCACATTAACCCTTGCGGTCATATTTCCTTCACGAGCTCGGTGCATAACTAAAATTCTCCTTTTATCCTTAACTTCTTTCGGCCAGTCCTGTGATATAAATATAGATGTATTAGTGTCTTTCAAGAGCTTTTTTTGACATAATTTCTTTTTATGTCACCAAACCAATGAAATTTTGCGATCATCGGCCTATTTATGTCTTGTTTTTTCTTACCTTTTCTGTGACATCTAGAAATGTGTACATTTTTCCAGTTTTCTATTCCAATTTTGCGAAGTGTCCCTCTCACCAGCTGTTTACAGTCATTTGGCGACTCATCATTTGTTTCCACATACCCATGAAAAAGAAGGTTGTCCCTCCGACTAAAACACTCCTGTGATACAAGTTTTTCGCGCAGAGTTTTGTTTTCAATTTTCATGTCTTCAAATTTATGCTGTAAATGATTACATTCTTCGCGTATTTCAGTTATTGCTAGTTTGTAACGTTTACACCAGTGTTGGCAAATGCAGAAGTGGCAGTCTCGGCCACAAAGTCAACCGTGTCATTCATATTCGATTCAAACGCTGTTATCAAAGACCAATAAGATGACCGGCTCTCGCCAAAACGTGAAATCGCTTTCAGTGCTGTCCCCCGGTATCGGGGGTTGGAACTAATGCTTTTACATTTCTGTCTGAGAAGCAATATTTGAATATTCAGAGTGTGGCTTTTGTTCCACGTCAACACTTAATGCAATTAATTGGTTCAAATGAACGAATTTTCGGAATATACCTGATTTTACATAGGAGTCATAAAAGAGATCAAATTATTACGTTCATCAAAGACAGTAAATCACATGCAAATTGTGAATGTTTCACGTTAATATCACATGTGTCTTCATTCGGCTACACCATGTACTGCGGGAAAACAATGAACATATTATTACCAGTAATGGAAGGAGAAATAAAAACTTAAAAACTTAAAATTGAACTATAAATAAATTGTGTCATAAAAATGACCGTGTCTTGTTTTCATCCCTTCAACCGCCAAATTATTCAATTGGAATTTTCACTCACTTGAAATTGTGTCTCGCTGACGCTCTCCACAAATTCAAGTGAGTGGAAATTATTCAGATTTGACAAAATGGAGGTCAACTCTTTTCAAATCGTGCTGATTGATGTCATATTATGGCTTTAACATGCTTAAAATGCGGTACTGAATGTAGTAATAATTGAGTGAAAAACCCAATATATGCGGCACCAGCGGTAAAGAGTTAAGATATCAGTGTACTGCTAACGTTCCAGCCTTCAGTGAAATTGATGGCAGTGGTCCGGGAAAGAAGGCTTACATTTTATAATTTTATAATATCGCCTATGTGATCTAAATCGTTTTTTTTAATAATAAAAGCTCGAATCAAAAGACGCGCCTGTCAAGTTATGATTGTTATTTGTTAACAATGTTTTGCCCAGATCTCTTTTTTGGTCGCTATGCTTGAGGACATACCGTCACTCCCCTCCCCTTCTGTGCCCACATATTTGTGTACTTTCTGTACACAGCTCTTCTGTTATTTGAATAAAGACATTTTATTTTCTAAAATTTATCATAATATAAGATGACTTATCTGCTATATTACCAGTTATTTTCGTTCCAAAAATAAATAATGCAGAGATATTGTTATAACTGTCAAACCTAGAAAAAGCATTATATTTTATTTGGAGGTCAAAGTGGTGAGATTATCACTTGTTTTATATGATGATACACTTGCTAAAGCGTAGTTCCAACTCCCGTTAAAAGGGGACAGCACTGCATAATGTATTACACGCATTTGTATGGTGAAATCCGCGTATCAGCGGGCAGTGTTTCAGGCTCAGGCGATTGTACACGTGAGATTTTTGGACTTAAATCCACATTCATATGAATTCATTTTACAACTCCTTTCGCGTCTCCCTCTGCCATTTCATTTAAGCAACACAATCCTTATTACTTTATAATAATAAATATGCGTTTCTGGTGACGTCTTAAAGCTTCTTTGTAGTCAAAAAATTTACAAGATCGATCCTCCCGATCAACCACACTAGTACAGGAGGAATGGACTATTTTTTGGAGTTGAGTTGACACTCAAATTCCTAGAGATAAAAAATATATCAAGGGGAAGGTTCAAGTCTCTAGTTTAAGGTGGCGTATATCGTTTTTGCCGTACGTGGTCGATTTTATTTTTAAATGTACGTTTGTGACGTCATGTCGCTATGGCAATGAAGTCAAATTGGCCAGATTAACTACGAAACAGGGGTCTTGTTCAAGCCACTGCTCGGTATTAGTATGATGCGGTGGCGATTCTCAATGTTTCTGCACATACTACGCATACCTGGCAATAGTTGTAAATATTCATTATGTCGTAAATTCACATTTAATGACCATAAAATAACATAAATCTTTGATACAAGCGAATACATTGTTTTAAAAAAATAATGCACGCGAAATATTGTGGAGAATAAAGTTGTGTGTTATATCTTTATAATTCTGATTACGGAGACCCTTGTATTAATCGCTACATTTGCGTGAGCTAGCGGTAGTAACGTCAAAATAAAAATATGTGCTGAATCGTGTTATTTGAAATTTGCTGACAAGGATCTTGTTGACAAAAAGAAACCAATGGATTCTGTGATAGATGAAACCAAAAAAATAAACTTGAGGAAAGAAATGGTTAATTTAATTAATTACTTAATTTAAAAATCCTTAAACCCTACCTTGTGTTTGTTTTAAATTCAATATGGCCGGCATCACGGTAACGACATTTTTGATACACCCCATGCACTTCATCACTTTTACAATTTGAAAATAATTTATTGTGTGTTTATTCAAGATTTGAGGTGCGAGAAGGAATAATATCAGTTCTTTCCTTGATACTTATCTAAGATTATTGCCATATTGTTTGAGTGATATGAATAATATGCCGTAACTATCTCGTTCTTGAACCTAAAATGTTTTTGGGAGTATTTTTAAGCCTATGGAGTATATATGTTATTATATTGTATTTATCAACATAAATATCAATATATACAAAATGGTCGCCATTGTAGTTAATTATACCATTGTGGGTGACGCTTTGGATCGTTTTTAACTGATTTTCCACTAGAAATATTGATTGAGATTAATGAAATGTACATAATTTTATCTCTAGTAAATCATTAATTATAAACTATAACACGTCTAATTTAAAAAGTAGGCATATCTTGCATTGATTTGAAGCGGGAATTGCGTCGGCAAAGCCTGTCTCAAATAAGTAAACACGCAGCGATTAATGCTAACATAATTATGACCGCATATATATCGATTTTAATATCACTTGAGTGAAATGGGTGAAATCATAAACAGATTTAGCTACATTTTCAATATTTGCACAGAGGAAGTAACAAAAAGATGCTATTATTGTAACATAATAAAAATGCCCTGTACCCGAAAATACATTAAAAATACTAAAATAAAATAGGTCTATTATAGCAGGCGCAATACAAATGTCGTCGATTTGTAATTTAAAACCGCCCAAAAAAAACATGTGTCATTCACCTGGAATTACAGCCAATTGGACAAGAGTGCACAAAGGGTTAAAGTATAATTGCAATTTTGTATAGATTAGATTGATGCTGAAGATATCGATACGCGGGGATCAACCACACGCTCTAACAAAGTTATTCTGTCACGTGTGATGTCTCCGAAACAAAACCACATGGGTGGTAGGGCTGGAAACCATGTGTTGCTTGTTATGTGGTCACCATTCTAGGTCATTTTTTTCACATTATCAGTTTGAGTGGATTCGCTCACAAATACCATTAAATTCAGAAACCGTACAGTATTTCCAATAGTATTAATGTCCAAGCATTCCCTTAGAACATGATATTAGTATGGTTATACGTTTGAAATAGGCCTTAAAGCGGATGCATTAACATGGGATGGGGTAAATTAACATATTGTATTTATCCTACCGATTTATTGTGACACAGTAGAGGTCCCTTACCACAATATTGTTATTTATTAGTAAAAATGAGTTATCATGCATGTTATACACTGTTTGCACGATTTTGCGCATAAGCAGGACTCCCAACTAAATAGTTCAGTTTTTTTTAGTCACTGTGTGGCGTGTTGCTATTGGGAAAGGTGTATTGTGACACACATATAACATATCGTTAAAGGTCGCTAGGCATCAACATTCCAATTGCAGTGTTTTACGAATTTAAACTGTTGTTAGCACAGCCTGACTCCTCACATTTTAAAGTGATGAGTCACATAATACCATGTCCTAACGATATACCGCCATATTCTGACAATAAAATGCTATATTCTTACATTATACTGCCGCATCCCGACATTGTAATACACATCCTGGTCTCAACATAGTCATAGTGCCATGCACAGTGATATAATAATGACGGTAAACTGTTATATCTTGACTTTATAGTGCATATTCTGACTAGTGCATATTGTGTCATATCCAGATATTAAAATGACATTTAATGATGCCAAACATGCATATTTTTACATTATAATGCAAAATCATGACATTATAATGTAATATCATTAATACAAATTACTTTACTTAAAAAATTTGTCCCCTGACCATACAGTGCCCCACATCCTGACATAAAAATGTCATTTCTTGACAACAAATGCCACATGATGACGCCATACTGCCATGTCCTTATATTACAATGCTATATTGGCACACTAACATGCCAAGTCGTGATTATAATGCCACATCCTTCTATTATGAGGCCATATTGTGGAATTAAGCTACCATAGCTACTGATATTATAATGCTATATACTGACATTATAATACCACATTATGACAATAATTATTATAATGTCATAGCTTGGTACACAACTGATATAAAAACTGTATAATCTAATGATATAAGGCTATATTATGATATAAAGTGGCATATCCTGATATTATAATGCCATATCATGACTATATAGTGCAATCTCATGAGATATTATTGCCATATCGAGCCGTTAAAGGGCCATAACCTGACATTATAATTCCACATATTGACTTTATAATATCATATCCTGACAGTCAAATGTGATATCCTAACATGTGATATCCCAAATGTCATATCTTGACATTAAAATGTCATATCCTGACATTAAAATTTCATATCCTGGTATTTCATTGTAATATCAAACCATTTTAGTACAATATCTTGACCATAAAAGGACATATCGTGACATGTTGAAGTGACACAAGTAAGCCTAAAATCATCTAAAAGCCAACATTTTATTTTCGCTTTATATGTCCATAATAATATGTGAACATTTATAGAATTTTGGAGATCTTTTAAATTTTTGGTTTGCTGTGGCAACCTAGCAAGTGTGCCGAAAGCCACAGTTATCACTTTTTTTCGTATTTCTTATTTTGAACATGCAAGTCCGAAATTAAATCTCGTCCTTATTTCTCGAGCAATACAAAATGTAAAAGACTTACGCAATTCTAGTCTATGGACATGTTGACATATTATGGACATATCAAGAAGCCAAAATAAAAATTATGATTTTGTCCTGAATGTGTTGCTTTTAAGTCATAATGTAACGTAGTCCGCGTTTCACGCAAGGTTCGCATGGGTTAGTTTCAGAACTGGAGAGCCTAGCAAAAGCTTATGTATGCTGGTAGCCAGTGTACGCACTGAGATCAACAATTTCATGAAAAATGCCAGGGTAACCCTGTTCAAATGATAAATTTAGTGATAAAGACTGGCGTCTAAATCCCCACGTTAAGGCATTATTCGAATCAGATGTAAATATGTCATTGTAAAATAAAATCATTGATCAAACAATGACGCCTGAATTCATTGCGCAATCGATCGTTCGCGCACCGGATTTTTGGGGCACAACTTTACGAATGGCAATGATTACAGACTCTGTTTCGCACACAGCATCTGTTATTACGGACTAAATGTGAAGTTTAACTGTTATGAAATGACATTTTGTGCGTCAACTTTGAATTCCATATGACATTTGCACTCTCGGAAACAATATCGTGGATTTTAATATTTTGCTTCAGGCAGTCGAGCGCTGATTTATCCTGACTATATTACGCCTACCGTATAGTATTAAAAATATCAATATGAAACTCACATAACTTAGGTATCCTGCTTGTAACAAGACGCTTTGTTAATAGTATAATGCACTCTGAAACTTTTAGTATGTAATAAGCTCGACATTTAGACCTGATAGTTTAAAAAAAAATGATAAAGCTGTCAAAATCTGGGGACGTGTACTTCAATATATCTTCTATCTTATTAAGATGGGAGCCCTCTGAAAAAAAATTGTGAAAAAAAATGTTTTGCTCTGTTTATATTGATGGGGTCTATGAAGTGTAATCGTGGACAGCTGTACACCGCGAAGATGTGGGCGTGGATTGTGAAATTTGTTTGAACAGGGAAATCAATCTTTGCTATCATGGCGATGCGTGAGAGCGATCTACACACTAATTTTGAAAACATCCCAATAAAATGTTAACGACGTAGCTGAAAACAAGCCTAGAATGGCTAAATGAATTACTACACATATTTATACCGTCGCAATCAGTGGCTCAAACCTTTAGTTTCAGACAGTTTGGGCTATACGATATAGAGTTGGTAATCTGCATTATATTGAGCGAATAGATCATTTATTATGATAAAAGTGTCAACGCTCGCATACATGTGACTCAATTATCTTCTATCATTATATTCTATTTTTTTTAAATAAATCATGTGTGAGAATGGTGAATTAAACAAAAATGAAGTAAATTATTCTAATATAAATTATATTTATCTATCATGTCACATAGTTCAAATTTGAATAGTTATTACATAAAATCTTATCTAGCTAAAATAGAAGCAGGCATAGGCCTACATTTTATTTATAATATTCACAAAAAAACACGTTTCTTATCGCTTATTTTGTAAAGAGTTTGATATTAATATTACACTGATTAGACACATTTGTAATATGTTTATGCTTAAGAAGGTAAATCGTTCAGACTTAGGCCCTATTGATCACAGTTTTGACATATTTGGTCCCGTTGTGCGCCTCACTAATACAGATAAACATACATAATACAAAGATGTACCCAACAATACCATGTACATGTATGTGGCAAAGAAAAAAAGGGATAGATAAGTCCGCTATTTTTTGGTGATCATGTGGTCAGCTGCTTCACCACAGCCGAGGCATCCATATATATGCCCATAATAAGAGGAAAATTGTACTACAATCTTGTTTTTGTACTGTTTTAATTGGTGAATAAAAATATGTTTATACCAACTAAATGGATAACATAGAGGATTGAATAAATCACTGAATTAAAAAAATAAAATAATAGTTAAAATTTAAAAGTGTCTGTATATGTAGGCTGCGAATTATGTCGTCTATGCATAGCTAAATGTATCTTGTATAAATAAAAGTTTTATCCTGTGTAGTTTATGTAATATGAATTGGTCTGATTTATGTAACAATAAGCTTTTGCTTTGTTAATTAAAGTTTAGAACATGTTGGAAGCCTTTAGTTAATGATGTGTACCTTTTTACATGATTCAGTTCGAAAACCACCTAAATAAAGTAAAGCTTGTACAAAGCGGATTAAATATTTTTCTTGCACTTAAATTGGTTCGGTAGGAGCCAATAATCCATCTGCTATGTGATCCAATTTAATTTGCTAATGATAAAGGATATATCATTAACATTGTGCTCTGTATTTTCTTACACAATTTTCCTTCTATTTTCACAGGTGATATATATAACGGAAATAAATATAAACTTGTGTTTCTAATGTTGTTGTGTGCATGGTTGCACATGCAGACAATTTTTTTTTAATATCAACATTAATTTTAGCAAATTAGAAAATAATTTTGATATGGTCTAACTGTTAATCAACAATTATAATAATATGTGTTACCCCATTGACACGAAATGACACAGCTCTCATTGATTGTTAGTTAATTGGAAAGTGATAAAACATATATATTAAAACAAAACCACAAATAAAATGTCACTCTATAACTCTAACTTAGAATAAAAAACGTCTGGAAGCAATCATATCAGTTTAAAGTGTGTGTGATAACCTTAAGAATTCAGCAACCACAAAGTGACATATCAAGTACGTGCTGCTGAACATGTCCGGTATGAATACTGTATACTTGACATTATGATACATCGAGATACATTATTGCACTTTATAGTATATTTGAATTTTATAATAATTATAAGTCAGCTATGCGTTTGCATTTTTTTGTGATGATTCTCAAGTGACTTGGATCATTGTTAACATTTGAGTTAAATATGTGTATTTATTGAGCTTATCGTGTTTAAAAAAATAATATGTGTTTTTTGAATAATAAAATCGACATATTGCCAATAGCTGGCTTACTGTAAACCGTGACAATGACGAAGTACTGAAGAGGTATTGTCAAACCATGTTCACCTCAGCACGCATCTTCTCCTTGGGGATTAGAATCATTAACATAGGAATTAGGCATAGTTTTATTGCTTCAGACAGGCGTATACACATAGCGAGATTTGACAAACCATCATGCGCATAGAATGATTCGTATATATGATAAGTTAGTATTTTATTATTTGGTAAATTTCCCTTTATATTGACCATATAAACTATAATTTGAATGTGTCACACTTTGAACTATCTTTCAGCTTACTAATACCACTTTAACCAGAATTTAATCATAATTGGACGAGAACAGAAGATAGTTTATTGTGTGATTTAAATTGGCATTTGATATTGTTTGATTATAGTGTCCGTCTATAACAATATTACTACAAACGGTTTTTCTGTGCCAGATTGAAAAGCAAAGGCGGTTTCAGGACGGTCAAGGATGCGAAGTCTGATTTTGACTGAATAAAGGGAACTGTCAAAATGTCTCTAAGTTGGTCCTAATATTTTATTTTTAGACATATAAAACACATATGTATTCCTTCTAATCTGTTAATGTAAACATAATAAATGTAGGCCTCAAATAACCGAATATTATGGTTAAAGCGTTTCATTATCAACGTCAATTTTGTCATTGCAGCACAATTCTATGAATTGTATTATATATTTTTTTGCTAATATTATAGTTTTGGCGGCTATTGTGTAAATAAAAATGAAGAAAACAAATTTATTTGACACAATATTATAATTTCTCGTGCAAGTTAGATCCACATCTAGAATTTGCAAGGGAAGGGACATAGCTGTAATTTTAACTGAAAAAAAAGGGGCGGTGGACATTTTTTTAAATTTAAAGTAAGATTATTTTAATTTTTATTCCGGAACGCAATAAGTTGGCTTCCTCTTAATAAGTCCGATAATTCAAAATATTTTTTTTTTCGTTACAAGTTACAATTAAAGTCGATTGTGGTATTTTTTATAAATTAAAAAAACAAAAACATTAAACATGAAATTTTAAAATCGCAATTTTTTTTCCTCGTGGGCTCCCATCTTACACTGATATAACATCATCATACCTATACTGTGTCAAAATTTCAGAGCTTTATCACCATTTTAAACTATTTTTAGCTTATTACACCCACTATATGTTTTGGTGACTGATCACGTTTTGACATCGCCTGCAAGTCTTACATTTTGACAAACATCACTTTTCCATATCTCGGGATACTATAGGCCTACACTAAGCAACTACAAAAGAAAGATTTGAAAACTAGTATCTTGCCGGGTATATATTGTGAAAATGTGTGGCTCCCTGACATTAATCCCTCAAAAAGGCAACTTGTTTGTGTTTCAGGTGATATTTTTCGATGAAAAACGGGGTGAATATGAATTACGTTTTCAAGGCCTTGTTAGCAGCTTACATTCTTTCTGCTGTTCGTTTCTATTCACCCCACCGTTCCTATTCATCCTATTCTATTTTATTATGAAGATTCTATATTTTTGTGGGAAATGTTCAGTTGTTTGTTTTAAATATACTTGTTTGTTTCTGTTCACCCCATGTTTGGGTTATGCCCATAAGGGACTGCGGTAGACAAAATGTTAATGTTCCTACCCCGTTTTGGGGATGACTCGGAACATCGCAGTCGTTTTTTTTCTAAAATACCACCATAAGACACCCCATGTGTATGGGCATAAATCTCCCGTAAAATATTTCAAGAAAAATAGTTAAAACTCTTCTTTGTTCAAATTCCCCACAAAGACATACCCCTGGAACATAAGTTTTTTTTAACAAAAATCGTAATGTAATTTTGCAAGTAGACCCCCATAAACAACCATATATGCGGCTTCATAAAACCTGGCACATAGCTGTATAACCCTCAGAGCTTTAATGTGGCATAGATGTAAGATGACACCAAGGTAATCTCAATGTCATTTCAAGTCAAATAAACTTATTTTTTAATGCATTGAGAACATAGCCGGTTAAATCCTCATATCTGAATTATGCTTAAAACAAACGTTCCTAAGACGATTACATATTTGACATTAAAACTGCGCGTGTTAAAGTGATCTAAATGTGTGAAATGGCGGCCATCTTGACGATGTTCCACCGAGCTGATTTCTGATATTTTCGTTTTGGGCGTTGCCGAGAGATATCATAGGCCTACATTTTCGAAAAAAAAATCAGCTTGGACTTGCCCAACTCAATCCCCCAAAGTGGCTCTATACTCACCTGTTGTGCACAGGACATAATGAGCTGATCGTACATTTCTATAGTGTAGTATAGTTTTTTTGAGTGTAAAATTAGCTTTCAAAGGAAATCATCGACTGAATGAAATATGGTATAATTATGATGGTAAGATGTTACATACGCATACATGAGGGACGCCCACTGCCAGGATTGGTTTTAGAACATATATAGTCCATCTATTTGCCTAGCATTATCAACAATATATAAATAAACTAATAATTAAGCATATGAGCGGTGCAAATATTCTGATATATTCATCGTGTTCATTACATGTACATGTAGACTTAGCTTGTGTAAATGTTATCTGCAAACTTTAATTCTCCGAGTACGTTGAAATCACGCGACGGATAAAATATTATTTATGGGCTGACATCCAGGAATAATCTGTTGTCTCAGAATAATTATTTCTACATCAAAATGTACAAATTATTATACAAAGGATATACTTCATATACAGTATATATAGTAGAACAGTAGGCTTTCACTAAGACAGAATAGTCGCTGGCGTTGATTTTGGTAGGGAAATGGCATATTGACGACACCACGGAAACATATAAATTGCTACATACTACTGCTATTTGGAAATCCTAATAAATATGTTGAATCGGTACCGCACAAAATCCTAAAGATAAATCGTTGGCCTACTGTGTGGACTCGGCTTTAGTTGCCAGTAAGTGTCTGATGATGAATCAACATTTCATGCTCTACAGACACGGTTCGTCTTGATACTATAAGTGTTGTGCCATGCTACAAATTCTGACGTCTGAAGTCTATCCCGGCACTGAAAAAAAATAAAAAGTATAATGGCCGTAGACCTTTTAACGTAGGTATTGAAATGAAGCGGAAAGACCTCTAAACTAAGACATTTAAAATGGTTTCAAAGTGAAAACCCCCGTGATCTCTTATTTTGCATATAAATATTCCAGCGCTTCAAGGGTTAAATAGAGAAAGAGAGAAACGATAATTTATTTTAGCATGTGATTTTAGGTTTCCAGAGCTGAACACAGCTTTTGGTATGATATTGCTTGGAAACATGAGTATAATATAATTATGTTACCTCGAGTATACCATGTAGACTCTATACCCCTGTATACTGTGAAGAGAGTGCATCCATGATGAATAACAATAATGGCCGTGTTGCATAGTTTCTGTAGTCGCATGATCAGTCTTGCTATGTGCAGTTATATTGTGTTAGGCCTACCGGTACTTGTTATGTGGCCTACAATTAACCCCAATTTTTGTGACAATTTATTACAAAGTGAGCTAGACTGTGGGAAATCACTTATTTTAGTGATGTTGAGCATGAGATATAAATTCTTGAAAAGAAACAGTATTCAGCTACTAGTCTTATTCAACTCATACCGGTAGGCTATTGTGTGTGCGTGTTACATAGGCCAAAATGCCCCACCCTACAAACAGAACATTTTGTATAACATTTGTAGGCCTACAATGTTATACAAATGTTTTGTGTTCACTGGGCAGTTATGGAACATCTATTCTATAGATATTTTTAATTAAATCACGTTTTATTTCAAACTCGACAAGGCTGGTTGCATATAGTGTGAAAATATATTTTTTGTGACTTTTCCAGCGGTATATCTTACTTGATTATAAAAAATCACATGTCCACATACACGATTTGCAATATTATGGGCTATCGTGTCTCTCTTATTCAATTCACGAAAAAGTGACGTTGCGGCCATGCTGTTGTGATACAGATGTACGTTATATTTATTGGTATAGGATCACGTGCATATCGTACATGAAACTAGGCTTTCCCACGTTTTACGGTGCCAAATAAAAAATGTATATTCTCATAGTGCACATGCTGACAATCTTTGAAAGATAATGCAAAAATGACGTGGTACATAAAACGTGACGTCACAAATGTACGTTTTTTTGCACAACTCGACCACGTGTCGTAAAAATGAAATATATGACGTGAAACTACAGAACAATACATTTCCAATGATATATTATTTATCTCTGGGAAAAAAGAGAAATGTTTTATTAATACAAATTAAAAAAAATATAATAATGTTTAACCTATTTTATTAAAAAAATATTAGACCTAAAGGCCCAGTCACACTGGGGTACGGTTTGACACGGTCACACGCGGAAGGAGCAAAAGCCACGCACCGGGAATCAGCGTCCGTAAGCGTCGGCAAGCGTCCGTGATCGTACATTTCCAGGCGGTCACCGCGTCACTTTTCGCGGCAACCGCGTCCATCCGTCGACTGCCGCGAATCAACTTCTTGTTCAAAAATTCGTGGCCAAGCGTGGCTGTCCGCGGGAGCCCAATCATCCGTGAATCAGCGTAGAGACACAGCGAGATGGTGTACAAACACCGTGAACATCGTACATATACCGTAGGTATCGTGGGCGTGCGCGACGGAGCGTAGACAAGAAATGGCTCACCCTGCACACCTCTCCAAGGCGGAGCCCCTACACTGGCACACGCTGTCCCTACGCTGTTCTACACTGTTATACATTAGCCCACGCTACCCTACGCACAGCGCAAAATATTTTTGGTGTTGCACCGTGAGACGGTCAGCGTAGGGGATCCGTAGCTACTGGCTGCGCTTAGTCACGCCTAGTCACGCTGCCTACGGTCTCTGTACTCCATGTACGGTTGATGTACACCGTTTGACGACAAATCACGCTTACTCACGCTATGGCACGGTATGTCACGCTGCCTCACGCTGTCTACGGTGTATGTACGCCATCTCGCTGTGTCTGTACACAATTTTGCGGTGTCCGCCACCGAAATGTGCCAATTTCCGAACCGCATATGAAAAGGTCGTGGATCGGAGTATTTTTCATTCTTCCCTGTTGACCTTCCCCAAGTTCCATCTGCTCTGTTGCTCTTCTGTTGCTCCATCATTGTCGTCGTCCTCTCTGGGTAGTGCTGTATAGATTGTTTCTCCAACATGGATGTGGTACAATAACACGCACGTCAAATGCAGTTGAGGGCTTGGCAGCTGCATGCAGTTGGCAGAGCATTGACGAATTACTACTGTGAAACTTGGTCTCATGGCAAAAGAGAAGGGAAAGCAAAAAAGAATAGCCGCAAAGAAGCAGTTATATGAAAGAGAAATTCCCGATTTTTTATTTGCTGAGGGCTTAGAAAAGAAAAGGCAACGCTGCAGGGAAAAAAGCCGCAAAGAAGCAGATATAAGGACGAAATTCCCGATTTCTTATTTCGGACATGCATGTCCAAAGTAAGAAATACGGGAATTTGGTCTTTATATCTCGCTTAACTGCATGGTATAGGCCTATAAAGCGCAACACTAAAATTAAAAAACGTATACGCAGTTCTAGTCAATGGACATATTTACATCATAATGGTCATGTTAAGAAGCCAAAATAAAAATACAGATTTTTTTATTATTTTAGCCTGATTGTCGCTTTAGTTATGTTCGCGAGAATACTGTGGAGCATATCATGTTTCCAGACGTGCAGTAGGTCCCGTATACACTTTTTAAAGCTACATGGTCGCAAGATAGTTAGAGGCTAGAGCCCTTTTATTTACGCTGTTTAAGCTATTTTTGTCTCTCATTTAAGCTTGAATTATATTTATATCCGTGTTTGTAATTCCCTGATTATTTTAAATAAACATAAATCTAAAATGAACTCGGACCTCCTGGGACCATTGGCGGTCGGTTACGCAATGCTTGGCGCCGTCAGTAACAGTAACAGTGGCTAGTTGAGTGTGTCGCACCATTTCAAGCCTACGGGCTTGGTAGTTAGGCTATCATATGAACAATATAACATCCGTGATATGATGTTTTATTACACGATTTGGAAAAACATAATATTAGTGTTGTAGTGATTTATTGCACGATATAAAAAATTGCAAAGACATCGTGTTCGTGTTGTAACGTTTTATTACACGATTTAAATAGAAAAATGTATAGGAACATCGTGCTCGTGTTGTGATGCTTTACTGCCCGATTTAAAAAGATTATTATTTCGTGCTTTAATGCTTTATTACACGATTTGAATAAACATGTAACTTTGTTAAATAATTTATAAATTATATTAGCGTAATAGATTTAAAGCTGTTGCATAAATATTTGTATATGCTGACACGGATCACTGTCATTATTGATAGTTAACCGACAAGGCTGATTAACAGGCATGTTCAAACTCCTCCCATCTCACTAGACCTTGTCTCGTATGACCGCGCGTCGAGAGTGATATTTCCCGAGATTTGAGAAGTAAACTGGCTTATCCCAAAAAACACCATTTTTTTAGATATACTATGTTTAGTTTTATTAATAGGCATTATTCATGTTAATCTATAGTATCATTATTATTTATTATTAAAGGCATTTATATTGCTTTATCTCAATTGATTCTAAGGCGCATAAGCCGCAAAGATCAAAATAATTAAGTGGAATTCGGAAATTGGTTTAGGCAACTAAAATTAACATCTGACGGGCCCACATGACTACCATAGTTTTTGTGGGTATCCAGGTATCTGGACACCTGGAATGAGATATAATTTGAAGTTATCTTTTGCTATAAAGATATATTTGAATTTATATATCAAATATTATAACATGCATTGCAATAAATACAAATTGAGAATATCTTTCATATAGGAAAAATATATTCTACAATGTAGGCCTACATTTGTTACACAACGAGAAATAAAAAAGGAATAAAATAAATATATATATCTTGGCATAATATACATAAATTCAAATTAAAATAGAATATTGGACAAGACAGTGTGAAACATGCGGACAAGCGCACGGACCAGCATGTACAAATCCAATGGGAAAAGTCATGTGCGCGCGGCTTTTAAAATGTCGTATAAACACGTGGACGTGCGTGGGTTGTCGCACTTTTGTGTGCACACACGGTCTCTATGTGCAGGCAGACCGTCGCGTCGTGTAGGCATTCCGTCTGGACGTGCGGTGAGCGTACACACACCGTCTCCAAGCGTCGCCATCGCGTCAGACTGTCTCCATTCGTCGATTCCCGTGAGTGAGCGTCCGTAAGTGTAGAGACACCATAGGAAGTGTGCATGAGTGTACACGTACCGTAGGTGGCGTACGCACGCCACGTGCGGTATGCGGTATGCGTACGCCACCTGCGTACGCCATACGGTACGTGTGCACTTATCCACGCTCATACACGATTCAGACGCTCACAGACGATCTCTACGGTATGCGTACGCCATTTTTCGTCCGTCTGGGTGTGTAGACACACCGCGCGGATTAAAACACGCGGTTGGAGACGGTCTGATGCGGATTGCCGATTTCGGCTATTTTGCTCAAACCGCGGGCAGCGTGTCAATCCGCGTCTCAGTGTGACTGTAGCTATATAAGACAAAAGCTCACGATTGTTGCATAAAATCAAGTGATGTCATGTGTACAAAGCATGTCATTTTTGTGTGACTACCTAGGCCTATTCTCTATAATTTATACAAATGCTGGATATTGAACGGCATCTACATGTGTATATCGCAGCTCATAAATGATCCACCTTTATAAATATCCAGTAGAAATTTGTGAAAAAGTGACGTCAAAACCATCACGACATGACGTCACAAATGCACGTTTTATGAAAAACTAGACCACTTGCCACAAAAACCGTTCAAGCTACGTAAAACTAGACGTTCATACCTTTCCAGCGATATATTATTTGTCTCTAGGAATTTAAGTGTCAACTAACTCCTTAAATAACGTCAATTTTCAGATTTCCTCCTCTACTACACGTCTCAACTAGTGTAAAGCCATCACCATCCATATAATCAACGCTTCTCCACTTTAGTATAACAACAACATTAAATTATGTAGCATATGTATATATGTATATGATAGGCGAATAGTATTAGACCTGTAATCAGGCTGAAGGGGTAAAATATGCCAAAGCTGAATTTTTCAGGAAACCTTCCAAATACCATTAGAAACAACATGCTAAAACTCCCCGTGATTCCCACTGGAGCCTTTTCCATTATTCAATTGCAAGATGGCGTCCAAGATGGCCACCAAAATGTTAAAACCGCTATATCTCGGCATGTAATCAACATAACGTGATGATTTGATATTTGTACATTTTGATATAAAAAATATGAAGTTATGTATTAAAAGGTGGTGGGGACGAGGCAGTACAGGGCGACGATGAAGCGTTAAATGGCAATGGGAAAGCGTTAAATGGCAATGGGACAGCGCTAAAGTGCGTTGGGGAACACTTTATTCAGTCAAAAATTATAGCTAAATAATATGATAGCCATAAATATGACATTTAACCATCAACATTGTACTACAGGAAATGCAGTTAAAAAACCTCATCAAAGATATGGATTACACTTGTTTCTATTTTTATTTGTGTAAAATGTTTTTGGAATGAGACTTTGGGTCTAGCTACTACCAGAAGAGGATTTTATAGCCAAAATAAAATTGAAACAAGGTATTACATTGTGTTATTTTAATCTGTTAGAATTATATTTTTGCTCCTTTGACGTTGAAATTGACATTTCGACTTTGAAGATGAGGTTGAATCACTAAAATAATACCAGAAAGGGATCTTTCAGTAGGATAGTTAAGGTCGGTTACCTCTTTTTACACGAAAAACGAGTATTACACTTGTTCTTACTTAACCCTACAAATGACCTGTTTGTCATTGAGAACCTTTAATCTTCAAAAAATTATATTTATTTTTACATTTTGACCTTGGAATTTACTTTTTAATCTTAAAGAAGTCCTTGAATCACCAAAATAATACCATAAATGAATTATCCAGTTGAAACCGCCTGCAAAAGAAGTATTACATAGTTGTCAGATGATGATGTAAGTGGATATTAATTTATATTTGTTACAAATATTATTTTCAGGAATTTGACCCTAAAATAAACCTTTTGACCTTGAAGGACACCTTGAATCACAGACATAATACCATAAAAGGATTTACAAGTCGAGATCCCATGAAAATGAGATATTACATGCTCTTAGATTTATTTGGTAAAAATCATTTTTTGATTATTTTACCATTGACCTTGGATTTTGCCTCCTAGCCCCACCACCATCTTAGATTTTTGACACTGCCTAAATGTCATTTAAACTTTCCCAACTCTTAAAAACATGGATTATAAATAATTTTGGGCAAATACACCTTTCCCAATAGCAACACGCCACACACTACAGTGACTAAAAGCTGAACTATTTAGTTGGGAGTCCTGTCACACTTCTATAAAACACGCCACACAGTGATTAAAACTGAACTATTTAGTTGGAAGTCCTGCTTATGCGCGAAATCGTGCAAATAGTGTATTAGGATGGTTTTACGGATTTCCACTGACAATTGCGGCCATCTTGGAGATGACCTGGTATTCATCCATTTTTAAGGGTCAGATTTTGCTAGATTTTTTTTCTGTCATTCACTATTATGTCCAGTAGGATAGAAAACCATTGAGAAACCTTTGGTCATAATATTTTGGAGGTATTAACATTTTGGGGGCCAACTTGGACGCCATCATGAATAATGGAAAATAAAATCACGGGGAGATTCAGTATACATGTTATTTGTAAAGGTATTTCGAAGGTTTCTTGAAAAATTCAGCTTTGGAATATTTTTACCCCTTCAAAACCCAATACTACTCGCCTATAAGCTTATATATATGATGCATGATAGAAATATGTATGTCCCAGCTTTGTATACCACTTGTTCTCTGGCTGCCAACGTGGCAACCGAACAACATAAAATCAATAATTTTGTAAACACGTATTAATTAGTTAGTAAATAAATACCATTTAAGTCATTATGTGTCGTCAGCTTGTAATTATCAGTTTGGTTTCTAATTTTATTTTGACCACTGGTCAGTGTGGACGTGGCAGGAAATGACCATGGTAATCGTGATGTGGAACAATCGGGGGGTCAATGTCCTTCACCTTAGGGTTAAAGTGTCACTTTGAAATCCGTTGGTCTTGTCACTTTTAGTCCAGAAGTCAAGAGCTCAACAACTAATTCACACAAGACTCAAGAAAGCAACCGGTTGGTCTATAATTATTTAATATCAGTTTTATACTGTTTCGGTTTAATTTAAAGCAACAATGACAAAGTTATTTATTTATCAAATGTATTCTATAAAATAGGTCTACATTTAATTAGTTTAAAATGAATTGTTTATTTGAACATGGATTATTAAATAAAATAATCACTATTATTATTTATGTAAGCTAGCGAGTTTATAGCAGGTATAATGCAAGCTTCATTCGGCTGTCATAACCTCTCAATACGGTTTGTTATGCTGGGTATAGTACAGTGTAGTACATGTACAACTAGCGCATGACGGTCACCGAAGTGTGAAGTAATTTAATTCACTTAGAGTAATGATTCTTACATTGTATAATGTAATTTGAATGTAGGTCTTTATATCATTATGTTCCATTCATATTTACGTGAATTATCTTACTTAAACATCCAATAAATCGATATTCGTCTGACAATTTGATAAATATTCCTTGACATTTTGTATGTGCTAGCGTGTATTAAAAAGATTAGGTAAAATCCACTCACCAGGTGGGACTGTAGTAGTTAAACTTGGACTACAATTGAATAGAAATTATTTCAATATTTCTTATTTCGTTTATTGCCTTCATCTAGACATGTATTATGTATTTATCATGTATTCTATTTTCGTAGATATTTATAATCGGCAGAAAAATAAATGCTGTATAAAAGCGTTTGCTGATTCATTGGTTTTGGGTGTTGATAATTTATGATATATATATTCACCTCCGCCAGAAAAGTAATGTTTTTTATTATGTTGGTTGGTCTGTCTATCCGTAGGATAACTTATAGATAGATAGATATTTATTGACGACGGTAAGTCTATGCAGACTTATGCGTCATTATATACAGTAAACGGATCTGTATGAAACTTATACCTAAGCTGTGTTTCGGGCCAGGAAGAACAATTGATTAAATTTTGGGGACGGTCCGGATTACGATCCGGATCACATGGATTGGTGGTAAAGTACTATTAGCAGAGATTTGTATTACATCTCGAGTACAAAAGGTTTGATAGTTTAAGTCATCAGCTGATGGTATGGGGACCCCAAAATGGCCAATCCTAAATTTTGAAAATGGTGCGTTAAGTAGGGGGTGGCACTTGAAATATCCCACAAAATCAGTTTTTATCACATTTCGAGTACATCAATGTGCTGAAAGTTTCGTTTTTGGGTCTGTGACTACATATATGCAAGTCTTAAGTGACGCAATTGGTACAAAACCCATTCAACCCATTAAAGCTCAATTTTTTTAAATACTGCTACCCAAAAAAATTCAACATCGATGTGTACAATTATGTCACTAAATTTCAAATCTGATGAAAAAAATGGTCCACGATACTAGAAAGTTGACCTCTTACACTGGCAACTTTTGTTGCCACTGGGCTTTAAGGGGGTTTAACATATCACAAACCACCACCACCAGTAGCCCTATTTATCAGCAACACAGAACCCTCTGTATATATTATCTTAACGTGATGAATAATATATAGGCCTAACTTCAAGTTGTGTAGATCATAATTGAACTGCTTATTAATTATTAAAAAAACGCCTATATATTCGCATATGACGTCAATATTCATAATAGAAATATCCAGTTTGCAGTTGGAAAGAAGCTACCAGGTACCATACTAGTATGCGACGGTATCATACTAAAATTTGTGTAGCATCCCATCTGATATTGTCTAGGTGCGATGTCACATACGGTGCATTCTGCCACAAAATTTGCATTTTGACAGGTGTCAAAATCTCAAAAGGGGCCAAATAAGCAGTGCGGTATGGACGGAATGTTAGGGGTTGGTAATCACATCAGCCATTATCTACTATCTATACTGAACACATTTTAAGTGGATGACAAAAAGATAAATTGTTTATTACAGAAATACAGTAAAAACAAGACTACATAAGTCCAGGAGCTCCCGCGACGAATTAGAATTTGATTTAAGCAATTTTGTGTAGGGTTTTTAATGTAGTCCTAGGCTAGGTCAAAAGTCAAGACGCAAGACAACTAGGTCTAAGAAGCTCAGTCTAAGAGTAAGATAAGAACTAGACAGTCTGTCAGAGATTGCAAACCTCCATTGAAATTAATGATTCTAATCAGTATCCCAGTAATGGTCTACCTATCTGGCACGGTTTACCCGATATCAGGCCAATCGAGCTATCTAATAGCTGATTTACGGTCATTTTGAATTCGATATAAACTAGTTAAAAACTTAGGGTGCATCCTCCCCCGAAACCTCAAATTTTGTTTTATAGTAATGGACTAACATCTAACACAGTTTGCAAAATATTGGCCATGTGAAAGTGAATAATGGCCTAAAGGCGGCCATTTTGAATTTGATCAAGACAAAATTTTCCAAGATGCATCCTCAGCTGAAATCTCACATTTCATTCTATAGTAATGGTCCATCTAGCACAGTTTACCAAATATCGCCCATGTGAAAGTGAATAATGGCCAATAGGAGGCCATTTTGAATTTGATCGAGTCAAAATTTTTCAAGATGCATCCTCTCCTGAAATCTCACATTTTGTTTTATAGTAATGGTCTAGCCATCTAGTACGGTTACCAAAAACCGGCTATGTGAAAGTGAATAATGGCCGATAGGCGGCCATTTTGAATTTGATCGAGTCAATTTTTTTCAAGATGCATCCTCTCTTGTAATCTCACATTTTGTTTTATAGTAATGGACCAGCTATCTAACACGGTTTACAAAATATCAGCAATGTGAAAGTAAATAGTGGCCGATAGGCGGCCATTTTGAATTCGATTGAGTCGAAAGTTTTTAAAAGGCATCCTCTCTCGAAACGTCACATTTTGTTTTATAGTAATGGTCTAGCTATCTAGCACGGTTTACCTGATATCAGGCCTATCGAGGTAAATAATGCTGATTTTCGGCCATTTTGAATTCGTAAGTTAAAACTTTTCAGGGTGCATCCTCCCCCGAAAACTCACACTTTGTTTTATAGTAATCAGGTAATGGTCTAGCCATCTAGCACGGTTTACCAAATATCAGCCATGTGAAAATGAATAATGGCCGAAAAGGCAGCCATTTTAAATTTGATCAAGTCAATTTTTTTCAAGATGCATCCTCATCTGAAATCTCACATTTCGTTTTACAGTAATGGTCTAGCCATCTAGCACGGTTGACCAAATAACGGCCATGTGAAAGTGAATAATGGCCGATAAGCGGCCATTTTGAATTTTATCGAGTCGATTTTTTTCAAGATGCATCCTCTCCTGAAATCACACATTTTGTTTTATAGTAATGGTCTAGCCATCTAGCACGGTTTACCAAATAACGGCCATGTGAAGGTGAATAATGGCCGATTGGCGGCCATTTTGAACTTGGACGAGTTGATTTTTTTCAAAATGCATCCATCCTCTCCTGAAGCCTTACAATTTGTTTTATAGTGATGGTGTAGATATCTTGAGCGGTTTTCATGATATTTCACAATATCAGGCCTGTCGAGGTGAATAATGGCTGATAGGCGGCCATTTTGAATTTTATCAACTTCAAATTTTTCAAGATGCATCCTCTCCTGAAACCTTACAATTTCTTTGATATTAATGGTGTAGCTATCTTGAGCGGTTTTCATGATATTCCGCAATATCAGGCCTGTCGAGGTGAATAATGGCCGATAGGTGGCCATTTTGAATTTTATCAACTTCAAATTTTTCAAGATGCATCCTCTCCTGAAACCTCACAATTTGTTTTATAGTAATGGTGTAGCTATCTTGAGCGGATTTCATGATATTCCGCAAAATCTTTCAGTCGGATTTACCGATAATATAAATTAGGTCAAAGTGCTGGGTCAACTTCAAGGTCAAGGTCCAAAAACCTGAAAAGGCACAACTAGGGACCTTAGAGAACATGTATGTGCAATATGACTGTCATCGGCTCAGTACTTTTCGAGATCTGCTCCGGAAACGAAGTGCGCGTCAAAACGTCTAAATAGGTCATAGTTCTGAACCAGAAGTAGGTCAAAGTTCAAATACCCCAAAAGGCACAACTAGACCCCCTAGGGGTGTTGTGTGTAAAATTTGAAGACAGTCGGACAAGTACTTTCAGAGATATGCTCCGGAAACGAATTGTTTACGGACGGCCCAACGGCCCAACGCCGTCACATCATCATTTTCTCCTCTGCAACCTTGCGTATTGAATTCAGATAAAAAATATTTTAACCTGTCTATTAGCCACCTGGAAGTAACCCACATACCAAAAATTGTTATCCTAGCTTATTTTCTTACAAAGTTATAGGCAAAAGAAGAGGCCAAAAAAAAACGGAGGTAGAATCCATAGCTCCCTTCGTCTCACCTACGGTGACGGCGGGAGCTAACAAAATGGCGGCCATTTTCAGCCCTAACAACTTATCTATAGTCAGGTCGCCGAGAGTGGAACCTTGCAAATGGGTATATACAAATTTTTTTGCGGATTATTGATGCATGATATGTCTTGATTGATATGAGCAAACATGCCAGTCTGGCACCTTTGAGCATTTTTAATTATCACTTAAAATTCAAAATGGCCGCCGTCAGCTCATGAGAAATCGACGTACATACTGAGTGTGGGGTAGAAATTTGGGTGTCAGAGCTGAAAATTGACCTGACTATCCCCAAATAGTCATATATCGCTCTCTTAAAATTTCACATGAATCCTATATCGCGTTTGACAAAAAAAAACGGCAAAAATCCAAGATGGCCGCCAGTGGATATTTTGAAAAAAAAAATTAACTAGTAATCCGATTATGAAGTGTGATATGTCATTTCTGACTATTTTGGGGGCGTGGAACCCACTTCTGGACCTCGAGTTACAAGTATAGGCCACATGAAGGTCAAAACATGCTCACAATCCGTTATAGTGAAGTACATTTTTTACTAGTAGTTCAATAGTTACATGTGATGTGACCAACTTTGTGGCGCTAGTATCAATAATGTCATTCTAGGCATCAATTATCCGATGAACATTAGATTATTGTGTCATTTTAGGTGAATTTGGTGACTGTGAATCTATTTGAGGGCATAAAAGTAGGCTACAATTGGAGTCCTCAGTATCTTTTAAGTACAAACTGGATGTAGATAAAATTAAAAATTGGCTAGTGGATAGAATTAAAATATGAATAAAAAAAATTCTCAGTGTTTCATGTAGCCTTTCTAGCAGGGCGCTGCGCCATGCTGTCCTTCATGAGCGCCACGTTGCCCATCATCTATTGAAAAGGCGCCATGCCCCTTTCAACTATTGTCACTTCCAACTCAAACCCACCCTAGTCAGTGTGACTGATTAAACACCTTCATAACGATTATACTTGCCATTCACACCTATGATGTAACTCACGCCTGATGTAGTGTAGGTGTGTTCACAGTGGTCGCCATAATTTTAACTTGCGGGGGGTACTGGAAATGTCTCAGTATTGTACCCCCAATGATAGGTGTCCCTTCTAAATCCAATATGGAACACTGGTTTCTTATGGTTTCATATGCTCGGAATGCAATGCCATGCAATAGTATTTTATTGACTAAAACTTGATAATCTGTCGCTCACAATATGTTCCTTTAGAGGCATGTAGCCTACGTACCATCATCATATTCTCCTTTATTGTGCTTGCATGAAACTGTTTCGTTGCGACGCTGGGACAGCATTAAACCAACATTGGTTCTACTTTGTGTGTTTTCCGGCAGCGCTTCCAAGGGGGTAATAAGAATTTTGATGCCACCTTAAAGCAGCTCCCTAGGGAGGTGTTACGTCTGTTGCATGCTGCATGGCATGGTACATAATCAATTTGTCCACAGCAACCATCCAAGCGTATATGCAGCCTCCATGAGTCCGGTCATACCTTCAGCGGATTCCAAGAAACCTTCTCAGTATAAATCATTTTTTCTAAAAGGTAAAATTTCCCTGCCCTGCTCACCTTTTTTTCTTATTCCCGTGTGTATGTCCGATGCGCTATGTAGTATAATACCCCAGGTCTACTTGCCGACTTTCGTACTGCAAGCACTATCTTTTGTGTAATCATATTTGAGGATAACACTATTTTAATCGGTAAAATGGGAGATCAATCTCCCAATGACACTGCCATAATAAACAGGGAGCCAGACAGTAAATAAATAACTGGCTTTCTGTAATCCTAATTTTAATCAATTTTATCTATTTCGGTCCCAGAAAAGGCAAAGACATGACTTGGGAAAAAAACAAGTAAGTGTGTAACTGCTAATTAAGACGACTATAGTCGTTTTTTATCCGTTTTATTAGCATCTTCTCTACAGCAAGGCTAGGCTTCTCGATGTCGCAGATACCTCGAGAAGCCTAGCCTTGCTGTGGGGAAGATGGGTTAGCAGCAACCCAGATAAAATCGCACGAGTAAATAGGATTAAAAATACACCTCCACGTCACGTGTTTTTAACCTATTTTTTAAAATCCTCGGTTCTTTCAGTTTTTCAATATTTTTTTGCAGAAATCCATATCTAAAATTACAAGAGAAAACAATACGAACCATTACAAAAAATGTATTTTACGCATACACACCGTTTATTAGGAAACCCCCTGAAACTTCTAATAGTTGATGGCAAATTTAAACTGTTATCAATTTATTCACAAACAACTGCGTGAGTATTATCATAATGTACATCTTCAAGTAACTGTGCATTATTATAATATCGGACAGAAAAATAAGTTACAGAGCTTTGGAGTGAAATATTAATACATAAAAAACGTGTTATTTATATCACAACACCTTTAATAAGCACTTTTCAGTATATAAAAAAAAGACAAAAATACACATAGCTTTTGCGGATTTTCAATGCTTAGAGAAACATATCCATTAAATACATATGAAATAAAATGTGCTTTTCCCAATTAATAATAATAATTTGCCAACTTCATGTTGCACTGAGCGATTGACATCCGTATCTTGGCAGATCGGCTGTTCATCTTGTAATTAGTATCAAAATCCCTCTCTTGCAGATGATACTCCGACCATGGTGAAGGTGACAAAGCATGTACATATATAGAGTCTGACGGTGATAAGCATAATTTTCATAGCACAGCCGTCAATACTTCTCTGCAGTCGTGGCACGGACACCACTGCCCGAACCCTTTAACCGCCGGTTCCGATTATATTTGGATTTTCATTTTTTTATTAGCACAGTAAGTACCAGCTTTTAAACATGTTGAAGATATAACGTGACACCAGTTTGTCAAATCTGAATTATTTTCACTCACTTGAAGTTGTGGATCGCGTCAGCGAGACACGACTTCAAGTGAGTGAAAATTCCAACTTGGCGGTTAAACACTGTTACAGGGTCAAACACAAAATAATGACTTAAAGCTACGTCAATTCGGTTCCACAGTAAACGCAAAACATTAGTAAAACATTTGTATAATATTGGACGAACGTCGAAGACGTTGTGCCGACGTTGTATAAATGTTATATAAATGGTTTGTGTTTGCTGGAATGCAGTTTCAACATTAAATCAATACAGGACCAGCTTCTCCTTTTAGCTGGACATGGTTCTCGAAACTTTTTTTCGAAAATTCAATCGCGGGGTCGATTATTTCTCGTTCCGTACCGTAAATTTGTTCTATATTTTCTCAAATGAAAAATGCGTCACAGAAAAACATATTTTTACAATGCGCATCTCGGGGTAAGATGCGCGCTCCTGCGTAAAACAGAAAAAAATAATGATTTAAGCCCAGTTAGGGGGTTCACAAGTTAGCGCGGTTTGGAAATCTCCAGATTCGACATTATTGACTTATATTATATATATATACTGAACTCCCTAACCCTAAATTTAATCATTTTATTTTCACCCAAAAAAAAGTTCCATCTCGCTATACTGCGAACCAAAAGTGGGTGAATATTGCTCATATTTGTTTAATTGGGGACCAGATATTTTCACAACTTCAAGTGAGTGAGCAAATAAAGTGGGTAACCTAGTGGGTAAAGGGTTAACGCATCAATAGGGTATTCAGTGCAATTCTACTTTACTTGACTTCACAATTGTGTCATAGGTCTTTCAGACATGTTTGTGGAAAGGTGTGAGGGCTTTGAATTCTTCACCATCCCACCTTTCACTTTGGTTTGGTCCCTGCTGACATATTCTACAGCTTTGAGCACTACGTCGTCCTTTTGATATGTGTGGTTCACATGCCCAGATTGTGTTTGCGATGTGTGTTGTTTTTCTGTTTCCAAATCAAACTGGTTTCTCTTTCTACCGACGCAGCAGAAACAACTGGGAAAGGATACCAGTAACCTGGGGTCTACATCCCTTGAACGTCCTAAAATAAAATATATGACAGATTTAGCTACTCAAAGTATAAGACTTATAATAAATCCGAAAATAAGATATATAAAAATTTAAAATTAAAAGAGATTCATTAAAATAGGTAATCAAAGTACGAAAATAGGCATTACCGGTATAATGAAAGTTATGATATAATTTTGTTATTGAGAAATTTGTAATAACTAGTTTAATACCATTAGGCGAATGTATTATATTTTCACCAATTGTATTTATTTAATAATGAAATCATTGATCAATGAAAATTATATTTTTAACAATTGTTTTCATTTACCAACCTGTTTCGAAAATACCTGACAAAAAGAACTGATAATTATGTATGAACAATTTACAAAAAAATAACAAAATAAGCTTACCCGTGACGAGGCTGACGGTCAGCCCCACAACAAGCATGATAATCACAGCCAAAACCGCGTACCATATATAAGAAAGAGCGTACAAATCATCCAGGGCAGACCTAAAAAAAAGAGTTAACGTAACCGCGTGTAAAATATCGCATAATTCAGACTAATAACTTGGCAATAATATGTTTGCGTTACGCGATTGAATACCCGTGCATACCATTGAATACCATGTTGCCCAGTCAAGTCTAGACCATTACGCAGATCGCAGCTAGCGTACATCACTTTATCCCTTAACCCTTCAGGCCCTCACGATGCATTAAAGCATCATTTCACATCCATGAAAACATACTTAATTTTCCTAAAACAAAGGGTTTTAGTACGAAAATTTCCATGAAACTGGTTTAGCAATACATGGCAATTTTCCTTGATTTTAAACCACATCAAATCATCTTCATCCACTACAAGTGGAGAATTGCGACAGCAATTCGCGGCTTGTAGTGGATGAAGATGGCAATGGTAAACCCAGGCTTGAAAGGGTTGAAGAGCTGAAATATTTTTATATAAACCATGGAGAACAAATGTTTTATTTTCAATGTGAAATCATCATAAATGTCTATTTTCGCTGCATTCTTATACTATGTTATGGGTATACCATTACAAAATTTTAATTTTTACAGTGCAAAGATCAACTTCAGACGTTAGAACCTTACGGAGGTACAATTTCAATAAAAAAAAACATATGCTAATCTATGTTCAAATATGTTCACTTCTTCTATATATTTTTTTTGTGTGAAGGTCAAATAAAAAGAAAAACACGTTATAAAAGTGATAGCTTCTATTTTTCATTCATTTGAAGCTGGAATTGCTAACGCAATTTCCAGCTTCAAATGACGAAAAACATTATATTTTTATGAAAAATAGTCATATCCCGAATGTTATTATTTGATTAACTGAACATCTCTCACAGACTATTTTATTAATTACTGTGGCATTTTATTTGGTTTCAATCTAGCTTCAACCCGTGTATAGACGTTCACAGCCGTGTTAACTCTTACAGCGCAACGCTGCAAGAGTACAAATATTTCTAATAGTCATAGACCCATAACATAGATATTCAAATGAATCAGAAACAGCTAACTAAGGTATTTATGGGGGTTGCCAATTGATAAAACCCTTTGGTCCCCATGGTTTATACAGAAAATATTTCAGGTTAAATATCACTCACGATGAAGAAGCCTCCGTGAATGCCTCTTCTGTGACAGTGATCCATGGAGTGGATGTTTCCAGGACTGGAGGCACCAAAGTCGTCACGTTAATCACCAAAGTCGTCACATTATTTACGCTGCACTGATCACTGGGTGCCGGTGGTAGCGGAGTTCTGGCCGGCATCGTGAACGATCCAATGGCCAGCCACAGGCAGATAGCCAGTGACACGGGGGTGGCCACAGCAGCTCCCTGGTCAAAATAATACAAATATTATGAATAAATGGATGAATGAATGAATGAATGAATGAATGAATGAATGAATGAATGAATGAATGAATGAATGAATGAATGAATGAATGAATGAATGAATAAATGAATGAATGAATGAATGAATGAATGAATGAATGAACGAACGAATGAATGAATGAATGAATGAATGAATAAATGAATGAATGAATGAATGAATGAATGAATGAAATCTTATATAGCGCATGATATCCAGCCGGAGGCTGTTCAGAGCGTTGAACATCAAGAGTAGCTTAGCAAGGCCTCCAAGCAAATTCGCCTTATGTGCCAAGTACTCGCACATGGTGGATTTTCTGGGGTCTCGCCGGATGGAAACTGCGCCTACGTCCATTGAGGTTTTTTACGTCCAACTCTAGGTCAGTCAGACGAGCCATCTGGTTTACGTGGTTCTCTGAGCCCCACGATAGTGTATACGGCACCAGCTGGTACAACCGGGCGGTCACCCATCCGATTATGGACCGGGCCCGGCGTTGCTTAACTTCAGTGATCGAGTCGACACCTATGAGCTCACGCAGTATTCCGTATAAATATTATCACATCTATCGACCCCTGGAAATCAAGGTGTTGTGTGCGCCATTCGGTTGAGTGGCAGAGACAACACTCTCGCTGCTAGATGTCTTTATCAGTTCATGAAACACTAGTACAGCAACATATTTACAAAATGTATACAAGCTAGTAAACGCATTGCTGGCAATGGGGAGTTAAACATAATTTTAACCCTTTGCTTGTTAATTTTAGTCCGTTGTATTATCCGATTAAACCACTGTTATTGGGAATTAAATGACTGTTTCAACATCAAGATTTGAAAATATTTGGTCCCAAATTAAACAAATATGAGTAATTTTTAGCCACTCGAGGTTGTGGATCGTGGTAGCGAGACACAATCTCAAATAGGTGAAAAATTTAAATAAATTAGAATATGGGTTAATACTAATGATTTGTATGGTTTGGCAAGCTTTTCCTGTTGCTACAGTCCCGTTGGACACATTTTAATTGTTGCATCACCATATGTCACTGTTCAGCGGTGTCTATGACATATTGGCCCACTCAAACCTATTGACCTTCATTTTTTAAACAAACATTCCCAGTCTTTTCACGCACCATACATCAAGCACGATGTATGTAAACATATTTATTTCTTTGTATTACTATCACTTCGATGCCATAGGCTGGGGATCTCCAAGATGCCGACACCTCACAGCCTCAACGTGAAAAAAAACGCTGGAGACCAGATTAAATCTTTTGCTCCCGGGTTGTACATCTATACTCACTTTCCAGTTAGCACAGGGGAAGAAGGCTCCCAGAAGAAAAAGCCCAACAAGGGGTCCTCCCACCACTCCCGCCGATGTCAGGATAATCTGAGATAATACAATAATAGCTGCTATAGCGAACATTGTCATGAATCTATTTTAACAATAGGTTTTGTTTTGGCAAATGGCTTTATTTTATCACCCACTAATTGAAGTCATCTTCACACAATAAGAGTTATTTTCTTTGTCAGACAACGACATTCTAAGACGAGAATGAAGAGTTATAGTTGACCAAGTACAGAACCAATTATCATGGTGGGCCTAATGGTACTATAATCAGCCAGGTGTGACCGATCTGTTGATTATGATGGATATTTATCATGGTCGGGTGTGTTTTAAGTCAGTTGAAACCCTCGGAGATCTCCATTCTTTGCAGTGAAAAAGGCCTCGGCCTTCGGCCTCGGACCTTTTTCACTGCAAAGAACGGAGATCTCCTCAGGCTTTATCCTAGCTCCACATGCGAAGCCGCCGCTCGCAGAGCGAAGCCGTCCGACTCGGGGGCCCTACCTGGGGCTAGCTTTATCCCATACCTAATGCAGCGGGTTCGACACGTATTTATCAACTGGTACAGGGTGTCCAGTTAACCGTTTAGTGTCGCCAATAAACTCAGCGCTGTCATTTCAGTTTCGTAACATTTATATTTTGCCTGTGTCTATTTAGTCTACACTTCCGTACAAAGCCAAAAGGCAGTATCTGCTTACTTTACAAGTAGGCCTAAGCAAATACTGTCTGCCTTTTGGTTTTGCAGAGCAGTACATTTGAATGCTCCTCTATATATCTTACCCTGGTGAGGGTTCCTCGAAGCTGGGCAATTAGGAAAGATGTGCCGATCACAATCAGCGCATAGACAGTAACTGCAACAATATAGAAGGTGGTATTTCAATTACCAGACTGCGTTTTGTTGCAAACTTAAAATATATTTTGATGACATTTTGACGAAATTTTAGGAAATACAAACTTTAATATATGCCTAACCCAGAAGTTATTGGGAATGACATGAATGATTGAACCTCTACATTTGCTCATAGTTGGTCTCGAATGAGTAATTTTCAAGTTGACGTTCAGCACTGTTCTAAGCTTACATTACCTCCGCCAAATCAGGTTATGTTTTGGTCGTGTTGGTTTGTTTGTCTGTCCGTAAGCAGGATTACTTACAAAGTAATGAACGGATTTGCATGAAAACTTTTACCAGAGGTGTGGCTCTGGTCCAAAACTAATCCGTCGAATGTTGGGGATGGTCCGGACTACGACCCGAACCCAGGATCCGGATTTCCGGATTACTATCCTGATCAACCATTGATATAAGAAAACAGGTATCACTTGAGTGAAAGTGTTATCGCTCAAGTGAACAATAGTCGCATCGAGCTAAACACAAATATTTTATTGAGATCAGATATTGAGTGCATCTTACCCATCACTTTCATCAGCTTGGTCACATTTTCTTCCTTGATGTGGCCCAGTTTCCACTTCAGCAAGTTCTGCCAAGTAATTGCGGCCAGCCCGTTCAGCCCAGATGACAGAGAACTGTAACATATCCAGTGTAGAAAACATTGTCCCGCATGAAAAAAGCAAGCATTCACCGCTAAATTTAATTACAATGTTTGAATGGTATTTCTTTATTTTAAACACCCTCATAATTATAGAGATTTGAATGCCGCAATTACCAATTAATAAAAATCACTCAATTTTATCATACTTAGTAAATAAAGTGTTTTTTTTAATTTGAAATCACCATAAATGTCTTAGTTAGCTCTTTCCGCTTCATTTGAATACCTATGTTATGGGTCTACGGCCATTATAATATTTTTTTTCATTGCGATGATCGTGTTTATGCGTCAGAATCAGATTCCGATATATAAAGACGGTGCACGCGCTGAAAGGGTTAACCCTTTACTCGTTATCTTATATACATTTTCACTCAAATTAGACATATATTTTAATTTGAGACCAAACATTTGTAAGTCTTTTTTTTGTTTGAACACTCAATTAATTCCCAATAACTGATTTAAACTGCTAATAAAATGGATTGAAAACGATTGTGGTCGCGCTTGGCACTTAAAGGGTTAATAATAGTGCTTTCCGCTGGATTAAGTGTATTTGAGGAGTGTGGTCGTGATAGCAAGCTGATGTTCAGGACCATGTATGGTCTGCTTGGTCGTGGGAATATCTTACATATGCCTAAAATGGACTCCATCAAAGAAGTGGTCAATTGCTTCAGTGAATTTTTTTACAGTAAAGTTCAAACCATTCGTGATGGACTGGATCGAATCGCTGCAACCAGTGAATATGGTGCTGAGAATTTACAAACGGCACCACTTAAAAACCAGAATGCGATCACCATCTAAGACATGTGGTCTCGACCCCATTCCAACCCAAATTCTCAAAGAAGTATTGAATCATTAGCAAGCACAATAACAAGTATTGTAAACCTGTCTATGTCAACCGGAACTGTCCCATCATCATTCAAGCGGGCAATGGTCACCCCACTGCTGAAAAAACCTTCATTGGACCACAACACGTTAAAAAATTACAGACCAGTATCAAACCTGGCTTTCGTGTCGAAGGTCCTGGAACGTGTGTTTCTAACTCGATTGATGAACCACCTCGAAGCTACTGACCAACACGAGCCTCACCAATCAGCATATAGACCGTGTCATAGCACAGAGACGGCATTGGTGAGAGTCTCGAATGATATTCTGACGGCAATGGATAAGAAACAAGGAACAATTCTGGTTCTACTCGACCTATCGGCGGCATTCGACACGATTGACCATGTTCTCATGTTGGACAGGCTATCCCATATTGGTGTGAGAGGGACTGCCCACAAATGGTTTTCCTCTTATTTGGAAAACCGATACCAGTCTGTCAACATCCAAGGCATTTCATCCAAGAAGCAACGACTTAGATTCGGTGTCCCCCAGGGTTCCGTGTTAGGACCCTTTCTCTTCACCCAGCACACTGTACCCATAGGTGCGATATGCCGACGTCATGGCGTCAACTATCAATTATATGCCGATGATACACAAGTTTATGTGTCGTTCAGCATTACGAATGAGCAAGACCGTGAAATTGCCTTGGCTAAGATCAAAGCCTGTATCGCTGAAATACGAGCATGAATGCTCACACATAGACTTAAACTCAATGATGACAAAACTGCATTTGTTTTTTTGCTCCATCCCGCATCACCAAGGTGAACATTGATGGCGTTAAAATCGGCGACTGCGATATCCTAGAGCCAAATCCATGCGCTAGGAATATCGGGGTATATTTTGACAGTAGTATGAACATGAATCAACAAATAACAAAGTTATGTAAAATCTGTAACTATTGGCTCTTCTGCATTCGCAGAATAAGGCGCTGTTTAACAGTGACAGCTACGCAACAACTGGTTCAAGCACTGGTACTATCTCGTCTTGACTATTGCAACTCGCTCCTCGCTGGACTACCAACATCCCAGGTTGCAAGGCTCCAGCGGCTACAGAATGCCGGGGCCAGAGTAATAGCATGTGTCCCTCGCTATGATCACATCTCGCCTGTGCTCATGCAATTACACTGGCTACCTGTGAGTCAACGTATTGAATACAAGGTATTATTACTGGCATTCACGGCTATCCAGGGGAAAGCTCCTCACTATATTTGCGACATGAGCCAGGGGCGCTTGCCACAGCGTGCAACACGATCCTCAACTTCAGTGATGCTCACTCAACCTTATTCAAACACAAAGACTTTTGGCGATCGTGCTTTTTCAGTTGTCGCTCCTCGACTGTGGAATGAACTGCCGACCGTAATGAGGGAGCCCTTGATCTTGGATAATTTTAAGCGAAAGCTAAAAACTTACCTAGTCCGTAAGGCATTCAGCCGTTTCTTGCAATTTGTGAAGTATTATGCAACCGATTTTAAAGCGCCTATGAATCTTTATGAGAATCGGCGCTATATAAATTTTATGATTATGATTATAACTATTATTCGAATTATTTGTCGGTAGCGGATGAATGGTTGAAGGAGGGGGGGGGGTTACCTGAGGCATCCACTAAGTAATGACGCCAGATAAACACCCACTGCTCCCGGGTGGTCCTGAAATATCTCTACAACCAGCAATGACGTTATCTACAAAACAAAAACGTAGTTACAATAGCAACTATACCGCCATGTAAACATGGTAAAACCAAAAGGCAGTATATGCTTACTTTACAAGTGAGCAGATACTGCCTTCTGGTAGTGTTGATGGGTATACTATATTATCTGATCCTTTACCTAGAAAATATATCATTATATCCATTCACATGGTGATGTTTGGAGCCTCAGTTGTATATATCATGGTTTGGACCTAATATATTAAACTGAAATTCCAAATGTCTAGGTTATCTCACAAATATGTGTATTTTTCATTCGCAATTCCCACCGCAAAGTGAATGAAAATATGTTGAGAATAACTGGTAGTTAGAGAGTTAATTTAACGTTCAAAAAGTTCATCGCATTGCGATTACTTACAGGTTACATACAAATATCAAATATAAAGCTCTATTGTTATGAACGACATGGATTGTTCTCTATGTGGTCGGAGTAAGAAACAATTTAATGACCATAAATAGGGTTTTCTTTTAGCAAGGCCACTATGATTATGTTGTTCTGTTCTCGATTAGAAAAAAAAAATCTAATGAGGGAGGAAGAATTTTTTTTTAAAGAAATAAACCAGTCTCTGGAAAAGTTAATGAGGGCGATGAAAAAAACAGTCCTTGAATTTTTTTTCGGAAATTGCAATCATCGATTGCGCGCTGGGCAGAGAAAGCACGTGTTTTTTTTGATAAGGCGCGCTTATCTAAAACAGAGAAAGCAACATGGTGGCCTAAAATCAAATAAAAAATTCTAAAAGTCAAAATTAAATAAATAATGATTTATGCGACTCAAAATCACTGGATTTAATTAAATCACTGCAATAAATTATAGCGTAATTACAGTTTCAATGGGCGTATAACATGTATAGCCTGGTAAAAAGTAGACATTTAGGGGACAAATAATATGTGTGGAATCAAAACCACTGGATTTCTTTTGCGCTTCTCTGTTTTGTTTGTTAACGCCGTTTTTATTAATACCTGGTTTCCATTCTGTACTTGTTTGTTGTACAGTGGATCACATCTTTTGATATGGTAGTACGCGTAGGCCACCATACCCAGGGTCGAGGCTATTATAGCCCAAACGAACACTCCCAATGCTACAAGTAACATTGACCTGGAAAATATATATGTAATTGATGTATACAGGTAGATTATGCAAACTGTAGATTACACAGGAGTTTATGTAGAAATCGAATATGGTTATAATATCCCTAGTTGATTTCCGTTATATTATCGCCCATTCTAGTCAGCTCACAAATAATTTTTAAAGGTATGTATCCCCATCATAATCACTTGACTAAACAAATCCTACTATATTTTAAATAATTTTAATTTGGTCTCAAAGATAAAAATTACTTATTAAAAATACGGCAACAAAAATGTATTATTTTTTCATAATGTTATTTAATGTTATAGAAATGTTCACTGGGTACTCACTTTGTGTCCGCGGCTTGTGTGGGTAGGCCCCTACAGCTGACAAGCGCTGCAACCCTCTTTCCGCTAAACAGTACACAAACACATGCGCAATAACGTATAGGCTCCTGGCTTGCGGCCGGGCCTAATAATGCTAAGTACTTACTTTGTGGCCGCGGCTTGTGTGGGTACCGCTGACAAACGTTGCACATATTCCTGACTGAAACCCACACCTAGCCAACTGAACGTTCCACCAATCAGCAAGCCCCAAACTGTGTGACGTATGCGAGGGTCAGGGTCAAAACTGGCAGAAAAGGAATAACAATGTGACATAATTCATGGCCAAAGCTGACAAACACACCTCCGTCTCACATAATGTGAATAGTATTCTACAACTGTTCTTTCTATATGATTATATTTAATTTACACGTTATAGAATACCATTATTATTTTAAAAATACTATTATTTAGAGAAAATCACGTCAGTGATCAATTTGACTCAGATTTACAAATGACCTGGTTTTTAATTTCACTGACCTTGACCAGTCTAGACGACCTCCTTCAAGGTTACTCTGCCAGACTGACTTCACCCCACCACACACTATGATTCCCTGATTGAAAATCATCAAAAGACACATTTGTGACCCGACGCTCAAAAAAGTATGTGGGGTAAAAAATAAATATTTTTAGTAGATAGCCGCACACTTCTTGTTTCATAAACTGAAATAATTTTGGGCCTCAGGTCTGAAAATCTTAAAATTAAGATTACTAAAACATTAAGATGAACTTAACGTTTCTAATGTAAATGAGAGAAAGTTAAGATAATATATATTTTGCTCTTAGGAGAGAATGGTTATAACATTTTATTTTTATGATTTTACTGAGTGTACCCCTGGTATTTCCATTTATGTAAGCCGTCATTGCTCTTCAGTGAATTGTCGTAATTATGGTTCCCTCAAGTGTGTAGCACATATTATTATAGTACAATTACAAAAAATATAATAATACATAAACTCCTGTGCTGTTGAATTGTTTGCTTTTCTTTAAATTGTTCTTTTATTGGATGAACCCTTAAACCGCTGAATTAAATAATTTAAAGTTTCGCCCACTTGAAGTTGTATCTCGCTACCGCGACCCACAACTTCAAGTTGCTGAAAATAACTTATATTGGTCAAATTTGAGACCGAGCATTTTGCAAATCGTGATGCTTAAGCATACATTTAATTCCAATAACATTTGATTTAATTTACTAATATAACGGATTAAAAATGACTGTAGTATGGTAGTCACGATTAGAGGTTTAAGAGTTAAAGCTGTAATTGTTGACGCAATTTTCAGATTTAAATGCAAAAAAAAAAAATTCTATTTATGGATTATAGACACCCGCTAAATTGAAGGATTCGATTTCCTGAGCATCTAACATCAATTTTTTTGATTAATTGCATTCACATATTATTTGGTTTGAGGCTCAAATATAGGCAACACTTTGAATTCTCACCTGGGTCATTATCAAAAGAAATCCGGCAAACATGACAAGAAACTGAAACACGTCAGTCCATATTACACCAGGCATTCCTCCCTACAAAACAACATACTGAAACTGTATTTATTGTAGTCATGAACCAGCTGAGACTGGAGGTCTATTCACATTCTATTTCTGTCGTAGACGGTGGACCAACATTTGTACACCATTGGGTCGATGTCTCATGTTTGCTGGGTTTGTCGCTTATCGTGAAAAACCCGATGTATAATGTGGAAAATTGCTAGTCAATGTTACTAGTATGTTGTTAATTAACGTTTATGATATGAGACATATCATTGGTGATTTTAATTTAGTGTTAGTTTCAGCTCGTTGGAAAGTGTGAAGGCCTACAAAGAAACAAAGTCGATTGCAGTTGGACTCGAGCCTTGGTCCCGTTTTCAGAGCTATTATCAGCTAATGATATGATCTGCTATGCTATGCTATGCTATGCTATGCGTTACTAGTGTATGCTAATATTCCACTACTAAATCATATTAATTAGCATGCCCTATCCCTCTAATACCAGTTCCTTAGCCAATGTGTAATAAATACACCACTGTATGATATGACTCAACAATGTATGGTGTTGTCCTACCACCTTGAATATATGTATTACAAGTGTATAATACTATCCTACAGCTACATAATATTCATCATAATGCCATACCAGTCTACAATAACGCTTTATCAGCTTATGATAGTGTTTTATCGTACAATAATAAGTCTTACCAGTGTATAATAAAAGCTCTCACCTCTCAATAATAATCTATAGCCTGTGTACAATAATTTACCATCCCTCAATAATGTCTTACCAGTGTTTAATATTATCTCACCACTCAATAATAATGTATAACCATTGTATTATAATGTCTCACCACTCAATAATACTGTCTTACCATTGTATTACAATGTCTGGCCACTCAAGGAAAACGGCCTACCAATGTTTATTATTATCTCACAACTCAATAATAATGTTTAACCATTGTATTATAATGTCTCATCACTCAATAATAATGTCTTACCAGTGCAGTGTAAGCGGCTGTTACAACACATGTAACGAGAATTGTGATCCAGAGTGGAATATCTGCCACTGTAACATAGACTCACAACAGTCATCACATGTCATAACGTATTAACCCTCTAAACTCAGTCGTATTAGCCTTTACAGCGCGGAGATCGACTTTTAGTCCAGGCTGTTAGGGTCAAAATAGGGCACTTTTGGAAGAAATTACCATTTTTTGCCCACATGATAAGTAACATACATACTCTTTCGATCCTGATATAGCCCAGTCAATTCTGACACGATTAACACCCAATTAACTACTAATTAGTATCCATAATTAGCAAAACCACGGGAAAATCCGGAAAAAATTATATCTCAAGCATCGGTAGATCGATTTTAATGATCATGAGTTGTGTTATTTATTTAACGTATAGCCTACACGACAAAAATATTCATGAGATGATTAGTGGTCAAGGTCACGTGATGCGGCTAAGTCAAGGTCAGATGTGAGCAAAGTTTAAAAATTCTGAACAAAAAAGCTAATATTAAATGCTTCAAATTACATATAATTATTTCAAATTCAAAAAGTTACACACCAATCTAACAGTTTTAATTTGACGTTATAATGTAATATATATCTCCAAAACTGGAATCTTTGTGGTCTGGAATAGTGATCTACTCATGGGTTGGCTATACCACAGCTGCGTCGCGTATGGATCGTCATCCGAGGAATAATTCAGTCGATTGCAATAGGTTTCTTTTAAAACAGTTCTAATGATTTCCACATCTTATGCTCTATTTCATATATCATGAAAGTCAATGTAAAGCAAACTTCAAGGTCAAAATTAAAGTGAAATTAGGAATAGATTCGAGACCAAATGGTTTTCTGTCGCACGAAAATAATCACATACTTTTGAATGTAACATTTGTTGAACACAATCAATGATGCATGAAAACTTTATTAGAAAGCATTAACGTGCTGGAACCTCTGACATCGACGTTTTTTCCTCTGTCTTTGACGAGGGTGGCGGGGCAACAGAACGTCCATAGCATGCGCCCATAGAGGGAAGTGCAAATAAGGCACGTTAATAATCGGAACACACACTTTAAACAATACTGGCCTGAAAAATTCAAAACTGATTTTAAATTCGTGGGTTTTGATTTGTCAGTCTCACTTTGATTAAGTGTGAAAGCTCCTCTCACATAGGCCTATCGAGATTTAGATCTCTGGAATCCACAACATGTACAACGAGCCTTAGAGGTGTCAGGTCAGCAAGAGAGAATTCCCACTGGTGAATGGAGAAAGGTTATAGTATTTGTCATGCCAGTGTCAAGGTTACACAAACTGAATATCACACCACGGCCACACACCCTGGACTGCTTGAGGATAGGTGCTCAGCCTGCTTGACTTTCTATACAACAAATTCTCCGATGATTTTGGTGTCATCAATGAACACTGAGCCAAGCGCTACATACGGGACTGCAGTGGGATGTGGTGGTGGTGAAATGAGCTGAAGATATCTATTATGCTGACATTTTACCTATCCTCTCATGAAAGAGGTGTTGTCATATCCCATATAATAACTTGGAATGTAGTGAGAACACGCATCAGGGGAGATGACATATCCTGACATATGACATGTAATACAATGTAGCGGAAAGTCGTGTCCACTCCAAGCGTTACATGCATTCTGTCAGAGTTGACCACTTTTTTTTCATAGATAGAGATGATACGTTTAGTCAAATAAAGATTATAGCTAGGGAATCTATGTTTAAAAAAAATGATGGTTCAATTACGCTGGAATGTATCCCAGTTTCTATGAAGATTGTCTTTTTATGGGTTAGCTTGAACCGCACACCCATCCATGGTTACAAGTGTTGTAGCCTTGGCACTTCACTCGGTACCTCTAACAACACCATCACGCTTTATATAAGAGATTTCTCGCTCAACATAAGGAGAATAACAGTAATTGGTACATATTCATCGAAACTATATACATGACTGTATATATTGTATGTTGGTGTTGCGTGAACCATTGAATCCCCATAAATCAACATAGCATCGACTCGTTGAGGATTGTCTTGAGATGATCACATGCACCATCACCAAAACTGGCAACCGAGATGGATTTCTTTTCATCCCATGTCAGTCTTGGAAAGGTTTGTATGTATTTTCAAAGCGTATCAGCAGAGCTTTCATGAAAATAAAATGCGATGTACATCATCTTTAATATCAGCCATAACTCATTGTTTGGCAGACAAATTTTATCACACCTTCTGCGGATTTGAGGAAAGGGGGAAGCTATTGAACATATTTTAACATTCGCTGTGTGGCTTTTCTGAATGGTTTGTTAGATTAACATCAGAGCGATTTAACATGTAAAATGTTCGAATACTTTTTTCACCCTCATCTGCAATACAGATGCTTTCTCTACACCCTGCTATATCAGTATGCACAGTAAGGATACATTCTTCATCAAGGCTGCTTAGTACACAATCATCCTTCAAGTTTAATGTGTTCGTGTGGATTAGTTAGTATTAGTGCAATTTTGAAATTTAAAACAGCAATAACTGTCATTGCAGGTTTGGATCAGAAATCAATATTGTGAACCGAGAATCACTGAGCATGTAACAATTATCAAGAATGAAACAGAAAGACTCAATTTGAATGCTGCACAAATTTAAGTACATTTCCAGTTTTGGTGCTGTTTCCCAGAACCTGTAGTAGCTGTCATATTTGCATTTCACCATTGTGTAAATATACACACTATAAACAAACGGTAAAGGCCCTAGTAGAATACTGTTACTTGCTTGAACATGTTGAATAACCGGATCTATCTTTTTGTTGTTTAGATAAAAATTCTTTCGCGTTGAAATAAACCTTATCAGATATTTAAAATTGGCTTCAATATGTTAAATTGATTAAATCCATGTCAAAGAAACCAATCACAAAATAAAACCATCATGTTCCAAATATATTTCGAATATTACCTTGACTTTGACCTTGAAGTTATTGATTGACCTTGACTTTTATGCAATGTATAATAGTGCATAACATTTTGTACAACATTAAAATACACAGTGTAATAAAAGAAAATAATTAAAATCATAACGTTGATCCATTTACGAGACATGGGCGAAAAAAGACAACTTATGGTTGGACCACTTGTCCAAACAATTAAGACACTGTTTATTAGATCAATACTCCATTAAACCCACAAATGAAAGGTTCTAGGTGATGTTATTTTTTCACTAATATATCAAATACTTTTGGATAATTTGAAACATTTTAAATGGGCTATTTAATGTCCAAAATTGTCCAATTTTCCTCGATTTTGACTTTGACCTCGACATATCACGTGACCTTGACAATGAATGATCTCAAAAATATTTTCGTTGTGTTAATTTATTCATCAGACAGATAACTAAACCTTAAATCAGTAAAATCGACCCACCGATTCTTGAGATATTATTTTTTCCAGATTTTGCTAATTATGGATACTAACTACATGTTAAATTGGTGTTAATCGTGCCAGAATTGACTGCGCTATATCAGGATCAGAAGAGTACATGTTACTGATTATCTGGGCGAAAAATGGTAATTTCTTCCAAAAGTGCACAGAGAAACCCCTAAAAGCCTGGACTATTTAGTCGTCAGACTAATATAAAGGCGATCCCCGCACTGTAAGAATTGGATTTTTCCAATGACCGGAAACCCATCACATAGGTATTCAAATGAATCAGAAAGAGCTAACTAAGACATTTATGATAATTGCAAATAAAAAATCTTTTATCGCTACCGGGTTCACAAACCGGTTACGTGGGCGACCTGCTCCACGTCGCTGAATCCCAGGGAAGGTGTGAAATAAATCAAACGTGCTGAAGTTTTTTGCACTCACCAACAGGACCCTAGTATGGTGGCAACCATACTGTAATAACAAGCCCTGGGATAGTACTTTAATCAGTTATCACCCAAACGTCAAACTAAGAAAATATGAAAAACACACTTTTGATTATTTGTGGACTCATTTCAAGCGCAGTTAAGTATCGTATATAAATACTAATGGCACTTGTCGTGTGCCATTTGCAAACACACCCAAGAGTATGAGGGCAGTAGTAATGCCCATCTGGTATTCGCCATATCACACACCTTCCAGGTCTTTAAAACTGTGTGTGGGGGTGAACATTCCAGATCAGATTATAATCGACTGCAGTGATCACTGTTGAAAACCAAGGTAGAAACATTATTTTATCGTGTAGTTTTGTAAAGTAGTTTTGTACAGTCCACCACGTGTACAACCGGTACACGTACTCGTTCACCTGAGATGAAATATCGTAAGAAATAGTATGCTGGTTTAAAGTCTGTGTGGGAGGCCTAGCAGTAAGCCAGCCAAGCGTTTAGTAGTTACCTATTTCAACTGATGTAGAGAATGCAAAGACGCCACCTCCTAGTCCCAGCAACTGTAACACAGCACACAGAAATTTGGTGTACGATCGTATAATGTAACCATACGTATAATGTAAGCAGAAAAAATAACCCCACGACCACATAAAGTATAAACCACGCCGTATGTTATTTTATTTATTTATTAGCCTTTACATACACAAGTGGCAAATATATAAAATAATTGTACCACTATATGATTGTAAATAAAATCGTGTATATTAGTATGTCAAATACAGGTGACCAGCACCCTTACAACATCTGTAATCCAGGATAAAAGTGTATGTACACTTGAACTCAAGCTGATATTTTTCCAAAATGTATATATTTTGAGATTATGTTCTGGCCTCGGAATTTGTTTGTAACAATAAATTACTGTGTCACGTGGTTGAAATTTACATCAATCGAGAGAGCGATTCCAGACAAAACCTGATACTAAATTTTTATGACATCATAACTACTAATTATTTGAAATGACCCATATTAAAGGTGTAGTCAACTGTCAAAATACGCGGGACAATGTGGTCCCCAGAATGCAACAGTGGCCCCTGGACATTCCACAATGACATATCACCCCACATCCACAGTTATCAGCCAATATAATAATACTATATGCGTTTCATACCCATCGCCGCATTAAGAGCAAGTTCCCAAATCATATAAACTCTATATACTTGAGCGACATCTATGAGCAAATAATTCACCATTTCTCTTATGTGGGCTTTGTGTTGTGACACAAAAGGTTATGTTACCATGGGGGTTTGGAAACAGTTCACCTCCAGCATATTGACAGTAAGAGCTTTCCCAGCCAACACGGCAAACTCACCAAATGTTGGTTTAATGTCGCAGACGTTGGTCTAACATTAAAACAGCATTGGGCCAATTTCTCTTTGGAGTAGTATCTTGTAATCAGTTCAGTCGCTGATATTAATGCTGTCAAAGTGTACTCTATAGGCTAATGTAGGCCTACACTTGACCGTCCCACACATGCACGTTTCAAAGCTGTATGACTCTTTAATGTCCCATCCACAGACAAAAACATGTATTTTTAGTACCAGCTGTAAGCCGGTATCCTATTAGGTTTATTTTGCCTGAGTTTGTGTCTTATTTAGGGGAAACAGGGGTGCTGTGTGTGGGGAACGGTTGACATGTCTGTATACCAGTCATTATGTGCAATATAACGTTTGAGGCCCCAGGTTAAGTACTTTCGTGTTTAAAAACTCTTCAGGAAAAAATATATTCACGAATATAATTAAAAGCTTAAAGGGATTTGGTTGAAATAATGTTGGCCCAGCATCGCAGACGGTGGCCCACATTATTTCACAATTGGGCCAATGTATCGTGTTATCCGGGTAGTGGCCTTTCGGGGCATAAAGCGTCACCCGTATGGCAGTCAGAGCAAACAGGGGACAATCACCCAATTCTGTTTCAATGTTGGGCCAGCGTCGAATACGATTGACCGGCATTGAACATACATACATCTAGGTGTGTCAACAGGCAGCGGCTGTGATGTCTGAGTCATTTAGGGAATAAATGTATTATTCTTCGACAAAAACAGGACTATAAGGGTGGTATAGGTTAGGCATTGGTCATATTTTAGAGTAATGAGTATGTTGACTGCAAAAACGGGGCATTAATCGACTTAAATCCCACAGTTCTGAGAATCTATCTACCCGTTTCATAAGCTTATTATTTTCTATGATAACATGAAACGTCTGGCTGAATCCCCAGCATGCCTGGTCACTATACACACCATCTAAATTGCATGCGAGCGTGGACCTAACCGCCTGTTTTGCTTACTGCTGGAGGTTATTGTTGTCACGCAGTGTGTCTGGCCGTTCTGCATGTCACTGTTAGCGCCATAATCAGATAATAGAATGTACAAGAAAAGAGTAAATAGCTAACCAATCTTTCACAGTATACCTATCTACCTCGGCTAGATCATTTTACACCGGCTATCAAATATTTTTTGATTCAAATTATGACTTATCAGTATCAATTATTACCATCAATCGTCCCAGAACATAATAGAGTCAAGATTTTCTGTAGCCCTTCAAATTTTCTGTAACCCCCACATGACTAGATAATCATAATAATTTATGAATTATTATCACACTTACTTCACCAAATATGCCAAGTATAACAGCCTCTATTTTCACCAGGTTTGACTGGAATCGTAGCTCCAGGTACTGAAAAATGATTTAATAATTATGAGCCTCGTGCAATTGAAGCAAGTAGTTCTGCTTATAATGTGCAAGTATATCACATACATAAACTAATTAAGATACATAGCATTGCAGTATTTACAATTATTATTGAAAACACTACCATCGGGCATGCTGGAAAACTGTATGGCAGGCACCAAAATATTAAATTTAGTTCATTTCTGTAAATATATATATTTATTTATTGTTTGAATCTGGTCCAGTGGCGGCTTTCTTGTAAAATATGTTTCTCTGTGTTAAAATAAAAAAGGAGACTGGCATCCATCCTGATCTTGAAGATTATCATATAGTTTGACGATTTTAAATGGGACATACTATCAATAAAATATTTGGATATCAAAACCTAATAAGGTCGGCCGCCTGTTTGTTTATGACTAATAATGTACAATAAATAGGTTAACCTATAAGAAAACATCTATAAATAAAATATTTAAAAACAGCTGTTGGTCATACGTATGCATATATCATGATTTTTTCATAGCTTCATACGTTTAGGTCATTTTTTAAAAAGCTATTGCTCAATATTTAGGAACTTAAGGAATCAATCAATATAAATACAACTCCCCAAGCACCTCCACTTCCACAGAAGAATTTTTGTTTTCAGTTAATTGGTTAAACTTTTGGGTTGTCATTATCCCACGATTTTGAACGATTTGGGTCACTGATGTGCACCAAGAAAATATATCAGCCGCCTGCAGCGGGACTAAATCCCGGTACCCCCGGGCTACGTATGAGGCAGTGAATGTTTTACCATCAGGACTTGCAAATGTTCGGTCTGAAATTAAATCAATATGAACAATTTTCACCCACGTCAAAATTTAAATTGGATAACTCTAAATATTGCTGATTAAAGACACCTTCTACCTTCAAATGTGCTGAGAAACAGAATTTCCTAGGTCTATGGCCGGGTTTAGCCTTTATTTTTTTCCTTTGAACAAAGAAATTTGAATGAGGAAAGAGCATTGCGTTTGCTAGATTTACATATATTTTGATTCAAATTGTGTTTTTCTCACCGGCTTGAAGTTGTGGTTCGCGGTAGTGAGAAGCAGTTTATATAACCTAAAGCGCTTAAAGGTTAACCAGATTTGCCAGATTGAAAATGAGAAATCCACTCGATGTTGAACCAATTTGTGTCCACCGTATACGACGCTGGCCCAACATTGGTCTAACACTGGGTGGAGGTCTCGTGTTTGCTGAGCTATCGACACCCATCTAGGGATGGCTACACAGACGAACGGATGGGTCCGAAATAATCGATGAAAATTACTTTCAAAAAGGATATTAGGCCGACATGGTCATTTAGCTGCTAACACTTTACAAATATTGTTTTTTGAATGACGCTGATCACAATGGTATATGTTATATAGGTGATTATTTTTTGGTCAATTTAGTGTCGACACCTCCTAATTAGTTAATAAACACGACTGCCGCGCTGCGCGCGGCATTGTATCAAGTCACTGTGCACCGTCCTAGCCCAGCAAACACAATACATTGAACCAATGCTGGTTTAATGTTGGCCTCGTTCTCCGAAAATGCTATCGGCAGATTTCTAGCTGTCGGTAGCAATTGCTCGCACGAATAATACATTTTGGTAATTTTACGCATGACCACAAATGAAAGTTCCTGAGGCAATTCCGAAAAATGCATACAAAAGAAAGAGAAATCCATTTCCTGCTGCCGATGCATACTTCCATAGGGCGTTATAAGTTTATTATTATCTTTTGCTTTACATCGTCGCTACCAGTGACCTCTTAGCTTCGACGCTGTCCCTGCATTTAGCCTAACATTGGCTCAACGTCGTCTGTATACTCACTTCGAATGTACTGGTCAGTTTAAGTGGGAAGAATAGTGGAACGACAACCAAAGCTCCAAATAGCTGACTGATTGCTTTACCAATATGTGCCAGGAAATAAGCTGTGCCCCAGGTGTAGATTTCAGCAGGGACACCTGGTGGGTACAAAACGTATAATCTAGATTATTCAGAGCCGTAACCCAGGGCCCGTATTCTCGTACAAGTTACGATATATCGTAGGCTTCTGATTGGTCGAGATGGCCAGCTTGACCAATTAGAAGCCTACGATATATCGTAACTTGTACGAGAATACGGGCCCTGGTGCATATCTCAACAGGGACAATAATTGCTAGAGCTGTGTACTTAGGGTTTCAAGCCTATTTTGTACAGTTAATCCACATAAAATACCACTGAACATATTAGGTCAATGTCTGACATATCACCTGTGTATACAACCGGAGAGAACAAAGACACCAGCATTGAAGCGCTAACTGGAATCCATTTCAATTTTCTGAAAAATATAAAATATCAGATATACAATATTATATACTGAGAGAGACGTCTGATGGCCCGGATCAGCTCACTCTTAACCCTTTCAGTGCAGGGACCGTCTTTTTACGTCAGAATCTGACGTCTGTAGACGTCAGATTCTGACGTATAACAACGATTCCGGCACTGAAAAAATTAAAATATTTCTTATCGCCGTAGACCAATTACATAGGTATTCAAATGAAACATCTATGATGATTTCAAATTGTAAAAAACCCTCTGGTCTCCATGGTGTATACACAAATATTTAGGCGTTGTAAGAGGTAAAGTGATATTCACGTCTACAGCGGTTTTTCGCTTTTTTGTTTGGGCGTCAAACCAGAAAATTGGAAAATGGATAAATTAGCTCAGAATTTCCTAGATTGACATAATGTTTTGATTCAAAATGTAACTCTTCCAAGTTCCAGGTGGTAGCGACACACAACATCAAATGAGGAATAATTTCTGTTCTATAACTTAGCACTTTAAAGCGCTCCTTGGGATGAGAATTTTCAATTTTGTCAATTTTAATTTTTTTCAAATTGCTTGGGTTTCCGTCGGATTCATAAAAATGTAGATAAAAATATTTTAAAAAATCTAAAAACTAGAAAAAAATAAAATCATGATCCGTGGGATACACTGCTTCATTACAAAATTAAAAAACGAAAATGTATGTCATCCCAAGGAGCCACTTTAAGAGGTGACACTATCAATGTCTGCATGTAATAGGCCTAGTGCATCTCAGTGAGATTAGTATATATACATGTAAGCTTCAGACTAATATAAAATTTAGTTTTCGTTTAAAACAAAATTAGCATCCTCAAATGTTAAACTGTCTGGCCTAATACTGCTTTGCATTGTTTAATGTGTGACGGTTTGACAAACATTCCAAACACATGATTACCAGTGATTTATTCTTAGGGCAGTACGGTATGTCATCAGTATTACATTCCAACATATAAGTGAGGATGATCATAGAGTTAATAAAGATTTTTTAACGCCATGGGATGATGATGGATGTAGGGCTGCTTGTCACCGCATGGACTAACCCCATGGCTAAGACCATGATAACACAAAATGATGAACCAATGCTGGTTCAATGTTGGGCCAGCCACGTAGACGGTGAACAAACATTTACTATACCTGGATTCACCTTTCACCGTGGTGGATGCTTTTTCGCTCTCATATCGATATTTACCGTTTTTGGTCGATTTTTTTACATATTCACTTACTTTGTATGATGGGGCGATTTAATTTTCAGACAATTATTGAATTGAGTGAGGTTACTGGCTGTGAAGTGGGAAAATAAAAAAACATCTCCACAAAATTCCGCCAATCATGTTTGTTGATCTTTCCTCTTGTCCACATTGTCTGTCATCCTGGTACTTTGGATCAGCCCACTCATTGGAAAAGGTGATGGGGGTTATCTCCCGGCTGGGTGGCGCGGGGGTATACATTCTCAATTCCTATACCATTGGCTTATTAACAAACGGGCCATGTTCATGCTACGCTAGCAGCTAAATGGAAATAGTTTGGAGAACTATTTAATGTAAAGTAAATAGACTATCACAATCAATGCTTGTTTTGCACGCATGGTAGCACACACAGAATATATATGGTATGACATGTAGAGATTTATCAGATAAAAGCATCTAGGCATGTGTCGTGATGCACTCTCCAAAATGTGAATGTTCCCGTTGTAAACTTTCAGGTTCATTTTGGGTATCAGCTATGTGCCTTTTTCATTATAATAGGTTAAAGCTTTTTTTTAAGTAGCTCATTTTATGATTATGAGAAAAGTAGCAGACTTTAATTCATATTTCTGTAAATATATGGAAACTATCAGAAACTGTTATAATAGTCTACACGAATAACAACATTACCGCTATGAGGCCCTATGTATAAAACAATTTTCAGTTTAAATAGGCCATTTTAAGCACTAAATTTGAAACTCCAATTCTTTTTCTCCGTCAGACCCTCCAATTCTTTTTCTCTCCCCAGACCCACCAACCCTTGTGGACCGCCCCCCCCCCCCTCCCAATCAAACATTTCTGGTGGAAACCCTGGTTACACAGTTCGATTTTATAACTTATTGATGTGGCCTACGCGATTTATACTACATTATTATATCCATGATTTCCCCCTTACACATTTTTGTATAGTTCTGAACATGTAGCGATATCATTATTCACACATTTCTTAATTGAAATATACAATTGAAATATTTTATGTTTTTGAAATACTAGAGAAACTACTCAACATAGCTGACCATAGTTGTTTTGTGGATAATCATTCGCACTATATGTTATATTTCGTGAATACATTATTGTTTCAAACGAGTACAATATGTGATGAAGCTGGAGTTGTGGTAGCTACCATTTCATGTTAAGGCGAGAGTGTTATAAAAATATTATGGAACATGAAATTGTGGCAATGATAATAGAGCAATAAAAAAATACTCTGTAGGGCTATTCGTTAAGGTGTGGTTGGATTGTTTGGGTATACAGTTCCACCCAGTCAGCTGTTAAAATTAGGATATATAATATCAGGCTTTATTTAGCAGGATCAGGGCTCTAATAACAACGAAATAGACTTCAAATTTTCTCTCAGTTACAGAACTTTCGGATTTTGTCATCTTAATCATGTGGTGGGTTGATTGTGTATACATGCTCTCCGCAAGCTGCGATTATGTACAGCAAAAAATTGACGATCATAGCCCGGGGATTACAGCTCAGAAGGCCTACAGACAAAAATGGCTGGGGGGGGGGGGGGGCGTGTGCCCCAAAAGCCCCTCTTTTTCAGGCGATGTTTCGAATCATTGATTCAAAATATTTACTTCTGGGGTTAATTTAGCTCATGGGGGTGGGCCTACACAACCTGTGCACAGAGCATCGCAACCTAGTACCTACTAACTGATCAATTGAAAAAAACTAGCCCACCACCCAATTTTAGCCAAATTCAAACCTTGCAAGGAGTATCAAGATTCTTTCAGTTTATGTTATTTTTTATTGTTGAAATGATTTAATCTATTTTAGCAATTCAAACTTTTAATGTAACAGGCAAGTTTTTACTTTTGTAGGTGGACCATTCTCATTCATCAAATCCACTATCCTTCCACTAGCGTCAGCTAGTGCTAGTGTTGCCCTGAGAAGGAGGCTGTAGGTGGACTAGTACCTAGCCTTAGTGGCTGAAACAGGTTTCGGCCACAGATTGACCCCATACTGACTGCTCAGTGTCTTTTTCTGTGACATGTGCACATGTCTTACAGGTCAGCGAGGGGGATTGACCCCGTACAAAATCGTGAAACATTTCTTTGGACGATCATATTAAGGACTTGAATAATCGGGTCGAAAATAGTTTTTTTTACTTAGAATCAGTAACATTTCAGTTAGGCCTACATGCCCGCATGCTCAGCCCACAGCCTGCACAGACATTAAAAAGGGTTACCTTCATTACTCCCTCGACCCCACGACCCACAACCCTTGACCTTCTACTCTCAACCCACAACCCCTCGACCCACAACCCCCTCGACCCACAACCTTTCCGAATTACACCTCAACCAAAGTTAAAAAAGGGTTAATTTCGGTTTAATTTATAGGCCTAATCGTGTAAGGCGTATTGATGGGCTCTTTTCATTTATATCGTAGGCCCAATTTTTTTATCAGGCCCAAAATCAATGAATAGGGCATAATAGATTCTGTGTCGGTAGACCTATATCTTATTCCTATATGCGCGCGGCGTTTACAAGTCATAGCGTCCCTGTGCAGACAATGTTGTGCCAGCTGTGGAGATGCTGGCCCAGTATTGAGACAACATTGGGTGAATTCCCCAAGTCACCGCTTGTGTTTGCTTTGATGCCCGCTACAGCGCCCATGTTCCTGAAACTGGGCTCATAATCTATAAATAGCACACGCTCACCGAGCTAGCTGATACAATGAAGTATGGGAGAGGGGTGTCTATGTAGCACTGTTTTCACTGAGTAACCATTAATGGAATTCCTGTGTTTCACAGAATAGGCTTAATTATATATAGTAATTACATAATTATTGATTTAACAGCCTGCAGTGGGTCCCATATGCATGGTGACTTGAAGTTCCCGGAACGGGTTAACTAATTTTGAATGTGGGAACTTCGGAAACTTGTAGCGTCCCGATATATATTAGGCCTATTTGAAGTAGAAATATTTGGTTACTAGACGGGATGCCTGCCTGACATTTCGTTTCCATTTTCGGGCTGTGATCGCTTTTTGTTTACCATCAGGGGTAACAAATATTTTGTTGTTGTTGTGGGTCGAGGGGCTTGTGCGTCGAAGGTCGAGGTTTGTTTGTGAGGGTTCGAGGGGGTCATGGGGGTTATGAGGGTAACCATTTAAAAGTTATAATGGAGATTTTCCGGACCTTGGGGTCGAGATCGCTCTCGATCACCGCCATGTTGAATTTTCGGGTAAAGCAAATACATCTATCAACGGCCTCAGAGAGGACGACACGGCTATGGTACCTTATGACTATGATTGCACAAGACCTACTTCATTGTGATTTATATTTTACATTTTATTTTTAATGTTTCAGGGCTACGCTCTTTGATATTTATTGTCTCTCTTTATCTTTATCTGCAGTAAAGGGGATGTGAACCATGTGAGGTGCGATTATAATGCTCAGTTATTGGGCGTATATCCATTTATGCTTGGTCATCAATAATCAAAGACATTATATATATTTTTTATTATTATTGACTGTTTAGGCTACATGTCAACTTTGACATATTGGTCATTTTGTTTTCTTTATTTCTTTATATGTTTTTCGATGCGGCGCAAATCGGTTATGAATATGTTTCTGTCGTCATTATCCCAAGAATTTGAACAGTTTGGGCCGCTGCATATGTGTGTACCAAGGAAAGATATCGGCCGTCGTGGGACTCGAGCCTGATACCCCTTGAGTTAGCCGATGAGTCAACCTGGCGCCACAATATATGAATAATTTTTATTGTCAACATCAATCAATCACCCATATTAGGCCTATATAGGCTATGTCGGTCACTTATTAAGTGAATTTCTGGCCATATATGCCCAGCAAACTTATGAGACGTTGGACCAATTTGCAACGCTGGTTTCCCGCTGGACCTGCGTCGCAAACGGATATCTCGAAAACCCCCTCGACCCACAACCCTCGACCCTCGACCCTCGACTTCATTTTTTTATTGTTTTTTTTTATAGTCTGTTTATAAAATTCGGGAAACAATATCAGGTCATTGTTGGCTCACCGTCTGCGACGCTGGCCTAACATTGGCTGAAAGCCTCATGTATATTATTTTGGATAGAGGCACGATACGCAATATATGCGGGCACTTGATTAGGCGTATACATGTATAGACTGCCATCTGAGTCCCACCACTGTCTTACATTAAAGCTGGCCCAACAATGTTCCAGTCCAATGATAGCTAAGCACATAAAACACTAAGCATTGAACCAATGTTGGATTATTGCTGGGGCAACTTCTGTAACGCTGGCCCACCGCTTGCGATGCCTGTGCCAAAGCGTGCGACTGAATGAAGCTGGGGAGTGATATGCCGGGTGACATGACTGGCAAGTGTTTTTTACGCACCAAAAAACAAGAGGCATTCAATCCCATGCTTGGGTTAATAAACATAACAGTTAAAGTTACACAAGCGTCCTACACAGTCACAGTGACTCAACATTAAAATGTGTTTGGCCAGTTGTAGGCTTACGTGTATTCATAAAACTATATTCGATGGCCACCCATTAAACAAGATACATTAAAGCAACGTCGGGTGAATGCTGGACCAGCGTAGCAGACGGTCAGACAACATCACTTGATAGCCAGGTTAGCATCACAATAGGCCTATATAAATTTCCCGAATGTTATTATTATACAAAAGTTCTAATTATATAAACAAACAAAAACTGTTTTGAAATTCATTCTATTTACTTATCTTGTTCAACATTTTCCTTATTGTTGCTTACCAGTTATGTACTATATTAAATCTAATCAAATCAATATAATTTATTCAAACAAAATACAAATATATCAACGTATACAGTGATATTAAAAGTACATAAAAGTAAGGCACCTTACATTATATTGGCATACAATTATTGTTTGAAAGGAAGTGAAATGAAATCAATGACTATGTTCACTTCCCATTTACCGTGTTTAGGCTACATTGAGTAATAATACATCTGTGATTAAATAGGTAAATGTTATTTTACAACAACATTCACTTTTCAAAACTGATAATTGAAAATAAATTGCGCAATCAAATTGCACATGGTGGCAATGTTTCCCACCCATCAGGAGCCCCAGCCACCCCTCACCTGCAAGTGGGCGTGCTGATCAGCTCATGCGGGTACCTGCATACACAATAAGCTAAGTGGATAACAGAGCCTGATTGATATACAACGCACCTGCACAACTAACAATTAAAACAACCTGCTCAACCCGTCAGACTTAATTGACTTGTCTACGTGTACACGTGCAGCGAGCATAAGTTGTTTATTTGGTTGAGTGGCGGACCGTAACTATATCAAGTAATATTTTAACCCGTTCAATCTGTGGCATTATTTCAGCTAATCAAATTAAAATAAGTTAGTGTTAAGGTAGAACATTTGTTTTATACTGACTCACAGTTTCAGGTCGATAGTATGAGTACTTTCCACGTAAATAGTGAATCAGTAACACCATATGATCCCCCTAAAATGCGATTTTTAATGTGAATGCCACTTTTTTTTTATAGCATTGTCTCAGTGACTGTTGCTTGTTGGAATATGTGTCAGGCACAAAGGGTGATCTATGTGTTTTGGTGGGTTGTTAGGATTGCGGCATAAACAGTTAAAGACATCATTTTTGGCACGTAACCTGTACGTGAACAATGATCATAGGCATAGCCCAGAAGACACAAGACAAAATCAATGTTGGTTTAACGTTGGTCCACCGTCGTGTCACTTCTGACTATATCAATTTATACGCTAGAAACATGTATCGGGCTGTACGTGAATCCTTTTTTTTATCTCACACACACATTTATTCGACTTCTGTAAGATGACGTATTGTGTAGCAAAATAAATTAATCACATAATATCACTTTAAGGAACGCAAATGTACTTGTACATAGCTGCATGGATATATAAAACAATGCACGATGTACATGTAAGAACGTAGAAAAATCGTATTTTGTTGGAAAAATCCTAACCCTTGAAGCGAGAAGTTATACTTTCCTAAATGTTCACCCACTTGACGTTGTGTCTCGCTACTGCGAACCACAACTTGAAGTGGGTAAAAATTACTCGCTAGTGTACAATTTGAATATGAACATATCCAAACATAGAAAATTTATTGCTATTTCTTTTTCAGATTTGGAGGATGGTAAATTCACATGATTAAGAACTTCACGAAAACAAGCAAGTAAGTAAGTAAGTAAAATATTTGCTTTACTTCACTTTTCGGCCAGTATGGCCATTTAAGTGAAAATTCGCGGTATTACAATATCCCATATTGTATAGTTAAAGTAGTAAAGAAAAGAAAAAGCCAATAAAAGCATGATCGTACTAAAATATTCAGTTTATAATGTTTGATATGATAAGATGACGATGCTCGTGGCACCTATATGTAACGAGTCTGATGACATGTTGTAGCGCCTGCACTACAACACAGTTAATGAGAATAAAAATATCAGTATAAATAATGTAAAATATGAAGTGATTATAAAATGAACGACTTATCAAGTCACTATATCTCCATGAAATTGGAGTGATTGTGTAAAAACTACAAGTCTAAGTCTAATAATTAAAACATAGAATATAGGTTACATTCCCGAAGGAACTGAATAATAAAACCAGCAGGGGTGTCCCTGAATAGCTCAAATAAGGAATTAAATGCAAAATACTTCCTTCTGATGTGCGCATATTTCGCACAACTGAGAAGGACATGTCTTACAGTGAGACGAGTATTGCAGCACATCGGTCGCAATTCTCCTCTCAATAAATATCCGTTTGTGAAATAGGCATGGCCAATTCTGGCCCTGCATAAGACAACGTCATCTCTTCGGCGTTCCATTGGTGTAAAAGATCGCTTAATGATTGGTTGTACCTCGAACAATTTGCTGGTGACATTGATGTTCCATTCACCTTGCAAAATGTCATCAAGGTAGACAGAGATGTTGTACTTGAAATCAGTATATGGTATATAATAAAACTGTTTCGTCTTATCCAGGGCAGCCTTGGCCAAAACATCAGCCCGTTCATTGCCCTGTATTCCAATATGGCTGGGTACACAGCAAAAAATAATGTCCTTGTGCCCAGACAAGTAGTGACACATATGCAAAATATTGGAAACAATTGAGTTGTTGAGTTTTTGACTCTTAAGAGCCTGCAATGAAGATAGCGAGTCTGTGATGATCATGAACTCCTCGTCACTACTATCCCAGATGTATTCGATGGCAGCTTCAATAGCTAACAGCTCTGCTGTGCAAATTGAAGCCTCATCGTTGATGCGGCAGCTAAATTCATGATCATCACAGACAAAGGACATAGCTGTTCTCTTGTCTTCTTTTGATCCGTCAGTATACACCTTCCGGTGCCTCGGAAATTTACAAAATAGCTCTAGCAACATGCTCTGGAAGACAAGGGGACAGGTGTCTCCTTTCCTGAGATCTGAGAGGTTAAAAAGTATATTAGGTTGTTGAAGAAGCCAAGGTGGACACTCTGGTGGGCGCACAACGCTAATTGCGTCGAGCTCCACCTCCATGTCCTCCAGATGGGGTTGGAGTCTTATACCCAAAGGAGGTATAGTCCCTGGCTTGTTATTAAACAATCTCTTGTATTCAGGGTTGACAACACACGAGTATGCCGGGTTCTCAGGATTTGCTTTCATTTTCATATAGTATTGCAGGCTCAGCTTCAACCGGCGAGTCTCTAAAGAGGGCTCACCGGTCTCCACCTGAAGACTTTCGATGGGTGATGTTCGAAATGCCCCTGAGCATAATCTCAAACCTTGGTTCGCGATTGGATCAAGTACTGCTAAGTACGATCGTCTTGCTGAACCATAAACAATACAACCATAATCCAGTTTGGATGCGAGACCGGTAAATCCTCAGTAAGGTTGTCCGGTCACCACCCCAATCCTTGCTGGATATAACTCGTAGCAATTGTAATGCTTTCCTACACTTATCTTTCATATATTTGATGTGTGGGGTAAAACTGAGCTTCTTGTCGAAAAAAAGACCAAGAAATTTGACCTGCTCTTCAACAGGAAGCTGTTGTCCATATAGTTTGACATCGGGCTCGGGCTGTAAGCCATTTTTTTTACAAAAATGTACACATAAAGTTTTTGTGAGAGAAAATTTAAAGCCGTTCTCATCTGCACAAGTCACCAACTTATCGAGGCAACCTTGCAGGCGCCGCTCAATTATTGCCATATTGCTTGACTGGCAGTAAACAGCCAGATCAACATATAACGATTTTTCTATATCGTCTGGTAAAGCATCAATTATACTGTTTATTTTAACGGTAAATAGAGTTGGTGATAGGATACTTTCTTGTGGGACACCCTCCTCCTGTGGATTTAGTGAAGAGTGGGTGTTGTCCAAGCGGACTTTAAATTTTCTCCCCTTCAAAAAATTGTCTATGACTAAGGGTGATCTACCCTTCAGGCGCATTTCAAAAATACTCCAACTGTATGTTGGTTTTTAACAAAACCTTGACGGATATAAGTCCGGACTTTAAATTTTCTCCCCTTCAAAAAATTGTCTATGACTAAGGGTGATCTACCCTTCAGGCCCATTTCAAAAATACTCCAACTGTATGTTGGTTTTTAACAAAACCTTGACGGATATAAGTCTCCAGTCTGACCAAATGGTCTGTGGTGCTTTTTCCTTTTTGAAAACCACATTGATATTTAGTTATTATGTTATTGTCTAGTAAAAACCATGTGAGACGATGATTGATCATGCGCTCCATGATTTTGCAAAGACAACTTGTCAATGCTATTGGCCTATAATTATTAGGATCTGTTCGATCTTTTCCAGGTTTAGGGATCGGGATCACTGTTGCTTCTCTCCATCCATCTGGGAAATCCTGAGATTGCCACAGATCATTCAAGAGTAGAAGCAACAGATCAAGTGATACATCAGGCAAATGTTTCAGAAACTGGTAGTGAATTTCATCAGGGCCAGTTGCCGAATCAGTTGCCTGAGCGATAGATTTAATTAGTTCTCGTTTAGAGAAATTAACATTGTACTTTTCGTCATTATCTGACTCAAAGTCCAATGTGTTCTCCTTCTCCTTGTCCCTAATCTTTCGAAATTTTTCCTGATAATGATCTGGAGATGATTTAGCAGCGAAGGATGTCGCCAGCGTTTCTGCAATATCCGTTTTATTGGTTATTGTGTCAGAATCAGTGATAAGGTACTTGATGGTTTTATCTTTCCTCTTGCCACTGATTCTGCGCAGCATTTGCCAAGTATGTTTTGCCGATGTATTATTATTTAGTGTGGAGACATATGCTCTCCAAGATTGCCGCTTGGCTTCACTGATTGTGCGGCGAGCTTTAGCGTAATCTTTCTTATATCCGTCAAGGTTTTGTCTAGTTGGGTGTTTTTTAAATTTTTGCAAGGATTTTTTCCTTTTGTCTATTGCCTTTCGGCAACCTTCATCAAACCAGGGTTTGTCGAGTTTTTTGGGAACTGTCGAGGTTTTGGGTATGCTTTTATCTGCTATATTGTGTAACTTGGCTGTAAAAAGGGCTATAGGGTCATCAACCCCCTCTTCATTCTCAAATTGAGAGATTGTGAGGCTCTCCCCACAAGACTGTTGGAAGGCCTCCCAATCTGCTCTGTGCAGCCTCCAATGCTGCACTCTTTCTTCAACAATAGAGTTGTTGCTCTCTATAAATATAGGATAATGTTCACTGCTACAGAGATCCTCGTTGAACCTCCAAGTGTAATCCAAATATAAATCGGGATCACACAAGGATAGGTCAATGGCTGTTGCAGATCCTGAAGCAGGGTGCAAATAGGTGGTGGTATCATCATTAAAAATGCAGAGGTTTTCCTCTGCGAGGAAGTCTTCTATTATTCTGCCCCGTGGGTTGATGTCCCTACAGCCCCACATTGTGTGGTGCCCGTTAAAATCTCCCAGTAGCATGAAGGGTTTGGGCAATTGTTTTTCCAGCTGCCTCAATTCCACAACATCCACTGAGCGGTTTGGGGGTGAATAAACAGAGCATATCGTCATTGGCCTGTGACAGTTTATGTTAACCGCCACAGACGAAAACAAGCAGTGGTATTACTTTCAGATACGAGAACTAGACGTTCATAAATTGTGGACCAATATTATACTTACAGCGGCTCCGTGGGATGAGAATTGTCAATTTTGAAAATTAAATTTATATGAAGCTATATAGCCTAATGATCTTAAATAAAATACAAAATTAAATAAACAATGTTAAAGCACTGAAAAAAACGAAACTAGCTCTATTTCCAAGACGGTTATTGTCATATAAACAAGTTTTTTTTACATCATGCTACACTATCGATCGCAAATACTAACAATCTCAGATGGCATGATCACATATTTAGAGCAATTATAGCTGCCGCGCTTAATTGGTCTCTGAACGCGTTGATTCAGAGAGTTCCCCAACAGCACCGATTGTCTGCTCAACGCTGGGTCGACGGCATCAACAAAAGTCCAATGCTTTAGGAACATTCAAACGTCCTTTAGCAGGTGTTTTGGTATACAAAAAGTTTGTTTGGGTTTCCGTCGGGCTCGTAAAAATGAGGATAAAAAATATATTATTTAAAATCTAAAAATCTAAAAACAAAATCATAATCTGTGGGATACACTATTTCATTACAAAAGTAAAAACGAAAATTGATGTCATCCCAAGGAGCCGCTTTAAATACAGATAATAAATGTTTGTTCAAAATGTTCGGCAGAAGGAATTAGACGTGTAAGCAACGAAAAAATCAGGCTGTTTTATGTGTTTAGTTTTCAAAATGGCATTTGACTATTCAGGCCATGAACAAAAAGTTGTATAAACAATGTATCAGGATAAAGGATAACAATGCTTTAAAAAATGAGGAAATTTGTTATATTGTTGGTTTTCTTTAATAATTCATTTTTTTATGTTTCTAAGATTACGTTTATTGCTCTAAATTGTGCAAAGTAATCGCATGTCCAGTTGATTGAATACTTGTTGAAGGAATTACAATCATAAAATATTAACATATGTTATCAGTTATCAAACGTCTGAGTTCTTATCTTCCAACTATTCAAGCGTTGAAGTAATTCTATACTCTAATAGAATTCTGTGAAACGCAGTGACGTCACCGGAAACTGTTTTGCATGGCAACAAGATGAAAATAATGTTATATAAGACCCCCTTCCCCATACTTCATTGTATTAGCTAGCTCGATAAAACAAAGGAGGTCAAGGTCATAGAGTTTCACAGAATAATTGTTTTTATGCAGTCGTTGAGCGAACCCTCTGACCATCTCACTATTTACTGTCACCCACTATCTACCTCACCACAGCTTTTACTTTCAGGGATGGGTGTAATGTTTATAAAAAACTTATTATGATATATGTTTGTGCTGTAATTTGGCTATTATTCTATTTTTGTCTGATGTCTGTGTCCACTACAAGTCAGAACGACACTAACCCAATGCTGGTTCAGTGCTAGTCCACTGTCGCCGGCGCAGGCCAACACCTATTCAATACTGGGCAGTGTTTTATGCTGGTGTCAGTGTGTCCACATAGTACATGCTGACATCGACCCAACTTCGGTTAAATGTTGGGCCAGACTGGGCGCACATGACTACAATGTTCCTGTACACACATACACCCAACCAATGTTGGCTAAATGTTGGCCCACCATCTGTAACGCAGGTACAACCTAGAATCAGCAACGCATGTCCTCCAGGCGGAAGGAGTGCGGGTTAAGGTTGTACATGTTTTCAGCTCGCACAGAAACACTGGGGCATTCAATCCCAAAGTTGGGTTGATGTTGGGGAAGTGGCGTAAACAGCGGCCCAACATAAAACTAGTATTGTGTCAACCTGTGTGTTAACTCTATCTTTAATAATACCCTATCTATTCTGCAGAAACCTAAATTTATTTTTTACAATCCAAAATTTGCTCATAATTATGCACGTCCCTGTTACACGTGGCTGCGTTTACAGCAGCAAAAAGCGTTTGAATTGTTAGTAGGCTCTATTGTAATCATAAACTTTTTTTGTCAGGCTGGAATCATGCTAATTAGGCCTACAGTGTTTAATTTTAATCACACAGTAGGCCCGATCAACGTGTTTTAATTCTACAGATGTATGACTATTGGGACCTGGAAGAAATGTTGATATCGGATGAAAAACATATTGATAACTAACTGATTCAGCTATTTATACATTGTCATTGTCTATATTTCCATTTCCATGCAGTGGTCAAGACCATGTGTGATTGTTTTTTTCCCATTCTGAGACGTTTTCATAAATATCCACGCACTTTAACCATTGGCCTAAATCATATTATATTAATTGTCCTTTAAATTATGTCTCATTACTATATTCATGGTATTTTTGTACAGGCTGCATGCAGTGTTTCAATTATGCCACCAAGGCCTACTCACTAGCTGTGCCCGTGCGGAGCACGGGTCATAGGTAGTTATTCTATAATGGAATATAATTAGTTGGGGAATCTGCAGACATTGAACATTATGATTTTTTGCATACGCTTTAAATCATCTGACTGTGCAATGTATCAGACTGTTGGTCAGTATTTACATGGCGGTAATATAAAATAACATCATTTAGAAGGTCGTTGTTCTGTTTTAGCAGCCCGCCAGCAATGTCTAAAAGTCCGAAGCGTTAGTCGAGGGTTGATTTTGACTATGAAGGACTGTTATGCTACAGTCACACTGTACGGTTTGGCCGTCCCGTCGGCTCCTTAGGATCCCGGTGGCCCCGGTTGAGCGAAATGTTGGACATCCTGGGTGGTCCGGGAATTTTTTATCTCCACCCGGTGTCATCTCGGTAGGCCCGGTTGTTCCGGGGCTGATCCTGGTATCATTCCGGGTGAAAACGTCCCGGAAAATCCCGGTTCTTCCCGGTGTCCTCCGGGTGGTCCCGGATGAGCTCGATCCGCCCCGGTATGGGGTCGGTGTATTCCCGGAGGACTCCGGTTGTAGATGCATCCTGGAGCCACCCCGGTCGCCTGGGTGTATTATTGATATTCCTTGGACATGGGCTGTATTTTTACATATGTAATTCAAATGCAGATATCCACATCAACACTTATCAGACGTCGTCAGGATAATGTTAGTATTACATGACGTGATTTTTTGTATTTAATGTTTATTTTCTTGGTGACTAGGCTATAACTCCTTGGGCATTTAGGCCTGTGCCAAAATGTTGCTTCGGTGCAGCAGGCCGAACCTGTGATTCCCAGCAAACACGAAATGCTGAACTAATTGTTGTTGTTGTTTTAATGTTGGGACAGTGCCATGTGCGAACATTAATGCTGTATTGGCTCTAGGTCTCGTGTTTGTTGGGTCATGACATAATTATTATTATACATGATATTTCCTGTTTTTCCCAGCAAACAAGGGAAATTGGACCAATGTTGATTGAATGTTGGTCCACTGTCTACGACGATGGCCCAACATTGACACAATATTGGGGCAACGACTCTTGTTTACTTGGTTTTGTTCTCTAGCTTAAGGGCGGGGGCCTTAGGGTAGTGGTTAGCACCGCTGCCTTTCACGCCAGAGTTCGGGGTTCGGTTCCCGGTCTCGGCGGTTTGAAAGAAACAAAAAAATGTTTCTTCCCCATCCACGTGTGAAAGTCAGTATTGTGGGGAGCCTCCGTGACCGAGAGGTAGCGTGCTCGGCCTCAGACCGCCAGGGCTCGAATTTCAAATCCTGTGTCTGGAGGACAATCATCTCACCATCTCAATCATCTCACCATCCTCAGGAGGTTCTCCTGGCCCAGTTTAGCCTATATGTGCACAAAGGTGGCCTAAAGCCCGATTCATTTCATTTCATTTCATTTCTCTAGCTTAAAGCGATACAATCAGGCTAAAATCATCAAAAAATCGGTAAATTTATTTTGACCTTTTTTCGGACATGCATGTCCAAAATAAGAAATGCGGGAATTTCGTCTCAACTCAACTAGTAAATGCGCAGCACAAAAATTAAACAACTTTTGCAGTTTTAGTTAATGGACATGCTTACAGCATGTGGTTTTTTATTTGACTTTTTTTCAGGAGCTCATAATAGCCTACTTGTATTTAACAAAATACAGGTTATTTTAAAAAATCCATTATTGTTCAGTTGACGAAATTTTTCACGTGGTAGAAGACCTAGGACCAAGAGACATAACCAGCTTAACAGTCCTCTACTTGATGTGATAATATTCATACGATTTGTATCATTATTTTTTGAGTAGGCTTATATATATATGTTTGTGGAATATTTTTCTTTGATACAATGGTCATTTGGCCAATGATTTGCAAATGTTTGGCCAACATATGAGTAATTCGGCAGCCATTATTAAACCAATTTGAAACAAATTCTCGTGTTTTAACGCGGTCGTTGAGAGAAACTACGAGATGTTATAGCCAATCACGTCGTTTATGCAGTGGTGACATGTGATTGGACGAGGCAATTGGAGAGCTACCAATCAAATCCCATAGTTGATAATTCTGACGTCACAGTAGATTAATATGCATGAACCTCCTCCCCGGAGTGTAACAGGGCCCTTCCCTACTAAGAGTTAATATTGGGCCAACGTTGCCAACATTTGAAAAAAACATTGAGCCAGTCAGCTTTGTACCACAGTGTACTGCTTGCTGAAACTGGCCTGTATCAGAAAAGAGCCACCTGATTACAATATCATCATCATATAGACCCAATTATCATTGCACTACGGACTCTAACCAATCAGACTCATCATTCAGTCACGTTACCTACTGAGGAAATGTGGAGTGGGCGTGGTTTTTGTAGAAACTACTTGTATATCGCAGAGAATCTACCACTCTCCCCCAGAGGTGAAAAATATTCTAATAGGGAGGGGCAGATTCTGGAAGGGACGCATAATCGTATAGTTGTTGAAAAGGGGGGGTATATTCTGGGAGGGAGGGGTAGTTTCTGTGGAGGGTCGCACACATAAATTGGTTGAAAAGGAGAGTATATCCTTAGAGGGAGGGGTAGACTCTGGAGTGTTGCACATATACATTGTTTGAAAAGGTGATTGAGAAGGACTCGAGCGATAAGCATGTTGTTCGCTCTCTGGTCTGCCCATCGTACAAGTGCAGACGTCGGACGTTCCTGATGAACATGTCCATGATGTGTTTCTTTCGTGTAGGGTGCTCCTGAACAGAATCTGGAAGATGTTCACCTTCACGGCCCAACCGTGTGACTGTAGAATAACGTTGCATAATGAAACCCCCGCTCCAGGAATTCCGTGATCAACGTTCAGCACCGTGACCATCCTTACTCACGTCATAACTAACCGGTACCAACCGTAACCACCAGGATTCCACCGGCGCGAAATCGGGATGCTTCTGGCCGCTTCCACGCCCAGCCACGAACACCCGGAGCCTACCGGAATGCTTCCGTAATGCAACTGTGGTGAACCCTGGTGAACCGTGGTGAACCGGGCCGACCCAGGATCTCCGTAATAAACATCCGGGACCACCGGGGTCAACTGGGGTCAAACGGCTTGGTACCGTAATGAAAAACACTTTCCCGGGTGGTCCCGGTGATCCCGGTACCTTCCCGGTGCTTTCCGGGAGAGATCCGGGACGGGCCACGAAAGTTTTTAACATTTCAAAACGTTTTTTCGAGCGTCCAGGCGCATCCACGATGCCCAAGGTGATCCCGGATCATCCCGCTGTCGGCCAGGTTCAATCAAGGGTGACCCAGATTCACCCCGGTTCGGCATCCGGTGTCCTCCGGAGCCGCCGGGACGGCCCAACCGTACAGTGTGACTGGGCATTAGACATTGATGCCACTAAAACAACACAATGCACGACATAAAACAAGTTAATTTTGTTATAAACTACAATAGCTACTAAATTACCAGGTACAGGTCCAGCCGTTTTAAAATGGCCGCCCATTTAAAAACGACCATGCGTTTATAAGCACTCGCAGCACACTTCCAGCGAGTGTTTATAAACCCGGGTGTTTATAAGCTGTCGGCCAGTATGACTGGTTAACTGTACATTTTATTCCATAATATCAGGTATTTTCTTTTAAATATACCAGATTTGGTATAATGTATAAATTGACACAACACATTAGTCAGGGGGAAAAACTGGAATATTCATCTGAACCCCTTAAAAAAACTAGTTGTTGAGATTATTGCATTTTCGAGTACTTCAGCATCCCTAGAAACATATTCCGGATGATGACATCGAATTCGCCTGGAGTATTTTTTTTAATTAACATAATTCCAAGATGGCCGCCATTAAAATACGTTGGAACACACCTTTGTATCCACGCCACATAGAACATTATTTAATACCACTTCTTCCCATAATTTGGACCCAGGGAATAGATTTAGATGATATAATTAGTGATTTTATGAGTTTTTCAAGGTCAAAGGTCATTTTCAAGGTCACACGATACTAAAATAGGATAGATAAACCAATGCCATCATTTGTTATTATCTATATCTAGCTTGGTTATTGGAGCATATGAATGTGTTATAACTATTAGAAGTGACAAGGGGTTCAAGGCGAAGGTCAAGGTTAAGTTAAATCTCTGTAAATACGACGTTGATTTTGACGATCTCAAAGGTCAAAATCGTTAATTTCAAGGTCCTATTAGGCCTAGATAAAATTAGAAAGCGTTCAAGTAGTGTATCGTATCTATTTTATTTCAAGAGCAGAGAATGTATTTCTGGACACACCATATTTATCTCAAGACCAATTCAGGACATCTTTAATTTCAACAACCATTATGACAAGAGCTGACAAAGTTAAAACTACCACTAACATTGTCCCGGGAATAACACAATAGGTCACACATTTCACGAGTAAAAACAAAAAGATAGTTGAGTGATTAGGAAATATATTTAATGCAACATTGAACAAAAAACGCACTTAATACGGTTATAGTGGTAAAAAGAAGATTCCACTTGATGTAACCTCTTTACTTTGTCCTAAATGATTTCAACTGCCAGAATTCCAACTACAGCTCATCATCATTATCATCATCAACTTGTACTGATTCTTGCAATTTCTTTGTGAGCATGTTCATGCACACCTCATTTCCCTTGCATGCACAGAAAATAGTACAACCAATGGTGCTACATTTACAGTGGCCTCCTTTACAACCAGATGCGCACCCACATCGCATCATCACCAAGACAGCAACTGGGGCAGACAGGGTTCCCTCTGGCACAGTCGTGGGCTTCAAGTAGGATCCGTCGTGCTCCCAACCATGCATCAGGGCATCGATATGGGGGCATTGTGCCTTCAATTGATGCCTTCCAGTGTGCAGCCTGCAGGTGAGCACGTTTGACATTTTCAGTAAATGCCTCGGTGATAGGTAGCAGGCTCCACAACTTCAAAGAAGCACCAATATGAGTCTCCTTTCTCAGCATTTTGATCCGGGCTAAATCCCTGCTCGCACATCTGCTGAAACCTTTGCCATTGCAAGCCAATATGAATGTCGTAGCTTGCTCGAATACAATAGCTTAATGTGTTTGTGTATCTCTAATACAGTAGATCCTGTCATCAACGACCCTGATATTAACGACCTATTGTGTCTAACGACTTTTATTTCTTGCACTGAACATTTTTCTATAGTTAACGACCTGTGATCAACAACTTTTTGTCTAACGCGACTTGCGACCTCAAATATCTGGCATAAGGTCATTATATTACTTGTGTCGAACGACCTCAACTTTTTTCGTCATACGACTTTTGGAAATATTCATAAGCAAACCACTGCATGTAGTGGTAGCCTAGCAGTTCTGGCTACCTTGCGTGCTTTGATTTTATGTGTCGGCCCCTGTAAGGGCATGAATGGCAAGCAGAGCTGGTACAATAGATGTATGTACCTTCACACTCTACATGATGTCGATTACGGCACGATCTACGTGCAAGTCATTATTGGGTGTCGACTTTGTAGCCATTCGCATCATTCCCTGTGGCATTAAACATGGGAGCAGGGTAGGGAGCCAGTTCCGTGTGTAATACCTCTTTTTTTTCGTGGAATTTTGAAAATTCAATCATAGTATTATTTTTGTGATTCAAAGTCAATTTCCACCACACTGCTACATGTTGGGACTGCTACTACGTGCGGTAATCACCCCCCCCCCCCCCAAGGGTGAAATTGCATAATTGCGATTTGCGATGCGTGGGGAAATGGTATCCGAACAAAAATGTGTCAACAGAAGTCATTTGTAATAATCACCTGCACTGCACCCCAAATGGGTTTGGAATAGATAAAAACAGAGTTTCACCTTGCAGTTACCTTGAGATGATCTTGATGTGACCTTGGGGTGGTACCCCAGTAAAGCGCAGCACCAACCCATGTCATCTTTCATACCCAATTCTGTATCCATATGTTGTCATGAGGGCTGAAGCTGATGTTCCACACTGCTAAATCTGAGTAATATTGTCGATTCACTGCAACTTTGGTAAAGTGGTGTGATAAGGGGAATACCAAGAGGGTAATCACCCCCCCCCCCCCCAAGGCTGAAATGGCATACAAATCCCTTGCGATGCGTGGTCGAGTGATAGCCGACCAATAATGTGTCAACATCAGTCATTTGTAAAATTCACCTTCACTCCAAATGGGTTGGGAATAGATAAAAACGCCAAAATCATGTTTTATCAGTTTGACTTTCCAGTGACCTTGATATGAACTTGAGGTGACCTTGGGGTGATACCCCGAGTAAAGCCCAACACCAGCTCATGCCACCTTTCATTACCAATTCGGTATCCATACTTATGTTGTCATGGGGGCTCAAGCTGTTCCACATGGGGGCTCAAGCGGTTCCACACTGCTACATTTCAGTAATTTTGTTGATTCACTCCAGCTTTGGGAAAGGAGTGTGATAAGGGAAATACCAAGGGGGTAATCACCTCCCAAGGCAGAAATTGCATACAAACCCCTTGTGATGCGTGGTGAAATGGTACCCGACCAATTATGTGTCAAGAACAGTGATTTGTAGTTCTCATCTACACCCCAAATGGGTTTGGAATCGATAAAAAATCCTAAAAATAATGTTTTTTGCCAGTTTGACCTTGCAGTGACCTTGAGATGACCGTAATGTTACCTTGGAGTGGTACCCCAGTAAAGCACAACTCCAGCCTATGTCAGCTTTCTTATCTGATTCTGTATCCATCTGTTGTCATCATGGACATGGGAGCCCAGGCTGAAGTTCCACACTGCTACATTTTAGTATTTTTTCATTCATTCCAGCGTTGGGAAAGGGGTGTAATAAGAGGAATAAAAGGGGTATTTTCCCCCATCAGGCTGAAAATTTCCCAAAAACCATTGAGATGCGTGTATTAAGGGTACCCGAGAAAGAATGTGTGTGTGAACAGAAGTCATTTGTAATACTTTCCTGCACCACACATCAGTTTAAAATCGGTAAAAGTAAAACAAATATGTTTTTATACCAATTTGACTTTGAAATGAATTTAATCTGACGTTGATGTGACCTTGGAGTTGTATCCCGTTAAACTACACCATCATCACATGTCATTATTTGCTCTTAGTCTGGAATCCTGCTGGTGTGCTTAGAAACATCGGACAGTACAAAATACTCAGCATTTTTTCTCCCCCCACCCTCCCAGGAATTTGGCGGTTGGGGTAGGAGTGGTGCGGCGCTAAAAGGGTTATTATGAGTGCAAAACCCTGTATAACTTGACCTTGACCTGCGAAGTTCCGCCTTAAACTCTTTTTTACTTCTAATAGTTATATAACACATTCATACGGTCCAATAACCAAGCTAGATATAGAAAATAACAAATGATGGCTTGTTTGGTCCACAGAATGGCTAATCTATCCTATTTTAGCACCGCGTGCCTTTTAAAATGACCTTTGACCTTGAAAAACTCAGCAAATCACTAATTATATCATCTAAATCTATTCTCTGGGTCCAAATTATGGGAAGAAGTGGTATTACATGATGTTCTATGTGGCGTGGTTACAAAGTTGTGTTCCAACCTATATTATTGGCGGCCATCTTGGATTTATGCGAATTAAAAAAATACTCCAGGCGAATTTGATGTCATCATCCGGAATCTGTTTCTAGGGATCCTAATGTACTAAAAAATGCAATAATCTCAACAACTAGTTTTTTTAAGGGGTCCAACGAGCCTTCTCCTTGACTACATACTTACTTAGAAATGAACTTGGGAAGCAGAATCTGTGAAATACGATGCTAGGTAAAAAACGCTGGAAAAAAGACTTTCTCACCACTGACCCCTACCTCCTTAAAATGTCGCTGCTAAAAAATGTATACGTTGCCGGTACAATCTGCTCATACAATGAGGTGGTAGATATAGTTATGGTCAAATTGTATGCGTAATTTGCATTTTCTGTGTCATCTTTTTAGTACACACGATTAAGTGCACAAAACAAGAGACAGAATTCAGAAGCTCAGTCATCCATCTCACTTCCTAGGTAAATTCTGCGGCATTTACCTTACAAAAACCACTAAAATGTAGATTATCAGATAGGTAACTAAACTGCTTCCTCCTTTTGCAAATTCATATGAAGTTATGCACTGTAATTCGTAGTTTTATGGGGCTGGTTCCTCTGCTATTTTGCCATGAAAAGCCAAAAGGCAGTATCCGCTTACCAACCAAGTAAGCTGATACTTCCTTTTCGCTTTGCACGGCATTACACAAGTGAACAAGGTTGACCGTTTATAAATGCCCGGGGGTTTATAAACACTCGCCGGAGGGCGCTGCGAGTGCTTATAAACGCACGGTAGTTTTTAAATGGGTGGCCATTTATAAACGACTGGACCCGTACCTGGTTACTACTACTACTACTATACATTACCATAGACTAGGCTTTACGGTTTAGGCTATGTACCAATATAGTGACTGAATGAATGATTAAAAGGGTTACGGACTGAAGGAATCAATGTGGAATAAAAAATATCATCACACAATTACATGTAAAATGACTGACTGACTGACTGACTAACCGACAGAGAGACGGTGGGAGGAAGAGAGGAAGGGAGGAAGGAAGGAAGGAAGGAAGGAAGGAAGGAAGGAAGGGAGGGAGGGAGGGAGGGAGGGAGGGAGGGAGGAAGGAAGGAAGGAAGGAAGGAAGGAAGGAAGGAAGGAAGGAAGGAAGGAAGGAAGGAAGGAAGGAAGGAAGGAAGGAAGGAAGGAAGGAAGGAAGGAAGGAAGGAAGGAAGGAAGGAAGGAAGGAAGGAAGGAAGGAAGGAAGGAAGGAAGGAAGCACACGACAAAATGTTTGTAAACGAAGAATAAAACACGAAGTTCAAGCATTTCTGACCTGTTTCCAAGGATGTAATGAGCGATGGTATCCTGCTTTTTCCTCTTGCATCCATGATAGAGACCGATTCCCAGAGAGACGGCTAAACAGGAGATAAATATGAGGTAATCAGGCCATCTCAGTGGTTGCAGATCTTCCTCCATGGTCGGATGCGTTAACAGTTCGAGATGTTAATGACGAGCCTGCACAGACGTTGTAAATACACGATTGCAAGACTTGAGCCCGGTTTCAACAACTCGCTCAGCCAAGTTCAGGGCCACATTTTGACTGGAGTCGTTTCGTGAAAACGGTGCATTATCTGACCCGGTAGCCCGTAAAAGAGAGATGCACTCGTGGTGTCGTCACATTCCATAAAATAGCGTTTTTATTTAACAGGTGTGATTTGTATCTACCAAGCCATATCGGTTCCGCAAAACATCAATCTCGAAGATATACCTTAGTCACATCACAGCAGATACGAAATGCCGTACACATGTTGACATAATGTTAGTCCACCGTGTACAACGCTGGTCAAGCATTATTCCAACATTAGGTCAATATTTTGTGTTTTTTGGGATGTGCGCTCGTCGTCACCTTGTCTGTATAGGCCTATAATAATAGTCTCCATTACATTGTCCTGCATATATCAGAGAGCTGAAGAGTCTACCACGTTGTAATGTGGTAGATACGAGTTTCTTATACCAAGTTGATGGATTTTTATATGCATCCCCTCAGGGTATAACTATTTTTTTGTCTGCATCCAAGCTAGCATGAGACGTTGACCCAATGTTGTTTTAATGTTGGCCCATAGTCTGCAACGCTGACCCAAAATTAAAACAGCATTGGCCTAACGTCTCGTGTCATCTGGCAAGCAGGTTAAGGTGGGGTGTAGGACTGTAGGGCGCAGTGTCTCTCACCCAACAGATAGAAGACGTCGAATCAATGTTGGCTTCACGTCGGTCCAGCGTCGTAGACGTTGGACCAACGTTAAAACAATTTGATTCAACGTTCTGCTGAGCAGTCGGGCAGTGATCTGCTAGAGCCCCATCAAACACGAGACTTAGCCTACCCAATGCTGTTTTGATGTTGGAGCAGCGTCGCAGACGTTGGTCCAACTTTAAGCCGGCATTCTACCAACCTTTCCTGCTTTCAGGACACTTCTATCACACCAGGCAAATACAAGGCCCTGAAGCAATGTGGTTTCGATGTTGGGCCAGCGTCGCCAACGGTGGGCCAACATTTAAACTACATTGTGTCAACATTCTCCGACCAGCGAGTATTAACCCTTGTCCTGCTGAATTGTTTCAATTGTATTTTTCGTCATTTGAAGCTTCAAATGACGAAAAATATAGATATTTTTCGAAAATATACATCTTCTAAATTGAGTTAAACATCTACCACAAACTATATTGTTCATTTCAGTCACATATTATTTGGCTTAAAATATGCTTAAAACCGTATATATCCGGGTCTAGCAGGATAAGGGTTAATTTACATTTTCACTTACTTTAAGTTGTGGGTCGCGTGAAAATTGGTCATATTTGTTTAATTTGTGACCAAAGATTTGCAAATATTGATGTTGAAACAGTCATTTATTCCCAATAGCAGTGATTTGATCGGCTAATGAAACAAATTAAAAACAACTGTGGTCGTATTTAGCGGTGAAAGGTTTAAAGACATTAATGGACTGTGGCGCAAAGCTGGACCAGCGTCTGGTACCGTGGCCCAGCATCGCCCCAATGTTGCTTGAACGTCCCATGTGCGCCGGCCATGTATGGTCCACCTCGATGCCACTTTGTTACTCTCTGCAAATATTCAAGCCCAAGGCAAAATCAGTAAGTATGAAGAACAAGCTGTACCGTACTATAGGGTTATGTTGACATTAGTATTGTCAATTTTCGGCTTTTTTCACCGATTGTAGTGTGTAGGGAACATTCTGGAACGCGTAAAATATAATCATGATAATTGAATTGTGTTGTATATTGGGATTATATTGGGAATGGTGATGGGTAAACGTCTGACTACCCAGCAGACACAAAACGTTGGATCAATGTCTGCTTAACGTTGGTTCACCGTCTACGACGTTGGACCAACATTAAACCAACATTGATTCAACGCCTTGTGTCTGCTGGGTAGTGATTATTGACCACATATATTGCAATTTAGTTGGACAATATCTGATATCTGTTCTACATACCTATCAGCCGACTTTACATGGCACGTGATGATCAAGAGCCATTGCCTACCCAGCAGACCCGAGTCAATGTCTCGCGTCTGCTGGGTAGGACACAACATCAAGACAACGATGTCCCAACGTTAAGACAATGGGACATGATATTTATTTGAAAATATCTGCACCAAGCGGGGATTCAACCCGCACGACAGTTTGCAGTTTTAGTATTTTCTTAGAAATCTCAATAATTTTCACTCACTTTAAATAACAGATCACATCAGACAACTTTAACCATTTCATAGCGGGGATCGTCTTTATTTGACGTTTGTAGACGTCAGATTTTGACATATAAAGACGGTCCCCGCACTGAAATAATTAAAATATTTCTAATGGCCGTAAACACATAGCATAGATATTTAAATGAAACGGACAGAGCTCATTAAGACATTTGTGATGATTTCAAATAGAAAAAACCCTTTGCTCTCCATGGTTTAAACAAGCATATTTCATCGTTGTGAGGGTTAGGCAAGTGAAAATTCTAATTAAATGCAATGTCCCTCTCTCAGAGATAAGCGTATTGTGTATTGGCGGTAAAAGGAAATGAAATGAATTGGTTTAGGCCACCTTTGTGCACATATATCCTAAACTAGGCCAAAAAAACCTCCTGAGGATATTTAGATGACACTGCCCTCTAGACATAGGATTCGCAATACGAACCCTGGCGTTCTGAGGCCGAACACGCTACCCCTCGGTGACCGAGGTTCTCAACAATATTGAATTATTGGGGGTAGGTTCAGGGAAGCACATCTCAAAAACATTTTTTCATCGACACAAATCTTCTCATCAACTGTGATTAATCTGGGTGTCGTCGGCAAGCAAAATAATGTTTCAAACAATAAAATAAGCTGTATAAGGTGTAGTGTGCAAATTAATTAAAAAGTGACTCAAGCACAGACCATTGTGAAATTAGGCAAAAGGAAAATAGTATAGCTTCCATCCATACAGGATGTGCATACTGTCCTAAAATATTTTTGTTTCATTGTATTTCCATCATAATATCCTATTATGTAGTCCATGGTAATAAATAATATTATATAAATACTTTATGGTAGTAATTTCTCACTTTCTAAGTGCAATGACACTGATGGAAATTTTTATATTGTATCCTATACCTTGAATATAATCCTATGGTGAGGCCATTATTTCGTTCGAACTCGAGTGCTTTAAACACATTTGAATCGGCATAAAATTGTTTTGAGGACAATGCAAGGCAGATTTGTCCAGTCAGCATAGCATAGTATCCAAATCCTCATTACCACCAAAGTTTAAGTTGCAACCCTAACCTTGCTAAGTGACAGACCATGACATACAAAATGTGGTGTTTATATATTTATTAGCTGAATTACAAAGACTAAAATGACCCCTAGTGAATAAAAAAATAATAATAACTTGTACTTTTTAATAGACACCACATTTCGAATGTCTTGCATCATCTACTTCTAGAATCCATTTGGTAGGGATGGTTGGAGCAAAACAATTTTTCATTTGTAGGATTTCGAAATACAATCTTTACAAATATACCCATTCAAATAATATTTTTTCTTACAAACTTATAATACTTTATGGTAGTAATTTCTCACATCGTAAGTGCAATGATACTGGTGGAAATTGTTATATTCTGTCATATACCTAGAGTACAGTTCAATGGTGAGGCCATTATTTTGTTCTAACTGGAGAGCCTTAAACACATTTGTATCGGCATCAAAATGTTTTAAGGACAAGGCAAGGCAGATTTGTCCAGTCAGCATAGCATAGTATCCAAATGCTCATTACCAAAGTTTAAGTTGCAACCCTATCCTGGCTAAGTGACAGACCATGACATACAAAATGTGGTGTTTATCTAATTATTAGTTGAAATACAAAGACTAAAATGACCCCTAGTGAATAGAAATATCATAATAATTTCTACTTTTTAATAGACACCATATTTCGAATGTCTTGCATCATCTACTTCTAGAATCCATTTGGTGGGGATGGCTGGTTGGGGAGGATGGATGGAGCAAAATGTTCTTTCATTTGTTGGATTTCGAAATACAATCTTTACAAATATACCCATCTATAGAATAGTTCTTCTTACAAACTTATAATACTTCATGGTAGTAATTTCTCACATCGTAAGTGCAATAATAGTGGTGGAAATTGTTATATTCTGTCGTATACCTAGAGTACAGTTCAATGGTGAGGCCATTATTTTGTTCTAACTGGAGAGCCTTGAACACATTTGAATCTGCATCAAAATGTTTTGAGGACAAGGCAAGGCAGATTTGTCCAGTCAGCATAGCATAGTATCCAAATGCTCTTTACCAAAGTTTAAGTTGCAACCCTATCCTGGCTAAGTGACAGACCATGACATACAAAATGTAGTGTTTATATAATTATTAGTTGAAATACAAAGACTAAAATGACCCCTAGTGAATAGAAATATCATAATAATTTGTACTTTTTAATAGACACCATATTTCTAATGTCTTGCATCAGCTACTTCTAGAATCCATTTGGTAGGAATGGTTTGTTGGGGAAGATGGATGGAGCAAAACAATCTTTCATTTTTTGGATTTAGAAATACAATCTGTACAAATATACCCATCTAAATAATATTTATTCTTACAAACTTATAATACTTCATGGTAGTAATTTCTCACAACGTACGTGCAATGATACTGGTGGAAATTGTTATAATCTGTCATATACCTAGAGTACAGTTCTATGGTGAGGCCATCATTTTGTTCTAACTGGAGTGCCTTGAACACATTTGTATCGGCATCAAAATGTTTTGAGGACAAGGCAAGGCAGATTTGTCCAGTCAGCATAGCATAGTATCCAAATGCTCATTACCAAAGTTTAAGTTGCAACCCTATCCTGGCTAAGTGACAGACCATGACATACAAAATGTGGTGTTTATATAATTATTAGTTGAAATACAAAGACTAAAATGACCCCTAGTGAATAGAAATATCATAATAATTTGTACTTTTTAATAGACACCATATTTCGAATGTCTTGCATCATCTATTTCTAGAATCCATTTGGTAGGAATGGTTGGAGCAAAACAATCTTTCATTTGTTGGATTTCGAAATACAATCTTTACAAATATACCCATCTAAATAATATTTCTTCTTACAAACTTATAATACTTTATGGTAGTAATTTCTCACATCGTAAGTGCAATGATACTGGTGGAATTTTTTATATTGTGTCATATATCTAGAGTACAGTTCTATGCTTATATAATTATTAGTTGAAATACAAAGACTAAAATGACCTCTAGTGAATAGAAATATCATAATAATTTGTAATAGACACCATATTTCGAATGTCTTGCATCATCTACTTCTAGAATCCATTTGGTAGGGATGGATGGTTGGGGAGGATGGATGGAGCAAAACAATCTTTCATATGTTGGATTTCGAAATACAATCTTTACAAATATACCCATTTAAAAATTATTTATTCTTACAAACTTATAATACTTTATGGTAGTAATTTCTCACATCGTAAATGCAATGATACTGGTGGAATTTTTTATATTGTGTCATATATCTAGAGTACAGTTCTATGCTTATATAATTATTAGTTGAAATACAAAGACTAAAATGACCCCTAGTGAATAGAAATATCATAATAATTTGTAATAGACACCATATTTCGAATGTCTTGCATCATCTACTTCTAGAATCCATTTGGTAGGGATGGTTGGTTGGGGAGGATGGATGTAGCAAAACAATCTTTCATTTGTTGGATTTCGAAATACAATCTTTACAAATATACCCATTTAAATAATATTTATTCTTACAAACTTATAATACTTTATGGTAGTAATTTCTCACATCGTAAGTGCAATGATACTGGTGGAATTTTTTATATTGTGTCATATATCTAGAGTACAGTTCTATGCTTATATAATTATTAGTTGAAATACAAAGACTAAAATGACCCCTAGTGAATAGAAATATCATAATAATTTGTACTTTTTAATAGACACCATATTTCGAATGTCTTGCATCATCTACTTCTAGAATCCATTTGGTAGGAATGGTTTGTTGGGGAAGATGGATGGAGCAAAACAATCTTTCATTTGTTGGATTTCGAAATACAATCTTTACAAATATACCCATCTAAATAATATTTCTTATTACAAACTTATAATACTTTATGGTAGTAATTTCTCACATCGTAAGTGCAATGATACTGGTGGAATTTTTTATATTGTGTCATATATCTAGAGTACAGTTCTATGTTTATATAATTATTAGTTGAAATACAAAGACTAAAATGACCCCTAGAGAATAGAAATATCATAATAATTTGTAATAGACACCATATTTCGAATGTCTTGCATCATCTACTTCTAGAATCCATTTGGTAGGGATGGTTGGTTGGGGAGGATGGATGGAGCAAAACAATCTTTCATTTGTTGGATTTCGAAATACAATCTTTACAAATATACCCATCTAAATAATATTTATTCTTACAAACTTATAATACTTTATGGTAGTAATTTCTCACATCGTAAGTGCAATTATACTGGTGGAAATTGTTATATTCTGTCATATACCTAGAGTACAGTTCAATGGTGAGGCCATTATTTTGTTCTAACTGGATAGCCTTAAACACATTTGAATCTGCATCAAAATGTTTTGAGGACAAGGCAAGGCAGATTTGTCCAGTCAGCATAGCATAGTATCCAAATGCTCATTACCAAAGTTTAAGTTGCAACCCTATCCTGGCTAAGTGACAGACCATGACATACAAAATGTGGTGTTTATATAATTATTAGTTGAAATACAAAGACTAAAATGACCCCTAGTGGATAGAAATATCATAATAATTTGTACTTTTTAATAGACACCATATTTCGAATGTCTTGCATCATCTATTTCTAGAATCCATTTGGTAGGAATGGTTGGAGCAAAACAATCTTTCATTTGTTGGATTTCGAAATACAATCTTTACAAATATACCCATCTAAATAATATTTCTTCTTACAAACTTATAATACTTTATGGTAGTAATTTCTCACATCGTAAGTGCAATGATACTGGTGGAATTTTTTATATTGTGTCATATATCTAGAGTACAGTTCTATGCTTATATAATTATTAGTTGAAATACAAAGACTAAAATGACCCCTAGTGAATAGAAATATCATAATAATTTGTAGTAGACACCATATTTCGAATGTCTTGCATCATCTACTTCTAGAATCCATTTGGCAGGGATGGTTGATTGGGGAGGATGGATGGAGCAAAACAATCATTCATTTGTTGGATTTCGAAATACAATCTTTACAAATATACCCATTTAAATAATATTTATTCTTACAAACTTATAATACTTTATGGTAGTAATTTCTCACATCGTAAGTGCAATGATACTGGTGGAAATTGTTATATTCTGTCATATACCTAGAGTACAGTTCAATGGTGAGGCCATTATTTTGTTCTAACTGGAGAGCCTTAAACACATTTGAATCTGCATCAAAGTGTTTTGAGAACAAGGCAAGGCAGATTTGTCCAGTCAGCATAGCATAGTATCCAAATGCTCTTTACCAAAGTTTAAGTTGCAACCCTATCCTGGCTAAGTGACAGACCATGACATACAAAATGTGGTGTTTATATAATTATTAGTTGAAATACAAAGACTAAAATGACCCCTAGTGAATAGAAATATCATAATAATTTGTAATAGACACCATATTTCGAATGTCTTGCATCATCTACTTCTAGAATCCATTTGGTAGGGATGGTTGGTTGGGGAGGATGGATGTAGCAAAACAATCTTTCATTTGTTGGATTTCGAAATACAATCTTTACAAATATACCCATTTAAATAATATTTATTCTTACAAACTTATAATACTTTATGGTAGTAATTTCTCACATCGTAAGTGCAATGATACTGGTGGAATTTTTTATATTGTGTCATATATCTAGAGTACAGTTCTATGCTTATATAATTATTAGTTGAAATACAAAGACTAAAATGACCCCTAGTGAATAGAAATATCATAATAATTTGTACTTTTTAATAGACACCATATTTCGAATGTCTTGCATCATCTACTTCTAGAATCCATTTGGTAGGAATGGTTTGTTGGGGAAGATGGATGGAGCAAAACAATCTTTCATTTGTTGGATTTCGAAATACAATCTTTACAAATATACCCATCTAAATAATATTTCTTATTACAAACTTATAATACTTTATGGTAGTAATTTCTCACATCGTAAGTGCAATGATACTGGTGGAATTTTTTATATTGTGTCATATATCTAGAGTACAGTTCTATGTTTATATAATTATTAGTTGAAATACAAAGACTAAAATGACCCCTAGAGAATAGAAATATCATAATAATTTGTAATAGACACCATATTTCGAATGTCTTGCATCATCTACTTCTAGAATCCATTTGGTAGGGATGGTTGGTTGGGGAGGATGGATGGAGCAAAACAATCTTTCATTTGTTGGATTTCGAAATACAATCTTTACAAATATACCCATCTAAATAATATTTATTCTTACAAACTTATAATACTTTATGGTAGTAATTTCTCACATCGTAAGTGCAATTATACTGGTGGAAATTGTTATATTCTGTCATATACCTAGAGTACAGTTCAATGGTGAGGCCATTATTTTGTTCTAACTGGATAGCCTTAAACACATTTGAATCTGCATCAAAATGTTTTGAGGACAAGGCAAGGCAGATTTGTCCAGTCAGCATAGCATAGTATCCAAATGCTCATTACCAAAGTTTAAGTTGCAACCCTATCCTGGCTAAGTGACAGACCATGACATACAAAATGTGGTGTTTATATAATTATTAGTTGAAATACAAAGACTAAAATGACCCCTAGTGGATAGAAATATCATAATAATTTGTACTTTTTAATAGACACCATATTTCGAATGTCTTGCATCATCTATTTCTAGAATCCATTTGGTAGGAATGGTTGGAGCAAAACAATCTTTCATTTGTTGGATTTCGAAATACAATCTTTACAAATATACCCATCTAAATAATATTTCTTCTTACAAACTTATAATACTTTATGGTAGTAATTTCTCACATCGTAAGTGCAATGATACTGGTGGAATTTTTTATATTGTGTCATATATCTAGAGTACAGTTCTATGCTTATATAATTATTAGTTGAAATACAAAGACTAAAATGACCCCTAGTGAATAGAAATATCATAATAATTTGTAGTAGACACCATATTTCGAATGTCTTGCATCATCTACTTCTAGAATCCATTTGGCAGGGATGGTTGATTGGGGAGGATGGATGGAGCAAAACAATCATTCATTTGTTGGATTTCGAAATACAATCTTTACAAATATACCCATTTAAATAATATTTATTCTTACAAACTTATAATACTTTATGGTAGTAATTTCTCACATCGTAAGTGCAATGATACTGGTGGAAATTGTTATATTCTGTCATATACCTAGAGTACAGTTCAATGGTGAGGCCATTATTTTGTTCTAACTGGAGAGCCTTAAACACATTTGAATCTGCATCAAAGTGTTTTGAGAACAAGGCAAGGCAGATTTGTCCAGTCAGCATAGCATAGTATCCAAATGCTCTTTACCAAAGTTTAAGTTGCAACCCTATCCTGGCTAAGTGACAGACCATGACATACAAAATGTGGTGTTTATATAATTATTAGTTGAAATACAAAGACTAAAATGACCCCTAGTGAATAGAAATATCATAATAATTTGTACTTTTTAATAGACACCATATTTCTAATGTCTTGCATCAGCTACTTCTAGAATCCATTTGGTAGGAATGGTTTGTTGGGGAAGATGGATGGAGCAAAACAATCTTTCATTTTTTGGATTTAGAAATACAATCTGTACAAATATACCCATCTAAATAATATTTATTCTTACAAACTTATAATACTTCATGGTAGTAATTTCTCACATCGTACGTGCAATGATACTGGTGGAAATTGTTATAATCTGTCATATACCTAGAGTACAGTTCTATGGTGAGGCCATCATTTTGTTCTAACTGGAGTGCCTTGAACACATTTGTATCGGCATCAAAATGTTTTGAGGACAAGGCAAGGCAGATTTGTCCAGTCAGCATAGCATAGTATCCAAATGCTCATTACCAAAGTTTAAGTTGCAATCCTATCCTGGCTAAGTGACAGACCATGACATACAAAATGTGGTGTTTATATAATTATTAGTTGAAATACAAAGACTAAAATGACCCCTAGTGAATAGAAATATCATAATAATTTGTACTTTTTAATAGACACCATATTTCGAATGTCTTGCATCATCTATTTCTAGAATCCATTTGGTAGGAATGGTTGGAGCAAAACAATCTTTCATTTGTTGGATTTCGAAATACAATCTTTACAAATATACCCATCTAAATAATATTTCTTCTTACAAACTTATAATACTTTATGGTAGTAATTTCTCACATCGTAAGTGCAATGATACTGGTGGAATTTTTTATATTGTGTCATATATCTAGAGTACAGTTCTATGCTTATATAATTATTAGTTGAAATACAAAGACTAAAATGACCTCTAGTGAATAGAAATATCATAATAATTTGTAATAGACACCATATTTCGAATGTCTTGCATCATCTACTTCTAGAATCCATTTGGTAGGGATGGTTGGTTGGGGAGGATGGATGGAGCAAAACAATCTTTCATATGTTGGATTTCGAAATACAATCTTTACAAATATACCCATTTAAAAATTATTTATTCTTACAAACTTATAATACTTTATGGTAGTAATTTCTCACATCGTAAATGCAATGATACTGGTGGAATTTTTTATATTGTGTCATATATCTAGAGTACAGTTCTATGCTTATATAATTATTAGTTGAAATACAAAGACTAAAATGACCCCTAGTGAATAGAAATATCATAATAATTTGTAATAGACACCATATTTCGAATGTCTTGCATCATCTACTTCTAGAATCCATTTGGTAGGGATGGTTGGTTGGGGAGGATGGATGTAGCAAAACAATCTTTCATTTGTTGGATTTCGAAATACAATCTTTACAAATATACCCATTTAAATAATATTTATTCTTACAAACTTATAATACTTTATGGTAGTAATTTCTCACATCGTAAGTGCAATGATACTGGTGGAATTTTTTATATTGTGTCATATATCTAGAGTACAGTTCTATGCTTATATAATTATTAGTTGAAATACAAAGACTAAAATGACCCCTAGTGAATAGAAATATCATAATAATTTGTACTTTTTAATAGACACCATATTTCGAATGTCTTGCATCATCTACTTCTAGAATCCATTTGGTAGGAATGGTTTGTTGGGGAAGATGGATGGAGCAAAACAATCTTTCATTTGTTGGATTTCGAAATACAATCTTTACAAATATACCCATCTAAATAATATTTCTTATTACAAACTTATAATACTTTATGGTAGTAATTTCTCACATCGTAAGTGCAATGATACTGGTGGAATTTTTTATATTGTGTCATATATCTAGAGTACAGTTCTATGTTTATATAATTATTAGTTGAAATACAAAGACTAAAATGACCCCTAGAGAATAGAAATATCATAATAATTTGTAATAGACACCATATTTCGAATGTCTTGCATCATCTACTTCTAGAATCCATTTGGTAGGGATGGTTGGTTGGGGAGGATGGATGGAGCAAAACAATCTTTCATTTGTTGGATTTCGAAATACAATCTTTACAAATATACCCATCTAAATAATATTTATTCTTACAAACTTATAATACTTTATGGTAGTAATTTCTCACATCGTAAGTGCAATTATACTGGTGGAAATTGTTATATTCTGTCATATACCTAGAGTACAGTTCAATGGTGAGGCCATTATTTTGTTCTAACTGGATAGCCTTAAACACATTTGAATCTGCATCAAAATGTTTTGAGGACAAGGCAAGGCAGATTTGTCCAGTCAGCATAGCATAGTATCCAAATGCTCATTACCAAAGTTTAAGTTGCAACCCTATCCTGGCTAAGTGACAGACCATGACATACAAAATGTGGTGTTTATATAATTATTAGTTGAAATACAAAGACTAAAATGACCCCTAGTGGATAGAAATATCATAATAATTTGTACTTTTTAATAGACACCATATTTCGAATGTCTTGCATCATCTATTTCTAGAATCCATTTGGTAGGAATGGTTGGAGCAAAACAATCTTTCATTTGTTGGATTTCGAAATACAATCTTTACAAATATACCCATCTAAATAATATTTCTTCTTACAAACTTATAATACTTTATGGTAGTAATTTCTCACATCGTAAGTGCAATGATACTGGTGGAATTTTTTATATTGTGTCATATATCTAGAGTACAGTTCTATGCTTATATAATTATTAGTTGAAATACAAAGACTAAAATGACCCCTAGTGAATAGAAATATCATAATAATTTGTAGTAGACACCATATTTCGAATGTCTTGCATCATCTACTTCTAGAATCCATTTGGCAGGGATGGTTGATTGGGGAGGATGGATGGAGCAAAACAATCATTCATTTGTTGGATTTCGAAATACAATCTTTACAAATATACCCATTTAAATAATATTTATTCTTACAAACTTATAATACTTTATGGTAGTAATTTCTCACATCGTAAGTGCAATGATACTGGTGGAAATTGTTATATTCTGTCATATACCTAGAGTACAGTTCAATGGTGAGGCCATTATTTTGTTCTAACTGGAGAGCCTTAAACACATTTGAATCTGCATCAAAGTGTTTTGAGAACAAGGCAAGGCAGATTTGTCCAGTCAGCATAGCATAGTATCCAAATGCTCATTACCAAAGTTTAAGTTGCAACCCTATCCTGGCTAAGTGACAGACCATGACATACAAAATGTGGTGTTTATATAATTATTAGTTGAAATACAAAGACTAAAATGACCCCTAGTGAATAGAAATATCATAATAATTTGTACTTTTTAATAGACACCATATTTCGAATGTCTTGCATCATCTATTTCTAGAATCCATTTGGTAGGAATGGTTGGAGCAAAACAATCTTTCATTTGTTGGATTTCGAAATACAATCTTTACAAATATACCCATCTAAATAATATTTCTTCTTACAAACTTATAATACTTGATGGTAGTAATTTCTCACATCGTAAGTGCAATGATACTGGTGGAATTTTTTATATTGTGTCATATATCTAGAGTACAGTTCTATGTTTATATAATTATTAGTTGAAATACAAAGACTAAAATGACCCCTAGTGAATAGAAATATCATAATAATTTGTAATAGACACCATATTTCGAATGTCTTGCATCATCTACTTCTAGAATCCATTTGGCAGGGATGGTTGGTTGGGGAGGATGGATGGAGCAAAACAATTTTTCATTTGTTGGATTTCGAAATACAATCTTTACAAATATACCCATCTAAATAATATTTATTCTTACAAACTTATAATACTTCATGGTAGTAATTTCTCACATCGTAAGTGCAATTATACTGGTGGAAATTGTTATATTCTGTCATATACCTAGAGTACAGTTCAATGGTGAGGCCATTATTTTGTTCTAACTGGATAGCCTTAAACACATTTGAATCTGCATCAAAATGTTTTGAGGACAAGGCAAGGCAGATTTGTCCAGTCAGCATAGCATAGTATCCAAATGCTCATTACCAAAGTTTAAGTTGCAACCCTATCCTGGCTAAGTGACAGACCATGACATACAAAATGTGGTGTTTATATAATTATTAGTTGAAATAAAAAGACTAAAATGACCCCTAGTGAGTAGAAATATCATAATAATTTGTACTTTTTAATAGACACCATATTTCGAATGTCTTGCATCATCTACTTCTAGAATCCATTTGGTAGGAATGGTTTGTTGGGGAAGATGGATGGAGCAAAACAATCTTTCATTTGTTGGATTTAGAAATACAATCTTTACAAATATACCCATCTAAATAATATTTCTTCTTACAAACTTATAATACTTTATGGTAGTAATTTCTCACATCGTAAGTGCAATGATACTGGTGGAATTTTTTATATTGTGTCATATATCTAGAGTACAGTTCTATGGTGAGGCCATTATTTTGTTCTAACTGGAGAGCCACACATTTGAATCTGCATCAAAATGTTTTGAGGACAAGGCAAGGCAGATTTGTCCAGTCAGCATAGCATAGTATCAAAATGCTCATTACCAAAGTTTAAGTTGCAACCCTATCCTGGCTAAGTGACAGACCATGACATACAAAATGTGGTGTTTATATAATTACTAGTTGAAATACAAAGACTAAAATGCCCCCTAGTGAATAGAAATATCATAATAATTTCTACTTTTTAATAGACACCATATTTCGAATGTCTTGCATCATCTACTTCTAGAATCCATTTGGTGGGCATGGTTGGTTGGGGAAGATGGACGGAGCAAAATGTTCTTTCATTTGTTGGATTTCGAAATACAATCTTTACAAAGATCCCCATCTAAATAATATTTCATCTTACAAACTTATAATACTTTATGGTACTAATTTCTCACATCGTAAGTGCAATGATACTGGTGGAAATTGTTATAATCTGTCATATACCTAGAGTACAGTTCTATGGTGAGGCCATCATTTTGTTCTAACTGGAGTGCCTTGAACACATTTGTATCGGCATCAAAATGTTTTAAGGACAAGGCAAGGCAGATTTGTCCAGTCAGCATAGCATATTATCCAAATGCTCATTACCAAAGTTTAAGTTGCAACTCCTGGCTAAGTGACAGACCATGACATACAAAATGTGGTGTTTATATAATTATTAGTTGAAATACAAAGACTAAAATGACCCCTAGTGAAAAGAAATATCATAATAATTTCTACTTTTTAATAGACACCATATTTCGAATGTCTTGCATCATCTACTTCTAGAATCCATTTGGTAGGAATGGTTTGTTGGGGAGGATGGATGGAGCAAAACAATCTTTCATTTGTTGGATTTCGAAATACAATCTTTACAAATATACCCATCTAAATAATATTTATTCTTACAAACTTATAATACTTTATGGTAGTAATTTCTCACATCGTAAGTGCAATGATACTGGTGGAATTTTTTATATTGTGTCATATATCTAGAGTACAGTTCTATGGTGAGGCCATTATTTTGTACTTTTAAATAGACACCATATTTCGAATGTCTTGAATCATCTACTACTTGAATCCATTTGGTAAGGATGGGTGGTGCAAACCAATCTTTCATTTGTTTGATTCCGTAGTACAATCTTTACAAATATAACCATCTAAATAATATTTCTTCTTACAAACTTATAATACTTTATGGTAGTAATTTCTCACATCGTCAGTGCAATGATACTGGTGGAAATTGTTATATTCTGTCATATACCTAGAGTACAGTTCTATGGTGAGGCCATTATTTTGTTCTAACTGGAGTGCCTTGAACACATTTGAATCTGCATCAAAATGTTTTGATGACAAGGCAAGGCAGATTTGTCCAGTCAGCATAGCATAGTATCCAAATTCTCATTACCACCAAAGTTTAAGTTGCAACCTAACCTTGCTAAGTGACAGACCATGACATACAAAATGTGGTGTTTATATAATTATTAGTTGAAATACAAAGACTAAAATGACCCCTAGTGAATAGAAATATCATAATAATTTCTACTTTTTAATAGACACCATATTTCGAATGTCTTACATCATCTACTTTTAGAATCCATTTGGTAGAGATGGTTCGTTGGGGGAGAATTAGTCCAAACTCCACAATCACACAGTGTGGAGTTTGGACGCAATCAATTGGATTTCTTGAAATATTTGTGCTCATGAGATGCTTCGCTCATATTACACAGAATCATTCGAACTAATATTCAATTTGTTCATATAATATCAGTGTATAAAATCACCTTTAATGATGAACGTCTCACATTACTATAACAATCCGATGAACAAAAAGGGCGTTTTATAGACAATTATCCTGCCCGTTCCGATGAAATTGAGTTTTGCTGTGTTTAATATTGGTACTTGTAAATAGGCCTGCGTGATTTCTGTGAGATTAACCTTTGACCTCCAAGGTTTTAAGGAGTTTCCCCAACATAGTCATTCACACCACCCAATGATCTTATTTGGCACAAACTTTACAAATAGGCATGTTTTATTTCGAATCACTGTGTAATTTACATCATAGGTATACTATGTTATATAGGGCCTATATGACTGATATTTTCAATCTAGTCAACATTACCGAGTTGTTGGGTATTGACAGACGTACAACCCAACGTACAACCCAACGAACAGCCTTCTTTTATTAATTTATCAACAGGAGTCCCACAAGGCTCAATATTAGGTCCTTTTTTGCTTATCATTTACATAAATGACTTCCCAAAAGCTAGCAACATATTTAAATCTGTAATTTATGCCGACGATGCGACCTTGATTGCAAACTTATCTGATTTTAAACACCACAACTACCATACATTCAACAATAACATGATAAATATTGCGCTACAGAAATTCAGTCACTGGTTAATGTCAAACAAACTTACCTTAAATTTACAAAAATCAAAATATATGCTTTTTTACAAACCACAAAAGCGCGTCAAAATACCAAAATTGACAATCAATAACACAAATATAGAATGTGTCGACGAATTTAATTATTTAGGACTTATGCTAAACAAGCATCCAAATTGGAAACAACATATAACTAAAATAGCAAATACAATCTCTGAAACCATAGGCATAATAAACAAATAAAAATATGAAATCCCTGAAAACACACTACTTACCATATATAATTCTCTCATCCTTCCCCATTTAAATTATTGTATACTTGCTTGGGGATATGACTCAAAACGAATATATAAACTACAAAAGAAAGCTATTCGCATAATTTAAAAAGTAAGTTTTATTCACACTCAGATCCCATTTTCAAAAAACTGGAAATATTGAAAATAGATGACACTCATTATCTGCAACAAATAAAATTTTACTATAAATATTTAAATAATCTTCTTCCAAGTTATTTTACTAATTTTAATTTTGCAACGAATGTCACAGTCCACAACTATTCCACACGAGGATGTCACCAAATACGAAATAGCCTAGTCAAACATGATTTTTCACGTAAATGTATCAGATATAGTCTACCGAGTTTAATAAACACGACACCAATCATTATTCTAGACAAATTACCTCACATAGTATCAAAGGTTTTACAACATATATTAAGCGTTCTTGTATTGAGAAATATACTGTCTTGTGCCAGTTAGCAAATTGCTATACATGTGAACGAGCCCGAACATAAGTCATTTTTCGAGTAATTACATATTTGTTTTTGACACACTATTCAATTTCCTCCATATTTTGTTTTGCTGTTTTTTTCGGTCTATAATGCCAATATAATCCGCTAAATACTATTTCAAGACAAGCAACATAATTATGAGGGACATACTGATTTTCTTGTATATATTTTTGTTGTCCTTACAGAAATACATAACAACGTTTTGTTTGTTTTTTTGTTTATTTCGTATTATATAAAACATTGTATCAGTTGTAAATCATTTATTTATTTTTGTTTAATACATCATTTACTCAGGTGGCATCCATGACAGCGACTTTCAAAGTCTTTATGGATGACTCCTTACCCTGTAGTGTTTCATTTTGCATATGAATCTTAATTATGTATTTTTGTGGTGAAATAAACAAGTTTTCTTCTTCTTCTTCACCACAGTGTCATTCTATATAGGGGAGATCGGGGCGCAGTGTTTTAATAATTACATTCAGATGCATATTACTGTGGCGAATAATATGAGACACAGTAGTATGTTCACATAATTAAGAACAATTTATTGGTCATTGTAACAATAATTTATAATACTGATATTTGTGTTACATTTGCACAAAAAACTGGTTTGCTAAATGATTAGTTCAGAGTTCTATTCTAAACAATGCGGGTCTGCTTGCCACCTGAGACGTTGGTGCAACTCTGGAGCTAATGCCCCGTATTTCCAAGGTAACTTATTCATATAATTCTGAGTAGGACCCGTCAACAACACCCTGCATGTGATACATTTGAAGGACATCGTGAAACCCATTCATCCCGATCACCACTAGACACAACGACGGATTGACGTCCAAAACATAGCATAAGATAGTCTAGTCCTCAGAGTGGTAATACATGAGCCATGAATTATGCGAGATTACGATCAGATATTATATCGATAATTGATCGTAAGTCATATATGATATCTCCCAGAGTATACCTCTATTGCCCAGACTATACCCCACCCTGAATCTGGTAGGGTATTTTCTGGGCTTGTGGGGTATACTCTGGGAGCTCCCAGAGTATACCTAGCGTATAGTCTAGACTATACCCGGGTACAGTCCAGTCAGGTGGTTAATCTGGGCGAAGCTTTCGTTAAATTAATTGTAGCATATTTGGCAAACACTCTGCATTGTCTGTATTCATTTTCTATAGTGGATTTTGAACACAATATATTGACTAAAAAAGGCAATGCCACCTCGTCTATTGTGTGTCTTGTATATATTTAGCTATGATTTGGTTTGTTCTGGAGAGCTGCTTGACTAGAAATAAAGTGCTTATAATTATGATGTGCTATATGACATAGTTGTTCAAATTTTGGTGCTATACTCACCACCCCCCCCCCCCCCCACCGCCTGGTTTGACGCACTATTTTTGGGACACTTCCATTGTATGTTATTGCACAGGTGCGCTTTGGGAGCAAGTTGGGGGTGCGCCTGGGCACACTGGACATTAATTTTAAAAGGATTTTTGGATCACATGGTTGACTCACGTTGACTGATTATTAACTCGAACTAGTCAAGAAAAGACCTGTCACATGACATGGTTCAATGTATGTAAGAAATATAATTAAAAATGGCCCTGAATTGGTACTTTATGTGACAATGCGGAAAAACGTCGGCAAAATATTTTTTTTTAATTGGTACAAAATTTCTATTGTTCAGTGGGTCTTTCTGAGTGAAAAAATTGATGGTGCTACAAATTGACATAATGCGCAAACATGGAGAAGATATAGGCCTATATACTTGCACTAAATTGAAAAATAACACGTGACTTACTCTTTTTTTATGACTACCTAATAAATTAAAAATGCACCACTAACTTGCATGCAGCCCATAAAACACGACTGTTGACAAATTACATATATTCCGAAATTACTAGCCGAAGGCTGGGATGATACTGACGGTAAATATAACCGGCTACAAATATTTATACAATACCTGAAAAAAAAATGTAATTCCGAGACAAGACAAATGAAATGAACTGGAATGAATAGAGTGATGGACCATGAATAATACGGATGGTTGATTCCAAAAACCAGCTATGTGTACGACAATGGTGGAATCATTGAAGCACGACAGCCAAACAAAATGATTATATTTCTCCATTGAATATATGCGGGTGCATATTATGTAGCATATAATTAACAGTCCAAAAGTAAAATTACATAAAATTACATAAAATTACATAATAACAATAACTATATAGTATTCAACATTATCATTATTATTAATTATATAATTTGCCACTTCAATTAATTAGTAACGGTATCGAAATTATAAATCGACTGAATATATTAAATTCTTGACAAATTTCAAATAATTCATTGGTTTCTTTTCCCCCATATTACTCTCAATAAATCAACACTGTACAGTCATCATGTCAAATCACGGTAGTGTACAGACAGGCACGAGATTTCATCACAATATGAGAATTTTGACAGTTGTCTTCTGTAAAATTTGTAGAAAATGCTGCATAATTGGCTATTAAACTTTGCACCGTCACGGAACTATAGGGGTAGGTGGGCAAAGTCCTACTTTAGGCCCACCTGGGTTTACACTTCTAGAGCCGCCCAGGCCCACCTCTCGTCATTCTCAGGATTCGACGGTGTCTGAAAATACGAAAGATTGCTCAAGATATGAACTAAATGACGGGGTGGGGTGTGGACAACGATCACGGACTTGTTCAATAGCACGCGTCCACAAACACGCAATCAAGCGTAACACTGCCACCGTTGTAATGAGCATCTCAACACGTACCCATGTATAACACATTAACCTCAAGTGATACAATAATCACAAACAGTGGCCGTCATTTAGTAAATTGCAGAACATTACTCTTATCAATGCCCGTCATTTAGTTAATTTAATACCAATGCCCGTCATTTAGTTAATTTAATTATGCAATTGTCCATTAAAAGATCGGGCATATAACCCCCAAAAATTATCCAAGCCCCTATTTGCTGCTTATTCCCGGGCCCAATAAGAAAACCCTTTTCCCAAGGGGATTTTTTCCCCCGGAGGGAAATCAATAATTTAAATGTTTAAAGATTTCAGAATAATTACTATATATACTAATCCCACTTTAGGCCCACCTGCAGTCACTTAGATATGGTAGGTGGGTCTAAAGTGGGACTAGTACTAATCCCACTTTAGGCCCACCTACCATATCTAAGTGACTGTAAGTGGGCCTATTCGTTTTAACCCTTTAACTACCAGAAAACTCATTCTTTTAAGATTGTCCATTTACCCCCAAAACATTATCCAAGCCCCTATTTGCTGATTATTCCTGGGCCCCAAAAGAAAACCCTTTTCCCCAGGGGAACTTTTCCCCGAGGAGAAATCAATAATTTAAATATTTAAAGATTGTAGAATATTCCCCTTATATACTAATCCCACTTTAGGCCCACCTGGAGTCACTTAGATATTGCAGGTGGGCCTAAAGTGGGACTAGTACTAATCCCACTTTAGGCCCACCTACCATATCTAAGTGACTGTAAGTGGGCCTATTCGTTTTAACCCTTTACTTACCATAAATCGATTTTTTTTAAGATTCTCCATTTACCCCCAAAACATTATCCAAGCCCCTATTTGCTGATTCAATCCGCGGGCCCCAAAAGAAAACCCTTTTCCCCAGGGGATATTTTCCCCAGAGGCAAATCAATAATTTAAATGTTTAAAGATTCTAGAATAATTCCCTTATATACTAATCCCACTTTAGGCCCACCTACAGTCACTTACATATGGGAAGTGGGCCTAAAGTGGGACTAGTACTTATCCCACTTTAGGCCCACCTACTATATCTAAGTGACTGTAAGTGGGCCTATTCTTTTTAACCCTTTCATCACTCTAAAAATGATTGTTTTAAAATTCTCCATTAACCCCCAAAACATTATCCAAGCCCCTATTTGCTGATTCAACCCGGGCCCCAAAAGAAAACCCTTTTCCCCAGGGGATCTTTTCCCCAGAGGCAAATTTATAATTTAAATGTTTAAAGATTCTAGAATATTTCCCTTATATACTAATCCCACTTTAGGCCCACCTACAGTCACTTACATATGGGAAGTGGGCCTAAAGTGGGACTAGTACTAATCCCACTTTAGGCCCACCTACCATATCTAAGTGACTGTAAGTGGGCCTATTCTTTTTAACCCTTTCATTAGCCTAAAACAATTTCTTTTCAGATTCTTAATTTACCCCCAAAACATTATCCAAGCCCCTATTTGCTGATTCAATCCGGGCCCCAAAAGAAAACCCTTTTCCCAGGGGGATATTTCCCCCCAAGGCAAATCCATAATTTAAATGTTTAAAGATTCTAGAATATTTTCCTTATATACTAATCCCACTTTAGGCCCACTTGCAGTCACTTAGATATGGCAGTTTTAACCCTTTAATTACCCTCAACCAATTTATTTTCAGATTCTCCATTTACCCCCAAAACATTATCCAAGCCCCTATTAGCTGATTCAACCCGGGCCCCAAAAGAAAACCCTTTTCCCCAGGGGAACTTTTCCCCAGAGGGAAATCTATAATTTCAATGTTTAAAGATTCTATAATATTTCCCTTATATACTAATCCCACTTTAGGCCCACCTACAGTCACTTAGATATGGTAGGTGGGCCTAAAGTGGGACTAGTACTAATCCCACTTTAGGCCCACCTGCCATCTAAGTGACTGTAAGTGAGCCTATTATTTGCAACCCATTAATCACCACAATATTCATTATTTTCAAATAATATATAATTTATGGGAATACGTGGGTCTATAATTGTTAACCCTTTGGGATGTTTAGAAATAGAAGATGTTTATTTAATACTAAATGACGGAATATCATAGATAATATTATAATTCATATACTCATATCCGTCATTTAGTACACAAAAATTAAAGATGTTTATTTAATACTAAATGACGGAATATCATAGATAATATTATCATTCATATACTCATATACGTCATTTATTACAATTAATTTTTCGACATCAAGATTTCCTTAGAAGATTAAGGGCCTAAAGGTCATTGCCGGCACAGGCCTACTGAGTAATGGATGAGTTAATCTTAAATGACACGCTACAACTCATACAGCTGGACAACTTGCCGACAACTCAAGACAGGTGATGAATATTCACATAACCCTTTCAGCATGTCATACTTCTCACTGTCCAATGATGTATAAGGCGGAAGTGAGGGCTGTTTGGAAGTGGGGCATCCTAAATTCACATACAGACATGACCACTGACACTGACTGATGACAGACATGGCGACGTTTCCTTTATAGCATGTTTTTAAGATTATTTAATGATTTAAGAAGTATAATTCATGATTTTACAGTTGCTACCCGGGTAATAGCTAATATAAATAGACCCACTTCCATATAAAACACCACAGAGGTGGGTCTATAAGTTTAAGCCCAGGTGGGCCTAAAGTGGTACTATGCCGGTAGATGTTATTAGGAAATGATTGTGCATATATATGTAGTGATATCTTGTAAACTGTATGAGTATACTCGCATAATGCCCGTATCAAAAGAAAATGAGTTGATCGTTTGCTAACCCATGGCATGGCCATCGTTCAGCTATTGCTAACTAGGGAGAATGGATTGTGCAAAACGTTCTTTCATTTTTTGTATTTACAAAATACAATCTTTAAAAATATACCTATCTAAATAATATTTCTTCTTACACTTATACTTCTTATACTAACTTATACTTCTTACAACTTATAATACTTTATGTTTTACTTTTAACCTTTGCCCTTTAGATAACTGTAGGGGGAAGGTTTTTGGAAAGCAAACAATACCATTTTAAAAGATGATTTTTTCAAAGATGATTTGGCATCCTTATTTTTTAATCTTGATTTTAAAAGATGGCCATTTAATGTTGAACGCTGGTCCTTTTTTAAAGACAAAATTTGCAGTTTAATAAAATGTCATGCTTTTAGATTAAATTGTACACATAGAATAATATTGAAAGCCCTCGAGAAAAAATATAACAAACAGCTGAATATATTTCCCAGGGATCAAAATTCATTAAAGAAAACTGGTGAAGAAATAGATAATTTAATAACAAAAAAATCTTCCAAGGTTCAATGTTTAGATCAAAATATGAATGAAAATGATACACCTTCTAAATATTTTTTGCGTAAAGAGAAACAAAAAGCTGTTTGCAATAGTATTTTTTGTCTAACCTCTAAGAATTAACAGATATTAAAGACATTTTGAATGAAACATAATTTTTTTAGACCGATTTATTTAAGGCCCCAGTGATTGACAATTCTCTAGTTGATTGTCAACCTTTTTTTAGAACAAAAGCTATATTAGACAGTAGAAATAATACATCATCAGGAGTAGATGGTATCCCAATTGATTTAAAAAAAAAATGCCACAAGGAGATTTCACCTATTTTAACTTTAACAATTTTTTTATTGCAAAATTTATCGATGTCACACATACCCAGGCTGTTATAACTTTAATATTTAAGAAAAAGGGACATGAAAAATTTGTAACAAATTGGAGTCCAATATCATTACTTTGTAATGACATTAAAATATTTACCAAAAAGGTCAAGTGTTGGAGACCATTGTACATGAAGGCCAAACCAGCAATGTCAATGGTCGATCTATATTAGACAATTTACATTTATTACGTAATATTTTTGATCTGGTCAACAGTAAGCAGCACTCTTTTTCTCTGCTTTCTGTTGACCAGATGAAGGCTTTTGACAAGGTGTCTCTCGAATATATGTTTGAAGTGTTAAAATCGTTTAATTTAGGGGATACGTTTATTAATTAGATTAAACTATTGTATTTAAAACCAGTTGGAATGGTTAATATTAATGGTTTTTTACCCAAATAGTTTCCTTTAAAAGCTGGTGTCCGTCAAGGGTGTCCATTGTCACCTCTTTTATATATTTTAACATTGGAACCCCTGCTTAAGTATATCAGAGATAACAAATCCGTGCTAGGTATTAAATTGATTGGTTCAGAGTGATTAGATATACAGCCTTTGCTGACGATACCAATTTTTTTATAAATACGATATATTTTAATGGCTTTTGATTTTTTTGGCGCTGCAAGTGGTTCTCGAATTAATAAGGATAAGTGTTTCATCATTTTTGTCGGACTATGGCGACCAAAAAATATAGACTACGTTTGTGGTATAAGAGTTGTATCGTCAGCACAACGTATATATGGCATATATTTTACTGAAACAGGGGTAGATTCTGCCACCTGGAATAATATTACTGTTAATATAAAAAATGAAATGAAAAATCTCGAAAATAGAAGAGATACCATAAGAGGACGATCCGTGCTCGCACATGTTTTACTTTTATCCAAAATATGGTTTGCTGCTTCTGTTACTGTCTTTCCCATTAAATATATTATTTTGTGGACCAGACTTGCATTTAAATTTATTTGGAACAACCGTCCTGATAAAGGTAAAATAACTGTGTCAATCAGACCAATTTCAAAGGATGGACTTGGGTGTGATTGACATCAAGTTTAAAACTGAAGCCATTCTGTTGCGGCATTTGCAAAGAGTTTTATTGGGCGCTTCCGTTGATTGTGATGGAGAGTTTTCTCTATCATAATGGACGGAAGTGTCACTATGTTGGTGTAGATTACAATTTCAAACTTTACATTTAATAAAGATAGAAAACAGAAAACCAAAGACGCTTTATATGTCTGTGTTTTATAATTTCATTTTTAAAGTCCTAGGAAAAGACACAAAATTAATGACAGAACATTTTTTTACGACCAAATTAATATAAGTGAACCTTTTAGAAAAGAAAATTACTGAGCCCTGAGTGGCCCAGCTTCATCCAGAGCTTGACTTCATGTTGACTTGGAAGAACTTGGGCGGTTCTGGCCTTTCTCCGACCGCTTTAGATTTTGAATTTAGAGCTTTCATTTAATTTTACCACTTGCCGAATTTCTTAAAAAAATTAGATTCATGAAAAGTAATAAGTGTGTGTGGTGTGACAACATAGATAACTATGAACATTTGTTTTTTGACTGTGATAATGTACAATAAACCTTTGATTTTCTAATATGCATTTTACAAAAGGATCAGTTTAATTTTGTTGGAATGCCAGAAGCTTTTTTATTTTTAAATTTTAGATATTCTTCAGCAGATTACAATAAATTATTAGTTACTTTGATTTTACTATTTAAACAAACAATTTGGTGGTGCAGGAATAAGTCCTGCACAACACATTTTATTTATAAATCATCAGACATTTTATTTGTTTTTAATAATAGACTAAAATCACTTGTTCTTTTTGAGTTCCAACAAATTTATAATGAACAATTTATTAAAAAGTAGCAATGTGCCAACAGCATTGTGAAAATTGTGCAAAAAAACATAGTTTTTAATTTAAAATCCTGACTTTGTGAATTTGCAAATAGCAAACAACCAGTTTTTGTTGCAGAACTGTTGGATACTTTAGAAACCCAGACCAAGAACCATGTTATATTGTAAACAACTTTGGACACGATATTTCGAATGTCTTGCATCATCTACTTCTAGAATCCATTTGGTAGGGATGGTTGGTTGGGAGGATGGATAGTGCAAAACAATCTTTATTTTTTTCATTTTTTGGATTTACAAAATACAATCTTTACAAATATACCCATCTAAATAATATTTATTCTTACAAACTTATAATACTTTATGGAGTAATTTTTCACATCGTAAGTGCAATGATACTGGTGGAAATGTACAGTTTTATGGTGAGGCCATTATTTTGTTCTAACTGGAGTGCCTTAAACACATTTGAATCGGCATTTTTTTTTAACTGCCTGGATTTACCACCACATCACATTAAAAATTTTCAATCAGTGCCAAATGTTTTGAGGACAGGGCGAGCATCGATTCTCGCAAGCCGGATTGGCCTAGCCATCTTCCATGTCTTTCTTAAACAAGTAGCAGGGTTACAAGTGTTCATGTACACCAAATTGCAAGTATAGTTTACATATGTAATCTTACTAGACGACGGATAACATCATGCAAAATATGGTGTTCTAAGGCCATGGACGTATAGGAATGGACTGTCGACTGGCGCAAGATCGCTGTAAACTTACGGCTCGCATGCGCGGCTAGGAAAAAGGATAACTGATCTCCCGTCTACCTATATATTGGATTGAATACATGTATAGACGTCAAATCATACCCAGCAAGCACAAAACATTTGTATAACATTTATACAACGTCGATCCAGCGTCTTCGACGTTGGTCCAACATTGTATATTATACACATTTTTTGTGTTTGCATGGCTAGTGCTGCCGAGTGGCTGGGTGTATTGGACATGGTGTGTATACGTTTATGATCTATGTCCACACATGTGCACTGACCGGTCGCACATTTTCAGGGGAGAAGCATACTTTATGGGCTTGGATGTTTTATTCTTCTTGTAATATTTAAATTCTTTTGATACTGAAGCAGAAGGAACTATTCTAATTTATTCATTTATCGAATAGATTTGTTACGATTTGAAAGATTTATTAATTTGACTGTGATTGAAATTGTGATCTACACAATGTTAATATACCCATGAAAAACGATCAAAAAGCACATGGTTGACAGTTTACAGCGGAAGTAAACCATCCCTTCTTTCGCAAATTCTGGCGGACGGAAGGTCTCACACATAAATAAGTGTTGTGAGATTTAAAGTCATGTCTATGTCTAAAGCTACAACCAGAAAACAACGTCACCTAGTGGATACATCTCAACTGGAAAACTAAAACTCATGCAGATGCAGGGTCGGTTGGTCAGGGATGGATGGTGATTATTAAGTGATTACATTTTCAATCCACACAAAATACTAATTAAAGATTGTCAGTTGTGAAAATGTAATATTTATGGCAAATTTGTCTATTGTTTATATTACTACCATGGAGCAGTGCAATGTAAAATCGTAAGATTAGTCTGACAACTAATGTAATTACATGCATACATTGTATTGGGCAATTGATCCTCCGCGCACAACTTTACGAATGGCAATGATTATAGACTATGCATCGCACACAAAGTCTGTTATTATGGACTAATACAACGTGTACACTTTTGATCAGGCTGCCACGCTTGTAAACAAATAAAAGCTTTAGCTAATAAACTAATAAAAAACAAATGAACGCCACCCACCCTCAACCTCATTAATTGTTCTGTTTTATATGGAAAAAATGGAGGTTTTAGTAAATAGATAACTTATATAGTTTTAGTCTTGATCACCTACAATGTTTCTCGTGTTTTAAATACTTGTTTCATTCCCAATAACCATGACAACAGTGAATTGATCTGATAATGAAACAAATTAGCTTCTTCTCATTTATTCATTTGAAGCTGGATATGGCAAAGCAATTTCCATTTGAACTTAACCCTTACAATGCTGAAATTTTTTTGTATAAAACATGGAAAACAAAATTATTGACAATATCTTTTTTATTAATTTTTATGAAACTTTAGAAGCGTTGTACATTGTGATCCATTGTACATCCAGGTCTGTCACTGTCACTGAACGGCTAATTAATGTAATTCACAGGTGGTCGTGCCACATTGATATTTAACATTGAACAAATTAAGATTGAACTAAATACCTTTAAGAACAATGTTGGTCATGTCCGGTCCTTCCCGTGTAATCTGCACGGGACTGCCGTTCTAGCTGAAAACATTTCAGTTTCTTAAGGTGGTCCGCCAGTTTCAACACGTGCCGGTTACAGGCTGGCCGTCGTCCATCACTGAAGTCCACCTGACTGATATCCACCAGGCGACTTCCTACCTGGTCTAACATGATTTCGCCCCTCAACTCCTGCATCGTTGCCTGGGGTAGGTCATCAAATGGTACCTCTTTGTCTCATAGGGCGGAGTGGTCATGGGCTTCGCGTTATATTGTGCTCTTCTGACTGCTCCGAAGCGACGTTCAGCCTAGGCTGAGTTGGCGGTGTGTTGAGGCAGGTGTAAGTCTGGCGTGTCTGCCTCTACTCCATCTTTTCTTCAGCTATGTTGAGCAGGAACTCGACTCTTGTGGTTCCTGACTGCCATCCGTCACATATCCTTATCCAGTCCATTTCTAGGCCAACTTTGTGTCAGCGTGGCCTCTCACAATCAATGTGGTCAGATGTTGGCATGGTTCAACAGTCATGGCCAACGGTGTGTTCGCGTTAGTCATTCTGTTACAATTCCTGGTCTTTAGGCAAGATCGCCAGTTGTAGAATTTTGTGTTTATTCTCACAACTCACATCAAAGCATCTGACTTTAACTAGGATCATTCCGTATCAAATCAACCAATATTAGGAGATCAAAAAGTTCATGTTTCAAAAATCCACCAAATTTTAACTATTCACTCACCTGATACTTGTTTTTTTTTAAAAACTAAGCAATGTTACAGATCTGTTTTCAGATGCCTCTAGATCATCGTGTTAACGAGAAAAGGACTGTTTTAGGGTTATTCACAATCAAACGGACTTGCCAGACCAGAGGATTACAGGTCTTCCTGTCTTACGCAAGGCCCTCGATTTGTCGTGCTACAGCAGTCCCTAATAAATGAGAATTATAGTAATAATAGAATATTTACATCTACGCTATAGTCATCGTTCCGTGCGATCTCCATATGAAATAAGTCATGAGAAAAACAATACAATATAATCCGCCTATACGTATGCCGGCTTTCTGTATTCGACGAAACGAAACTGACGAAATGAAACTGACGTAACTGGTTTCCTGTAATCGACGAAACGAAACTGACGAAACGAAACTGACGAAACTGGTTTCCTGTAATCGACGAAACTGGTTTCCTCTAATCAAGGAGAATAGAATATGATTCAATGTTCCTTGCTCTAATCGACGAAAAATTGAAGGGACAAAACTGACGTAGGCATGAATGAATGAATGAATAAATGAAATCTTATATAGCGCATGTATCCAGCCGGCGGCTGTTCAGAGCGCTGAACATCGAGAGTAACTTAGCAAGGCCTGCTATCATTCAAATTCCTACTCAGTCTCCTGGGAGATATACAGCTGAGCTGCCTATTGAGGCGCATCAAGCTATTTTCATTCCAAGCGAATTCGCCTTATGTACTCACACATTGTGGATTTTCTGGGGTCTCGCTGGATGGAAACTGCGCCTACGTCCATTGAGGTTCTTTTACATCCAACTCTAGGTCAGTCAGACGAGCCATCTGATTTACGTGGTTCTCTAAGCCTCACGAGTGCATACAGCACCTGGCAGTCACCAGGCGGTCACCCATCCAATTATGAACCGGGCGCGACGTTGCTTAACTTCAGTGATAGAGCCAATCACGATGAGCAAACGCCGTATTCCGTATTATCGTACAGATTACCGTTGATCGCTATCAACACAGATCGCACATGGAGATCGCATACAGGCGGATGAAGTAGTACGTACAGCATGCGCACTGTATACACTACACTCAGCTGGCACGCACACATACAGGCTTTCTGTATTCGGCGAAACGAAATGAAACAAAGCTGACGAGACTGACGAAACGGAACTGAGGAAACGAAACTGGTTTCTTGTAATCGAAATTACAAGTAATGAGAGATATGTGCCGTATGGTACATACGGTAGGCATAACGTTCCTATGTTTTTCTTTTCCAAGTTAGGCCACAGACGGTGGAATAACATTAACCCTACTAAGGCCTACTAATACTGGCTTGTCATCGATTTGTTTTATTCTATGATGTTGACCCAGCAATGGAATGACGTAGCTTACGTTCGTGTAAGCCCAGCCCAACGTCGCCCCAAGGACATTGGTTTTAAGTTGGTTCACCGTTAACGATTATGGCCTAGCATCATACTAACCTCATGCCAACATATTAGTCGATTGTATATGGTTTAATCTTGCTACTAGAAATACCATAAGTGTGCTTTATAGCGCTAAAAAGGGTTAGCATATTGTTGATAGTGTTTACCCTGGGTACATATAGACTGAGACACGTAGGTGTTACCAGCTTCATCCCAAGACAGACTGTCTGGGTACAGTACAGGGTGGACCACCTTGGGATCACGCCGTAACCTGATATGTACCATACGGCACATATCTCTCAACACATAGAAGTACCATTAACACATATTTCACATCCTTTTTCTGACAGACTGGAAGAAGATATAGCCCACGCGAACACGAGGCCTTACGACAATGTTAATTTAATGCTGGACCAGCGTCGTAGGTAGTGTCCAAATTTAAAACAACACACAATAGCATGAGTGTTTATAGGAAGTTGACATTACATCTTCTTGTACTTACATCTACAATGCTGGTCACACTATCAATATTGGGTCAACGTCTCAGGCTTCGAGATTCGAGTCGTAGTCATCACATGAGCTTAGTCTCATCAATTTCGTCAGTTTCGTCGATTACGGGAAACCAGTTTCGTTTCGTCAATTTCGTTGCGTCGATTACAAGAAACCAGTTTCCTTTCCTCAGTTTCGTTTCGTCAGTCTCGTCAGCTTTGTTTCATTTCGTTTCGCCGAATACAGAAAGCCTGTATGCGTGCGTGCCAGCTGAATGTAGTGTATACAGTGCGCATGCTGTACGTACTACTTCATCCGCCTGTATGCGATCTCCTGTGTTGATAGCGATCAATGGTAATCTGTTGTGTGCGCCGGTCGTCTCTTGTGTCGCAGCGCACAAATTCTTATTTATACATTCATTAGACAAACAATTATTAGTTGTATTATTTCATGTCCTTGTGAATTCGTGGATATATATTCAAGATTATAAATAGTCTGTGAACTGAAGGAGCACAGAAAAAACGCAATAAACAAAATAACATAAAATGCACAGATTCGAGAGCTGGCGAAATGAAATATATCAAAAACTAAAAGAATCGTGCGACACAATGAAACGTAGTGTCATTTTGAAAAGCCGGTTAAAAAGAAGTATAAGCCTATATATCTCATGTCAAATAACAGAAGAGAATTGAACATCAAATAACCAGCACTGCAATCAATTAACTTACCATGAAATAAACAGCTGATGACGAGACGCGTACCGCCGTGCAAATACACAAGGCAGTATCTGCTATACAAGGGAGCAGGTACTGCAGAACAGAAACATGGACAGAACACCTTTAGCATCTACCCTATCACTCATTTAGGGATTATATATACATTTACATGAAATAAGAGCTTGCAAAATATTCTTTACCTGCAAATGACGATCCGCCTGTAACAAAAACATGCACATTTATAGATATAAGTCTACATTTATTTATCATGTAATGTATCACAGCAAATGAAAGATGTTGACTCAATGTTGTGTTAACAGGTTAATGCTGGCCCAGCATAACCCCAACATTGGATGAACGCCTAGTAATAAGTTGAGATGATTATCTGCAAAAGGAGGATTACGATCGATTGGTGGGCATTTTGACCTATCGACATTAAAGCTTACAGCATGAACACATGTGCTCAATTTCATGTTACAAAACTTGGTGGCTTTAAGGATTTTTTTCGGCGGCCATCGAAATAAAAATAGCCGCGGTGATCTCATTTTTTACCAGACATGTGCCTTGGTTTTTTCAGAACTTATCGAGCTATTAGTGAAATACACGTGTGACATAAATTTCACAGCAATACTCTCAAAGAAGCCTATGTCGTGTGTACTGTGTTAGAGAGAAAGATAGCGGATACAAAATAGGTCATTAAATCCAAGAGAGGTCAAAAGTGAAATCAAACAAAGGTTAGTCATGTTAACGTCATCGGTATTTATCTAAAATTATAAACACAAAAATCTTGTATTTCGTCTTTTTTCTTAGAAAATATACGATTGGCGGCATACATGTGTTTTTAGGTGCTATTTCAAACAATGAGTTAGGCCCTATATATTTTGAGTCAAGGATCGATAAATCTCGAATGGGAAATGTACCTGAACTATTTATTTTAATTTATAGACTACTTGGGTCAATTATTTATGATAATTTTTTTTTATCATAATATATCTGGAAACTAAAATAAGTCTTCACATGAGAAGGGTCGATGTGTGGCCATTCTGACGCGTTGCAGTGCCATTTTGAACCCGTTGACATATATAAACATTTTACTGTATAGTCACACATGCCAAATCTCTAAATGTTACAAAAATTGGCGGCTTTAAAGCAGCCCCTTGGGATGACATCAATTTTCGTTTTTAATTTTGTAATGAAGTAGTGTATCCCCCAGATCATGATTTTATTTTTTTCAGAGTTTTTAGATTTTTAAAAATATTTTTCATCAACATTTCTATGAAACCGCTTAAAACCCAAACAAACTTTTTGTACACCGAAACACTTGCTGAAGGACGGTTAAATATTCCTACAGTATTGGGCTGTATCACGTTAACGAGAAAATTGTATATGAAAAAGACAAGGTCATAGAGGTCATAGAAGATCAAAATGTGGAATCAATCAAGGTGTATAGTAATGTTTGAATCAGTGGTAGAAGTTCGTTTGCATACCAGTAACTCGAAAAAAAAATTATAGCCCTATTAGTGGCGGACGGACGTACGCGCCACGTGATGACAATATGCTTCGCAGCCCAATTTTGACCGAGGCCTATAAAGAATTTTGAAATGATACGCTCTAAATAGGATGCATTGGAAAGGTTACAAAAGTAAAAACGTACGCCACGCCAACCTGGATACGCTCAGAATTGAATACGCACAAAAAGGACACAAAACTGAATACACACAAAACGGATGAACTAAAATTAAACTTCGTATTGCCTGTTCATAAAATCACGTCTGCTGAAATGTTTATTCACTCAGCGCATTTGGGCGTGCTTGGCCCAAGGAGACCACGTGGAGGTGACACCCCCCCCCCCCTCCCCCCACACAGAACTGACCGCAAAAACTACACGCAAAAAAAACATGCGAAAAAACAATACGTGAAACAACATGGGTCAGTGTTTCGTGTTTGCAGAGTCTACACATTTCAGAGCCACGCTGATATACATAGTTCAGTAGCCATTCAGTCAACCTTGCAAAAATACCCTCAAACGATGTTTTTGTTGATTTTGGTAGGGGGATGATGTGTAGATTCAGAATCTGAATGATGCTAATCCGGCATTATTGAGCATTTTTAATGCTTGAAGATGACGTCAAAAATGGCCGCCAACGCACAATCATATTTTGGAAAATGTGTAAAATTGATAATTGTATCTCAATTTTTCTTCTGTGATACATCATTTCAACTAGTTTGATGGACAGTGAGTCCATCTAGACTACTCGCAGGCAATTTTGAAGAAGTTGTAACCCTTCTAGCCCAAAAGGTATTTCAGCGAACACCCGTATAATGGCAATTGGGGGAAAATATGATTTATAATAATTAATACATGATTAAAGGTGATCGATTGATATCAGCACAAAAACTATGGTAAAGTCACGTTTATTGGTTAAATAATTTATGTTTAGTTATTCAAGATGGCGTCCGAGATGGCTGCCAGTGCATAGTCAGATTTATGAAATTTTATAAATTGGTTGATTTGGGCTCAATTTTCTTTTGTATTACATCATTTCAACTAATTTTATGGTCAATGAGTCCATCGAGACCATTCACAGACCATGGTAAACAATACATCCTTTTAGTGCGATATTTTCTATTTGGCGTCTGGTAGTAAGCCTAATTTGGCTGTATACTGACGTCCGGTGACCACCTATGTTTGACAGTGAATATGACTTCCTAAAAGTACGAGATGTGAGCTTGATCCTCCTCGTAAAAAATGAGTCACTTCCAGCAACAACAAAAAAAAAATGGCCGCCAACTAGATGAAATTGTTGAACCTACACAATGTTCCTGCAAGTTTCCAGGTATCAATCTGATGTATGTATTATTTTTACATGAAACAGTATCCTTGACGGGTGCAGTATTTTTTGTAGTAATAACAAGTTAATGTTAATATGTTTTGCTCAATCTGTATTTTGCTGAGGATTACTAGGAGTGCAGGGTAAAAATAGCGTAGTATATCCAAAACTTGCTTCCATTAATCGATTGCCATGACTAAAGACATGATCGTTGGATTAGGGAAGGTTGGAAATATGACATTGCATATAAGTGACATAATCATTGCTTGCCTACAGTCCTCGTTTGGGAGGGGTGTGTGGATTTCTTCTGAGTGAACCATTTATGAGAAATTGAACGAGTACACAAATATATTATTGTATGTATGGGCATGTCAATGGCAACAATTGCTCCAAGGGTTGTGTATTCAGATATAATAAAAGCCATCAATTGATGACAGGACCCCCCAGCCGTAGGCTCTGTCCAGTAATATCAAGAAATAATGAGAGAAAAATGACCCCACTACCACCATCTTAATTTTTTTTTAAATGGCTGCGGCAGCCATTTTGTTTTTAATGGATTCCTCCCAAAAGTTAATCAGATCATCAGAAGTACCTGGAGAACAACTATACTAAATTTGAATCCAATCCAACCAGCGGTTCATAAGTTATCGTGCCCACAACCTTTTTAGGCGGCCATCTTGGAAAATTGCCGCTATGGCTTGGTGCCAAAACAAAAAGTATAGGATGAATTGCCCAGGCACATAGGTCATGTCTGTACATCAATATCAAGAAATATTGAGAAAAAAATTAACCCCACTAGCACTATGTCTATCTTTCAAATGGCTGCGGCATCGAGTTTGTTTTTAAAAGATTCATCCCAAAAGTTAATCAGATCATCAGAAATACTTAGAGAATACTCGTACATAATTTGAATGCAATCCAACCAACGGTTCATAAGTTATCGTGCCCACAACCTTTTTAGGCGGCCATGTTGGAAAATGGCCGCTTATGGCTTGGTGCCAAAAAAAACTATGAAGCGTTGTTCGGAAACGAACACGAAAGCAGCCCTCCGTTATCGCTCGACCAATATTTTAAAATTGTTTGCTCCCAAAAGTTAATCACGTCATTGCCGAATAAGAAGAAGATCTGCTGGGAACTTTTACCTGAAACGCGCTAACAAGTATTGCTTTGGTAGTGGCCCTAGTAATTAAAGGGATGATTATATGTCGATCAAAATGTCACGAAAAAATCCCCCAGTGGTACATGATGGCTATATAAAGTATGAGGGAGCAGAAATTCATAGATCAACTATCATGCAAGATGTCCGAGATAATAATAATAATAAAAAAAATAATAAAAAAATACAGTAAAAAAATTGTCGATTGGCAGCCATTTTGGATTTTTTTAGTGTGAAAATTGTCATGGGTTATCGTTGTGTGAGACAATACATTTTGTTTTATATTCATGGTCCAGTCATTTTCCATTTCTTGAGCTGAGTTAGGTAAATATTACAAAATTCAAAATGACCACTAAACGGCCATTTTGAAATTGTTTGATCCCAAAAGTCAATCAGGTCATTCATTGGCTGACATAGCTGAAGATATTTGCCAAACTATAAGAAAATCTGATGGCAACTTTTTCCTGAAATCCGCTAACGAGCATGAGGAACCAGAAGTTGATAAATTAGTAGCTATCTTGAAAACAAATAACTGCGGCGGCGGACCACCGTGTGGAATACAGTAAACAGCCCGCCTCGGCGAGGGCTGCTTAAATATATGGGATGAATTGCCCAGGCACATAGGTGAACTTTTTTGTGAGAGCTGAATTTCTGACTGCCCGCACGCCCGCCTCTGGTGATCACTATTCCCCTATACCCCACAACCTTAATGGCTGAGGGGTAAAAATGACAGCATCCGCCTATATATGTGCTGTTCTACAGGGCGCAGTGTGAAAAAGGTCCTGGAGATGGGTCTTGCTACCAGAACTGATTAAGAGGTTTTGAAATATCTAAACAATTTCAGTTTGGATTTCCTATCCTGTAATGCTGCCAGAATGGTCCCCGTGGCACGATAGCACGCAAAGTGCTCCTGCCACGTAATATTCAGATGATTATTTTCCCGTTGAGAATCGAATAAGGCATGATAAATTGAAGTGTGGAGGAAATTGCCTAGATCCAATGGGAAAAAATCATTCTAGTAAAAACAGCTACTTGTCATTTCACAAACAAGTATAAATTACGCTGTTTTAATACTTTTTTCTTACGTTGAACATGACGTTGAAAAGCAGCCTGGATGCGAGTAATGTTGTAGGAACGAGTTTAGAAGGAGCTGCTGTTCATAATATCACCTGCCAGTTAGCCTTTATCTTGAAACCTTTGTTCATGGTGCTTGAACAGTGATGATTAAGAAGACATTCTCTTCTTCGAATGGACGGTTGTCTGGTTTGCCTTCGGCCATTGGAGGAGGCCTGAGAGAATCACACAGAAAGCAAGGGCTCTGCCATGGGAGTCTATGATGCATCGATGCCAGAGACATATCCTTCATATCGATAAATAAACGCCAGTCACGTTAATCTGCCATATTAGAAATTGTACGCACATAACACACGAGATGGTATTTGTAAACCTCTCTGGCCAGTGTGAGTTGCTTTAGGTGATTTTTGTGTATTAAAATATCTAAACATTAAACAATATTATTTCATTTCAGTTGTCATAAGTTGTGCAGCTCGTACTATAAATGACCCATCCTTCTTGTTGGCGACATTGCCAATCTTATTACAATATATACATAACATAAATACATATCATTTCTGATAACATCATTGTATGCTTCTGATGGATGGAAATGGCTCGGTAACCTGGGAACATGATAATATGCCTTACTTTTTATCGACGAGATACAGATGTGAAAAGCAGTCGGCCTATAACCATATACATTTTTTTGACATCTAACATCCCAATTCTCACGTGAGAGCTTGAGGGTCGTATAATTTGGGTCTTGAGTGCTTGAGTCACCATCCTACTTTTTTCAGAGAGAAATATGTTCAGTCATAACTATTATATGTGTTAGATTAATATCTAGATCCCAACTTTAATGATTAAACAACTCAAGGAACCATTGGCTCCTATCCTTACCAAAATTGTTAATCCATCACTGCGAGATGGCATAGTTCCCAGAACACTGAAATCGGCAACTGTAACTCCACTTATTAAAAAGTATCTCTCGATCAAAACATCATGAAAAATTACAGGCCAATTTCAAATTGGTTTTTTATCTCAAAATACTAGAAAAAGTTGTATTAAGGTAGCTCTGTCATCATTTAGCCAGCAACAACATTATGGAGCCTATGCAGTCGGCATGTAACACTAAGCATCACATCACCAAAACAACTTGCGGTACAAAATCGTCTTATGACCATTGACCAGAAAAAAACAGACGTTTTAGTACTTCCAAGACTTATTTGCTGCTTTTGATACAATTGATCATAATATCCTTCTTCAGCGTTTGTACACGAAGTATGCAGTACGTGGTGTGGCGATGGATTGTTTCAGATCTTACCCCTCAAATAGAACACAAGCGGTAAAAATTAAGATAAACTCAGTTTAGATTCCCACATTAAGAATATCTGAAAAACATATGAACACATAACGCCAATCCTCAAGAACTTGCATTGGCTTCCAGTGGCGTCACGCATTGATTATAATATCCTGTTATTGACATATTGTGCCATCAACAACATCTCGCCAGCCTGCAGTTGATTACGCCATAATGTTCCTGCGCGTAAGTTGAGATCCGAAGATATGTGTCCACGCAATGTACCATCCAGCAGGTTGCAACGAATTGGTGGAAAGAGTTTCACTAGAGGTGCTCCAGTAATGTGGAACAATCTTCCAGACAATATTCGGAAAGCATCAAATTTGGTGACTTTTGAAATTAACCTCAAAACGCACCTTTTAGAATTGTCATTTGAATAAGACTAAACGAATATTACACTTCTATAGCGCATCGAATGGTCTTAGACCAGATTTTCGCGCTTTACAAGCTTTTTGTTATTATTGTTATTATTAATAATATTATTGTTATTGTTATATCATTATCATTATTATTATTATTACAAGTATTGCTATTATTATTATTATTTCTATTATTATAATTATTATTATATTGAGAGTGCTTGGTATACTTCTGAGTCTAATCTTTTAGCATTGTTAGTACGTAAAAGTAATTTTAAAGTATTAATTAAATCATCTCATGTATTTTCTTTAATTAACTTAAGAGAATGTAAATTATATCAAGTTATTACAGCAGCAAAACCCAATTACAGTTATTGCACTTATGTATTCCTCCTTTTTCGTGATTTTTACAAATGTAATATACATCATCCCTTTTCGCAAGGAGGAGTGATAAGTAAGATATCTGTCTGCAGCTATAACTATATATTCCAACACACATGCATGCCGTGATCAGGTGATATACTTTTTTTTGTTTTTTTTATATCCGTGCATGTGAATGGTAATATGTTGTGTTGTTGTGTCTTTTAAATGTTGTGACCTCACCATAATATTATTGTGACCTCACCATATCACCATAATATTGGTGAGGTCACGGCAGCTGGCCTCGAGGGTCAAGATCTAGAACGCTTGATCTTGGCTCTCAAGACCAGAGAGGCATACACAACTGAACCCTATTATATTTGAATTATGTAATAACAATATTTTACAAGCATAATATTCAGCGTTACAATAATAAAAATTATACTGGTGGCACGGCATACACAAGACTCGAGCCATTTGTTGGGTCGGTGTTTGGCCAGCGCTGCAAACGCTGGCCCAGCACTGACCCCGCATCCTTTTTTGGCGTGTTGTGTATGCTGGGCAAAACGCACGACGGTTGACCATGTCCTGATTTGGTGTCTGGACATCTTTCCGGCAGTGGCCAGACATTATACCAACAGCAGGCGCAGGGTGTTGAATAGGTGTTACTTTAGCGTTGGTTCAGCGTCGTCGATTGTCGACCAACGCTGAACCAACAGCAAAATTATCTTCTTTCCCCGTCAGGCGCAGGGTGTTGAATCGGTGTCGCTTTGGCGTTGGTTCGGAGTCGTCGATAGTGGACCGGCGTTGAACCGGCGATGCTTTCACCGCCTTGTGTCTGGTGGGTCATGTATTGTCAACTGTGATACCATACCACATAGCCAGAAAACGGGAGACGCTGGCATGGTGTTAGTTCTGTGCCGGGCCAGCGTTTATGGCCCGACATTGATATGGTATTGTGACAGTGTCTCGCGTTCACTGAGTACTAGTTTTTTTTTCTGTGAACATGACTGTGTCAGTAACTCGCGTTGGGCCGATGTCGATTCTTTGTTCTTTTACAATGAGTCGGCAACGGCTTCAATGAATGTGCTTTTAAATGAACAATTTATTTACTGATAATACATAATTTGTATTTGTATTGTACATTTTAATCAATATAAAAAAAAAAAAAAAAAAAAAATAAATATTATTATTATTATTACTATTACTAATAATATTACTATAATTATTACTAGTACTATTACCATTATTATTACTATAATTATTACTATTACTATTATCATCATTAATATTATTATCACCGTTACCGTTATTTTTATTATGTAAACCCTTTGTTACTATTTTGCGCTATTTGAAATATGAAGGTAAGATAATATAAAAAATGTTCTTGGCAGTCATATTCATTTTCCACATTATAATTAAAGAGCTTTAAAATATTGCTTGAAAAGAACTATTGACAAGGTTGACCCATAGCAGTCTGGCCGTTTTGACATTGGACGTCTTGTGTGGTCTGGTCATTTTTGTGATTTTGAGACATATTCTCATATAGACTAGGCATATTTTCAGAATATCAGGAATCTGTAGGCATTTTTGAGGAACAATTGGAAAACCAGCTTTCTAACCTAATTGGTGTTTGGAGAACTCGAAAAAAATATTTTCCAAGATGGTAATTGGAGTTTAGTTAGTCCAAACTCACGATAAAAATGACCGATTTTTACCGATAATCTAACTATTTCGAAAATTATGTTCCTTTTCAACAGTTTTGGTGTTGGATTTTTTTGTTAACAATTTCCCTAGCCTAAGTGGGCTATGCTGAATAAATTTTTTTTTTGATAAAAATAGCAATGACCTAAATGTTGTGGTTCAGACATTGGAAATCTAAATACGAAATTTGGCAAAGGGACTCTTTATAGAAAAGTGTGTGATTTTTATCTGAGGAGGACAAAAAACCACTTTCATAAGAGGCCTAATTTGCATAAATACAAGATGGCCGCCACATAATTTGCCAATTATCAGATTATGCTTCATAACTTAGGAACAAATAAAGATACAAAAATGAATAATGTTTAAAAATAATTAGAAGTAAAATAATTAGAATTGGAAACAATATACAATCACGTAGGCCTATATAATGATGACAAAGGCCGCATTTGCATAAATCGAAGATGGCCACCATGTGATTTGCAGATTATCACATCATAACTTTGGAAGAAACGAAGATAAAACATGTAAAATGCGTCAAATTAATCAGGATTGAAATTTCAAGACCATGTATGTATACAACAATAGTCTATTTTGCATAAATTGAAAATGGCCGCCATCTTATTTGCCGATCATCACATAATACAATGATCACATGATCATAAAATTTATTGTAACTTTGGAAAAAATGAAGATAAAAACATTTGTGAGGTGTCAAAATTATCAGGATTAAAATTTCAATACCGTGTATGTACATGATGATATCAAATTGCTAATTTGCATCAATTCAAGATGGCAGCCATATGATTTGCCAATAATTATCACATATGGACTGAATGACGGGAATGCTTAGTTGAGCCTTTCAGGCTGAGCCTATCATTGGTTGGGTCATGGGTGGGGTCATGGGTGGACTACTATTATTTATCCTATGTTGAAAGCAAATGTAAGATCCTCCTGCGGTCGAAACATGAGTAAGATTACTAGAAAATTCAGAAAACTTTAGTATTTGTCTGTACCTATCCAGTACTAACGCGACATTGAACATGTATAGGCTGAATTGTGGTACAGTATTGTCAGAATTTGACACCATAATGCTAGCATCAATATATGACATTATAATGACAGTATGTATAGCATTACTCCCACTTTTGAAGGCATTGAATGGTCATATTATATGACCGTTTAATGCCTTCAAAAGTGGGAGTAGGAGGCTGGTGTCGGAGATACCATTAATTAGCATCACGACATGCCATTAAAATGACAAAGGACTAGAGGATATTGTAATATAATCACAATGTGGCATTGCAATCTTATTTTTAATAGGCTGTGTCTTATCCTAATCTTTTAATTTTATATCATATCATCAAAATGACATATCCTAAAAAAAGACAAAAATACTGCTTAAAAGCTCCTGGTAGACCTACTCCATATTGCACTACAACATATTTACACAGCAACAGGCGCTTTTAACAATCTAAAAGTGGTGATGTCACTGTCATAATATGTTTTGCCAAAAACGTAAACGATATAATTATAATTTTATCATTGCATTATGTGATGATTGGCAAATAAGATGGCGACCATCTTTAATTAGACTTTACACGGTTTTGAAATTTCAATCCTGATTATTTAGTTACGATGCCTAATGTAATAATTGTCAAATTACATGGCGGTTATCTTGGACTTATGAAAACGAAGCCTTTGTCATCATTATAAATGTGATTGTATAGTGCTGTCAATGTAATTATTTTGATAACTTTTTCATTTTTCTATCTTTATTCTTTCCAAAGTTTTGAGGCATAATCTGATAAATGACAAATCATATGGCGGCCATCTTGTATTTATGCAAATTAGCCGTCTTATGAAGAAGGATTTTTGTTTCCTTTAAAAAAAAAAATTCTAAAGAATCCCGGTGCCAACAAAAACACCTCTACAATTACCATCTAATATGTTATGGGACTACATAATTGAATACATTAAAATATAACGGCGGCCATTTTTATTTGATTTTTGACCACCTAAATCTTAAAATTTAGCTTGGAAAAGACTTTGTCGAATTCAACACACCGGAAATAGGTTAAAAAACATGCTTTTCAACTTTTCCTTAAAAATGCCAACAGCAATTAATCTAGTCGAAAAATAGGGTTCCCGTGCACCGGAAATATACTTCTAATCTGTGCATCCAGCTTGGAGAAAACCCATAAAAAAAGATTAGCTATGTTAACAAGCTGGAAAAATGTCCCTAGTACCATTTTCATGCAAATTAGTGCCGCCATTACCGAAAAATGAATATTTAGATATAACTCGGTCAATATCACAGATAACGGCATAAAAAGGTTGTCTACACCCATGTTTCGAGGGTCAAAGTAGACAATAAAACCATTGTTAAAGTGATCTAACGTGTTTCAGAAAAATTGGTATGCAAATTAGCACCGCCATTACCGAAAAATGTATATTTAGTTATATCTCTGTCAATATCACAGCTAACGGCACAATAAATGTGTCTACACCCATATTTTGAGGGTCAAAGACACAACAAGACCATTCTTAGAGTGATCTGATGTGTTTCAGAAAAGTTATTATGCAAATTAGCGCCGACAATACCGAAAAATGTATATCTATTTATAGCTCGGTCAAATCACAGATGTTTTGAGGGCCAATGAAGACAGTAAAAACATTTTTGAAGCGATCTGGTGTGCTGCAGGTAAAAAAGTATGCAAATTAGTGCCGACATTACTGAAACATTGATTTCACTTCATTTGTCGCTCAATAGGCCTATCGTTGATAACTAAACAGTTAAACTTGTCTACTCCTAAGTTCTGGGGGTAATAAACACAATTAAAATATCATAAGATTGATCTAATAAGTTTAAGAAACACTATCTGTTTTTCCAACATTTTAGAAAATGACCTGAGCCATTTTTAAAATGACCGTAAACTAAGGCTAGAAGATAATACAAGTCATATCATAGTTTTGTGTTTTGGGTTTAGACCAGCCTTGGTAGGCTAATTGAACTTGTCTAAGCTACATCCATGACATGGATGGATATGCTTCTTCATCTTGGTCACTAACAAACTGATGTGAGTCACTGAAAAAGTGATATCGGTCACTACAACAGTTATTTTTGCAACCGAGGAAGTTATCTCATCCACTACAAGAGTGATATTGGTCACTGCAGAAAAAATCACAACAACTTTTAAAAATTATCCCAGCCACTACAAGGGTGATATTGGCCAATAACAAACTGATGCCAGCCACTGAAAAAGTCATCTCACCTACTGAAAAGTGATCACAGCCACATTAAAAGCTGCCTCACCCACTACAGAAGTGATCATGGCCGCTGAAGTAAACACAGCATCTTTAAAAATTATCTTAGCCAAAACAAAAGTAATCATGGCCGCTGAAAAGTGATCACAACCACTTTAAAAGTGATCTCATCCACTACAGAATGATCTTGGTCATTGAAGAAGTAATCACAGCCTCTTTCATAATTATTTCAGCCACTACAAAAGTAATCATGACCTCTACAAAAGTGATCTTGGTCACTACAAAAGTCATCATCACCACTGAAGAAGTGATCACAGCCACTTTAACAGTTATCCCAGCCACTACGAAAATGATCTTGGCCATTGAAGAAATGATCAACGTTGGCCACTTACGAAGTGATCACAGCCACTTTAATATCTATATCAGCCACTACAAAAGTGATCTTGGCCACTGAAGAAGTGATCACAGCCATCAGCCACTACAAAAGTGATCTTGGCAACTGAAGAAGTGATCACAGCCACTTTAATATATATATCAGCCACTTCAAAAGTGATCTTGGCCACTGAATAAGTGATCACAGCTACTTTAATATCTACATCAGCCACTACAAAAGTGATCTTGGCAACTAAAGTAGTGATCACAGCCACTTTATTATCTATATCAACCACTACAAAAGTGATCTGGGTCACTGAAGAAGTGATCACAGCCACTTCAATATCTATATCAGCCACTACAAAAGTGATCTTGGCCACTGAAGAAGTGATCACAGCCACTTTAATATCTATATCAGCAACTACAAAAATGATCTTGAACGCTCAATAAGCGATCACAGCCACTTTAAAAGTTGTCACCCCAACTACATAAGTGATCTTGGCCACTAAAGAAGTGAACACAACCACGTTAAAAGTTATCTCAACCACAGTATATGTGATCTTAGCTACTGAAGAAGTGATCACATTCGGCTTAAAAATTATCTCGGCCTCTACAAAGGTGATCTTCGCCACTGACGAAGTCACCACAGCCACTTTAAAAGTTATTTCAGCCACCACAAAGGTGATCTTGGCCACAAACAAACTGATCGTGACCACTGAAGAAGTCACCACACCCACTTTAAAAGTCATCTCAGCCACTACAAAGTGATCGTGGTCACTCAAGAAGTAAGCATGGCTTCTTGAACAATTATCTCAGCCACCACAAAGGTGATCTTGACCATTATGAAACTCATGTCAGCCAACACAAAAGTGATCAAAGCGATCTTAGCCATTGAAGAAGTGATCACAGTCACTTTAAAAGTTATCTATCTCACTAAAAAAAATATTGGCCACTGATGAAGTAATCACAGCCTCTTTAAAAAATATTTGAGCGACTGCAAAGATGATCTTGGCCACAACATCACATTTGTAGTGACCGAGATCACATATACTGTGGCTGGGATAACTTTTAACCTGGCTGTGATTATTTTTTCAGTGGCCAAGAACACTTTGAAGTGACTGAGTTAACTTTTGAAAGTGGCTGTGATCACTTCTTTAGTGGTCAAGATAACTTTTGAAGTAACCAAGAGCACTTTTTTAGTGTCCAAGATCACTTCTGCGATGGCTGAGATAATTTTCAAAACGGCTGTGATATTCAGTGGCCAAGATAACGTTTGTAGCGGCTGAGATACAAGCTCACTTTTGTGATGACTGATATCACCTTGCAGTGGCTCGCATGGGTTTGTTTGTGGCCAAGATCAGATTTGTAGTGGCTGAGAATTTTTTTAAACAGGGTTTGGTCACTTTTTCAGTGACCATGATGCTTTTGTAGTGGCTGAAGTAATTTTTTAAAGTGGCTGTGATGACTTCTTCAGCGGCCAAGATCACTTTTTTAGTGGCTGAGATCACACATTCAGCCTAATTTGCATACAAAATTTTCTGAAACGCAAAAATTGTTTTATTGACTTCTTTGACCCTCAAAACATGGGTGTAGACACCATTTTTGTGTCGTAATCTGTGATATTGACCGAGTTATATCTAAATTTACATATTTCGCTAATGGCGGCGCTAATTTGCATACTAAATTTTCTGAAATAAATAAGATCACTCTAAAAAGTGTTTTATTGTCTTCTTTGACCCTCAAAACATGGGTATAGACACCCTTTTTGTGCCGTTATCTGTGATATTGACCGAGTTATATCTAAATATACATTTTTCGGTAATGGCGGCACTAATTTGCATAAAAATGGTACTAGGGACATTTTTTCAGCTTGTTAACATAGCTAATCGTTTTCTCCAGGTTTTTTCCAAGCTAGATGCCCCAATTAGAAGTATATTTCCGAGGGTGCACGGGAACCCTTTTTTTCGACTAGACTAAATGTTAATACATACAATAATCGCATTTTGTGCCTAGTCTATTACTCCTAATAGAAATTTAGAATATGGCATAGGTATGTCCCATACACCACAGGAGAACACAGACTATAACCAGACTACACTTCATTTAATTTACCAATGTGATGTTGCCATGGAAACCGACAGCCATTTCGAATATGCTAATCGGATAGTCAAATTTTCGGAACTTTTGTTTAAAAATGGATTTTTTGCAATCAACGAAGATTCAAGAATTTTACATTATATCAATTCACATAAAATTCATATTAAACTACATCACAGACGGCTGGAAGAAGCATTCAATAGGTCTATACACACACATTACTAGGGTAAATAAGTTATTTATTGGTGTTTGCCAACACAGCTTTTCGGGGTGGAAAGGTTAAATATTTTTGAAAAATTGTCTGGGAGCTGTTTACATAGATGCAGTGACCACCAAACTAGTTGAAGTGGTGTATTACAAAGTAAGTTTAGTTAAAATTGGCCAATTTACACGATTTCCTAAATCTGACTAAACGACGGCGGCCATCTCGGACGCCATCTTTAATTACTGAGTACATGTTAAGGTCTCACCACACAAATTCACAAGCGCATATCATTAAAAAGTGGGAGAGCTACGATCTTTTTTACAAATGTGGTGATTTATAGCAGGCTTGAAGGTAAATATAACATTTATATCATTTTGATATCAATTCATCTAGATTGGGTGACCATTTCTTCTTTCAAAAACATTGAAATCGGGAAATATAGGTGTAAAATGTAGTCCCTACGCTGGTAGTAACCAGCCATATGCTGCATTCGAAAGCTCCCGTGTTTTGGCAACGCTCAGGGAAGGTAGGCCTACTAGAACCTTACATTTGCATGTGAAAATAGAAAAAAGCCCGATGTTTAAGCAGATAACAATCAATCACCATTAAAAATAAATGATTGTTTACACAAATAATGTCCCATCAAAGGTGTTTGCTAAAACGCATCTTGGATTAAAAGGGTTAATTATTTGTTGTTGTTTTTTCCGGAGTGGTCTAGATGGATTCACTGACCATCAATCTAGTTGAAATGGGGTATTACAAAAGAAAATTGAGCTAAAATTAAACAATTTACTCAATTTTCAAAGTTTTACTTTACGCCGGCGGCCATCTTGGGCACACTTGGCTACTGGACTAAATCACAAAGTAGTTCAAATGAACACTGAAACATCTCTTCATTTTAAGAAACGAAGGAACACTTCAATCCAAACATACATGCAAATTGATAACCTACCGTTGACACGTGACCTAATCATTGTTGGTGATTTATTGACGGACCAGCGTCTGTGGTCCGGCAATAAATCAGCATTAGGTCAACTCCTCGTTTTTTGCAGGGCCCTGGTCTTGAATCCAGATTGTGTGAAGTTCAGTCGACTTACCGTGAACAGAATGATGAAGCAGACAATCTCCTGGGTGGACTTCACGGTTTCTCCCCATACACAGATTCGTCTTTACTGGCGCTCCTATATTTCACACAGGCACGGGGGTGCAAGGAGTGTGGCAGGTGGATACCTGTGTTAATATTGGATATAGAATGCCGGCAACGGCATTCCCATTTTTCCAAATTACACATTTTAATAAATGTAAATTAACAAACATTTCAAAATATTGACGCCCAAATTACATTGTATCCATGCAAAAAATGCCTCAGTCGACACTATTTACCTTTCAATCACAGCAGTTTGCCGTATGCAGTGAAAGCCCCAAAAAATCCAGCCTTCACAACCAATGAAACTACGGGCCTGTGCTACTGCATAGCTGGTACATTGAAATATAATGAACTGACAAAAGTTCCAGAAGTTTTTTTGCTGGTAATGCAGGACATCAACAGCGAATAATCTTCGAAAACTTTTCGTTTCGTGTGTTTGAAGACTACTAGGACATCGATATTTGGGACAAGCATGCATGCAAATTCTGCCGATGTGAGTACTTTGGCTGCATCTCTTGCAAGTAGCTACCATAATCTCCACATCAGAGTTAGTCCATCCAAAGGGGGGGGGGGGGGTAACTTAAAATGATGCACTTACCTCGTGCGAATCCTGTAGTCATGGTAACAAGATTCTCAGAGCAGACTTCACTCGGTGTTCAGCGATAAGACATGGGAAATGGTCGCCCCGTGTTCATCAATTGATCCATGATGGCAGACGATGGCGCCACCCGTCGCCATAATAATCCTGTGAAAAACAAATTCGTGACCTCACCTCAGTTTTTTTTTCAAGTATATCTCAGATGGGATTGGGATTATTTTTCATATCTTAAATTTAAAGGTATTGAGAAATTATAGTTATACATAATGTGTAACAAAAATGTAGTAAATATGTGGCGAATTCAGCCCACAGAAATTATGTAAAAACAAGCGGAAAAAATATCTACTCGAATGCAGAGGAAAATACGATGTTTCATATTTCAGCCCAGGCTAAATACACACATTTTCAAACAAGAGCGCCGACGCTAACGACATCCTCCGCCATTAATTAGAGTCAATAATGGTCTCAATGTCGAAGGTTAAAAATTAGGTCAGAGGTCATAACCTCCAAAAAGGCACATCTTCATCCCCCTAAGGGATGTGTATGTGCAATGGGAAAACTATCAAGCAAATGCTTTCCGAGATTAAACTACCATCCGCGATCATTCAAATCAATAACCGCCCCAAAATCAAAGGTGAAAAATTAGGCCAAAGATCATTACCCAGCAAACGCTTTCCGAGATTCGTCCGTAAACTGAACTTATCATCCGCCATCCATTAATGTCAATAATCGCAATAAAACACCAAAAATCAAAAGTTAAAAAATAGGTCAAAGGTCATAGCCCAAAAAAAAGAACATCTTCACCCACTATGGATTAGGGATATGTGAATGCAATATAAAAACGATCCGACTAAAGGTTTCCGAGATATCCCCCGGAAACAAAACAGGGACGCACGGCCACACAGCTAGACATGATGATAACAATATCCCCCGCCCCTACTTCGTGGGCGGGGGATAAAAAGGCTGTGTTCTTTCTTTTAAAAATATATATGCCATGTACAAGTCTAAATACCACTTAAGTCGTAAGCATATACGCATCTGGATTTAGAAAACATAGGTCGAATATATATATGATCAATAATTATTTTATCTGTTTATCAAGTCGTTTCCATTGACTAGTTTATTTTGTTGTCTATTTTGATTTTTTGTGATTGTTTCAACGGGGCGTCGTAACAAAAATGGCTGCCGTGACATCATTTTGTCAGTTATCGGTTAAATAAACGTGTGGTATTAATCTGTTATTTTCAGAGCGATACGCTAAAAATGTATATGAATTGTATATGAAATGAAAAAACAAGGTCATAGAGGTCATAGAAGAGCAAAATGGGGAATCAAACAAGGTTTATGAGTTTGTTTGCATACCAGTAACCCGAAAAAAACTTATATCCCTATTAGTGGCGGACGGACGGGCGCGCCACGTGATGACAATATGCTGCAGCCAAATTTTGACTGAAGCTTTTCAAGAATTTTAAGATGATACGCTCTAAATAGGATGCATTGGGAAAGGTTACAAAGTAAAAATGAACGACATGCCAAACTGAATACGCTCAGCATAGAATACGCACAAAATGAACACAAAAGTGAATACACCCAAAACAGATGAACTAAAAATTAAACTTCGAATTGTGTGTTCACAAAATTACGTCTGCTGAAAATGTGTATTCACTCAGTGCTGTGAAAATAACACGTCAAAAAACAACGTACGAATTTGGGTGTGCTTAGCCTTCAAAAGAAGTTTCCAGGGGGGACCACGTGGAGGTGACACCCTTCCCCCCCACGCGCAAAACTGACCGCAAAAACGGGACGCAAAAAAACATGCGCAAAACTCGATACGTGCAGAAATGCCACGTGCGCAAAAAACCGCACGCAAAAAACATGTGCAAAACGATACGCATAGAAATGGCGCGCGAAAAAACTACATGCATTATGCAAAACATGCATGTGTGAAGACCCCCACAGCACACAGTGAGCCAGCATTGAAACATCACGGGTCAGTGTTTCGTATTTGCAGAGTCTACACATTTCAGAGCCACACTGATATACATGTACTGTTCGCCGACGATTGTTTGTAAAATACCTAATTGATTTGATCTTCAATAGTAACGACAAAACTACATCTAAAAGAAAGCAAATCTAAGCAGTACTCAACACATCGTCTAAGATAGTCCAGTTGAACCATCCTGGACATCAGGTCAGGATGGGTTGAACATAACTTCTCCACAAACATGGTCCAGGTAAAATTGACGCCACTTTAGATTTCTCCCGGTGACATGTAGAATTACCCTCAGCATTTAAATATAAATACTAACTATTTTCCAAATAATTTGGAACTGCTTCGGTACAAGGAAGGTGTGAGAGGTTAGTAAATCAACTTGTTGAAGCATTCTTCATAAGTTATGAGGAAAAACTTCGTTTTTAGTAGATCTACATTGTGGAAACATATCTTCATTTAAAGTAAACGAAGACGCGCCTCAATCACAAAGTAGTTCAAATGAACACTGAAACATCTCTTCATTTCGAAAAAACAAAGGAACACTTCAGTCCAAAGATACATGCAAATTGATCACTTACCGTTAACACGAGACCATTGAGCCAACGACTCGTTTATTGCAGGGACGTGGGTCTTGAATCCAGTTTGTGGCGGAAGTCAGTCGACTTACCGTGAACAGAATGATGAAGCAGACAATCTCCTGGGTGGACTTGACGGTTTCTCTGCATACAATGATATTTGACACAGGCCCGGGGGTGCAAGGAGTGTGACAGGTGGATGACTGTGATATTGGATATAGAATGCCGGCAGCGGCATTCCCAAATTACACATTTTAATAACTGTAAATTAAGAAACATTCCAAAACATTGATGCCTGAATTACATTGTATCCATACAAAAAATGCCTTAGTTGACAGTGTTTACCTTTCAATCACATAGAGATAGGCTGTAACAGTCCGTGTTGCCACCTCGTGGTGATCAGCAGTTTGCCAAATGTAGTGAAAGCCAAAAAACATCCAGCCTTTCACACCCATTGGAACTCCGGGCCTGTGCTACTGGATAGCTGGTACATAGAAATATAATGAGCTGACAACGTAGGACATCGCAGGACAATACAGGACATCGACAGCGAATTTTTTTCAAAAAGTTCCTCTTTTCGTGTGTCTGAAGACCCCTTCATGGTTGTGATACACAGGAAAGAGTCTTACAAACATTTCGAAAAACTGGTTAGGAAGAACTGGTTAGGGTTAGACACATTAAACCGATGTTGTTTTATTGTTGGGCCAGCGTCGCAGACGGTGGTCGAACAGTAAGCCTTCATTGGGTCAACATCGTTATTTTTTAAACATTGGGCCAGCTTCTCCAATATCGTCTCCCAGCAACCAGAGTGTCGTGTGTTTAGCCCACTAACACTAACGACACTATAGCTACTAGGACATCGATATTGGGGACAGGTCTGCATGCAGATCCTCCCGATGTGAGTATTATTTTGGCTGCATCTCTTGCAAGTAGCTGCCATAGTCTCCACATCAGGATTCAGTCCATCTAACTAGGGGGGGGGGGGGTGATTTAAAATGATGCACTTACCTTGTGTGAATCCTGTAGCCATAGTAACAAGACACTCAGAGCAGACTTCACTTAGACATGGTCGCCCCATGTTCATCAATTGGTCCATGATGGCAGACGATGGCGGCACCCATCGCCATAATAATCCTGTGAAAAAAACAAATTTGTGACCTCACGCACATTGAGATTTCTTCAAGTATAACTCAGATGGAATTAGATAATTTAAAATATTTTTCATAGATTTAAATTCGAGGTAATCAGTAATGATGGTTATACTGTCATGTGCATTGTTATAGCTGTAGAATAGAACTAGATGTATGTGTACTTCTGTCAAGTACTTGATAGACACAGACCTCTAGTTCTAGTGTGGAATGCGATAAATAATTTAAATATACCTAATGAAAGTTGTAAATACATTTGTTCGGTATGACTGTTAGTGTCACATCATCATCTGTCTTTACCGGTGTATTATATTTTATGTTCTCTTGACTGTTAGTGTTACATGATCTCTTGACCTGTGTATTATATCTACTGATCTCTTGTTAGAGTTACGAATTCTCTGTCTTGACCTGTAAATTCTCTGTCTTGACCTGTAAATTCTCTGTCTTGACCTGTGAATTATCTGGCTTGACCTGCGAATTCTCTGGCTTGATCTGCGAGTTATCTGGCTTGAACTGCTAATTAACTAGCTTGACCTGCCAATTATCTGTCTTGACCTGCCAATTATCTGTCTTGACCTGCCAATTATCTGTCTTGACCTGCCAATTATCTGTCTTGACCTGCCAATTATCTGTCTTGACCTGCCAATTATCTGTCTTGACCTGCCAATTATCTGTCTTGACCTGCCAATTATCTGTCTTGACCTGCCAATTATCTGTCTTGACCTGCCAATTATCTGTCTTGACCTGCCAATTATCTGTCTTGACCTGCCAATTATCTTTCTTGACCTGCCAATTATCTGTCTTGACCTGCCAATTATCTGTCTTGACCTGCCAATTATCTGTCTTGACCTGCCAATTATCTGTCTTGACCTGCCAATTATCTGTCTTGACCTGCCAATTATCTGTCTTGACCTGCCAATTATCTGTCTTGACCTGCCAATTATCTGTCTTGACCTGCCAATTATCTGTCTTGACCTGCCAATTATCTGTCTTGACCTGCCAATTATCTGTCTTGACCTGCCAATTATCTGTCTTAACCTGCCAATTATCTGTCTTGACCTGCCAATTATCTGTCTTGACCTGCAAATTATCTGACTTGACCTGTGAATTATCTGTCTTGACCTGCGAATTATCTATCTTGACCTGCGAATTATCTGTCTTGACCTGTGAATTATCTGTCTTGACCTGTGAATTATCTGCTTTGACCTGTGAATGATCTGTCTTGTCTTGTGAATTTTCTGTCTTGACCTGTGAATTATCTGCCTTGACCTGTGAATTATCTGCCTTGACCTGTGAATTATCTGCCTTGAACTGTGAATTATCTGCTTTGACCTGTGAATTATCTGTCTTGTCCTGCGAATTATCTGTCTTGACCTGCAACTTCTCTGTCTTGATCTGTGAATTATATGTCTTGACCTGTGAATTATATGTCTTGACCTGTGAATTCTATGTCTTGGCCTGTGAATTGTATGTCTTGACCTCTGAATTGTATGTCTTGACCTCTGAATTGTATGTCTTGACCTCTGAATTGTATGTCTTGACCTCTGAATTGTATGTCTTGACATGTGAATTGTATGTCTTGAACTGTGAATTGTTTGTCTTGATCTGTGAATTATATGTCTTGATCTGTGAATTATACGTCTTGACCTGTGAATTATATGTCTTGACCTGTGAATTATCTGTCTTGACCTTTGAATTATCTGTCGTAAACTGTGAATTTTATGTCTTGAACTGTGAATTCTATGGCTTGAACTGTGAATTTTATGGCTTGAACTGTGAATTCTATGGCTTGAACTGTGAATTCTATGGCTTGAACGGTGAATTCTATGTCTTGACCTGTGAATTCCATGTATTGACCTGTAAATTTCATGTCTTGACCTGTGAATTTAAATATACCTAATGAAAGTTGTAAATACATTTGTTCGGTATGACTGTTAGTGTCACATCATCATCTGTCTTTACCGGTGTATTATATTTTATGTTCTCTTGACTGTTAGTGTTACATGATCTCTTGACCTGTGTATTATATCTACTGATCTCTTGTTAGAGTTACGAATTCTCTGTCTTGACCTGTAAATTCTCTGTCTTGACCTGTAAATTCTCTGTCTTGACCTGTGAATGCTCTGTCTTGACCTGTGAATTCTCTATCTTGACCTGTGAATTATCTGGCTTGACCTGCAAATTCTCTGGCTTGATCTGCGAGTTATCTGGCTTGAACTGCTAATTAACTAGCTTGACCTGCCAATTATCTGTCTTGACCTGCCAATTATCTGTCTTGACCTGCCAATTATCTGTCTTGACCTGCCAATTATCTGTCTTGACCTGCCAATTATCTGTCTTGACCTGCCAATTATCTGTCTTGACCTGCCAATTATCTGTCTTGACCTGCCAATTATCTGTCTTGACCTGCCAATTATCTGTCTTGACCTGCCAATTATCTGTCTTGACCTGCCAATTATCTGTCTTGACCTGCCAATTATCTGTCTTAACCTGCCAATTATCTGTCTTGACCTGCCAATTATCTGTCTTGACCTGCAAATTATCTGACTTGACCTGTGAATTATCTGTCTTGACCTGCGAATTATCTATCTTGACCTGCGAATTATCTGTCTTGACCTGTGAATTATCTGTCTTGACCTGCCAATTATCTGTCTTGACCTGCGAATTATCTGTCTTGACCTGCGAATTATCGTCTTGACCAACGAATTATCGTCTTGACCAACGAGTTATCTAGAGGGACATGGTGCAATGGTTAGAGCACGGAGCTTTGCCAATGCCATGTTTCCTCCACGTTATTTCGATGTTGTGGGCCAAGGAATTTTACCCTTACATGCTTCACTAGACTCGGTGTAAATGAGCACCCGGTAGGACAGAGATGACAATGTCTGTGATTAGTTCCTTACGCCGAAATGGCTGCAACTGCTGACCTTTGAATTATGTCTTGACCTGTGAATTCTATGTCTTGACCCGTGAATTCTATGTCTTGACCTGCGAATTATCTGTCTTGACGTGCGAATTATCTGTCTTGACTTGCGAATTATCTGTCTTGACTTGCGAATTATCTGTCTTGACCTGTGAATTCAATGTCTTGACCTGTGAATTCAATGTCTTGACTTGCGAATTATCTGTCTCGACCTGAGAATTATCTGTGAATTGTATGTCTTGACCTGTGAATTGTATGTCTTGACCTGTGAATTGTATGTCTTAACCTGTGAATTGTATGTCTTAACCTGTGAGTTGTTCGTCTTGATCTGTTAAATTCTATGCCTTGACCTGTGAATTCTATGCCTTGACCTGTGAATTATCTGTCTTGACCTGTGAATTATCTGCCTTGACCTGTGAATTATCTGCCTTGACCTGTGAATTATCTGCCTTGACCTGTGAATTATCTGCTTTGACCTGTGAATGATCTGTCTTGTCTTGTGAATTTTCTGTCTTGACCTGTGAATTATCTGCCTTGACCTGTGAATTATCTGCCTTGACCTGTGAATTATCTGCCTTGAACTGTGAATTATCTGCTTTGACCTGTGAATTATCTGTCTTGTCCTGCGAATTATCTGTCTTGACCTGCAACTTCTCTGTCTTGATCTGTGAATTATATGTCTTGACCTGTGAATTATATGTCTTGACCTGTGAATTCTATGTCTTGGCCTGTGAATTGTATGTCTTGACCTCTGAATTGTATGTCTTGACCTCTGAATTGTATGTCTTGACCTCTGAATTGTATGTCTTGACATGTGAATTGTATGTCTTGAACTGTGAATTGTTTGTCTTGATCTGTGAATTATATGTCTTGATCTGTGAATTATATGTCTTGATCTGTGAATTATATGTCTTGATCTGTGAATTATACGTCTTGACCTGTGAATTATATGTCTTGACCTGTGAATTATCTGTCTTGACCTTTGAATTTTATGTCTTGAACTGTGAATTCTATGTCTTGAACTGTGAATTCTATGGCTTGAACTGTGAATTCTATGGCTTGAACTGTGAATTCTATGGCTTGAACTGTGAATTCTATGGCTTGAACGGTGAATTCTATGTCTTGACCTGTGAATTCCATGTATTGACCTGTAAATTTCATGTCTTGACCTGTGAATTTTCTGTCTTGACCTGTGAATTCCATGTCTTGACCTGTGAATTCCATGTCTTGACCTGTGGATTCCATGTCTTGACCTGTGAATTTTCTGTCTTGGCCTGTGAATTATCTGCCTTGAATTGCGAATTATCTGTCTTGACCTGCGAATTATCTGTCTTGATATGCGAATTATCTGTCTTGACCTGCGAATTATCTGTCTTGACCTGCGAATTATCTGAAATTTTTGTCTTGATATGTTGATTCTATGTCTTGACCTATGAACTATAAGTCTTGACCTGCGAATTATCTGTCTGTCTTGACCTGGGAATTATCTGTCTGTCTTGACCTGGGAATTATGTGTCTGTCTTGACCTGCGAATTATCTGTCTTGACCTGCGAATTATCTGTCTTGACCTGCGCGAATTATCTGTCTTGACCTGCGAATTATCTGTCTTGACCTGCGAATTATCTGTCTTGACCTGCGAATTATCTGTCTTGACCTGGGAATTATTTGTCTTGACCTGCGAATTATCTGTCTTGACCTGGGAATTATTTGTCTTGACCTGCGAGTAATCTGTCTTGACCTGCGAGTTATCTGGCTTGACCTGCGAGTTATCTGGCTTGACCTGTGAATTATCTATCTTGACTTGCGAATTATTTGTCTTGACCTGCGAGTTATCCGTCTTCAGCTGGGAATTATCTGTCTTGACATGTGAATTATCTGTCTTGACCTGGGAATTATCTATCTGTCTTGAACTGTGAATTCTATAGCCTGAATTGTGAATTCCATGGCTCGAACTGTGAATCCCATGTCTTGACCTGTGAATTCCATGTCTTGACCTGTGCATTCCATGTCTTGACCTGTGAATTCCATGTCTTGACCTGTGAATTCCATGTCTTGACCTGTGAATTCCATGTCTTGACCTGTGAATTCCATGTCTTGACCTGTGGATTCCATGTCTTGACCTGTGAATTATTTGTCTTGACCTGTGAATTATCTGTCCTGTCCTGCGAATTATCTGTCTTGACCTGCAAATTATCTGTCTTGACCTGCAAATTATCTGTCTTGACCTGCAAATTATCTGTCTTGACCTGCAAATTATCTGCCTTGACCTGCAAATTATCTGTCTTGACCTGCGAATTATCTGTCTTGACCTGTGAATTATGTGTCGTAAACTGTGAATTCCATGGCTTGAACTGTGAATTTCATGTCTTGAACTGTGAATTCCATGTCTTGACATGTGAATTCCATGTCTTGACCTGTGAATTCCATGTCTTGACCTGTGAATTCCATGTCTTGACCTGTGAATTCCATGTCTTGACCTGTGAATTCCATGTCTTGACCTGTGGATTCCATGTCTTGACCTGTGAATTTTCTGTCTTGGCCTGTGAATTATCTGCCTTGACCTGTGAATTATCTGTCTTGACCTGTGAATTATCTGACTTGTCCTGCGAATTATCTGTCTTGTCTTGCGAATTATCTGTCTTGACTTGCGAATTATCTGTCTTGACCTGCAAATTATCTGTCTTGATATGCGAATTATCTGTCTTGACCTGCGAATTATCTGTCTTGACCTGCGAATTATCTGAATTGTTTGTCTTGATCTGTGGATTCTATGTGGACCTATGAACTATAAGTCTTGAATTATCTGTCTGTCTTGACCTGGGAATTATATGTCTGTCTTGACCTGCGAATTATGTGTCTGTCTTGACCTGCGAATTATGTGTCTGTCTTGACCTGCGAATTATGTGTCTGTCTTGACCTGGGAATTATCTGTCTTGACCTGGGAATTATCTGTCTTGACCTGGGAATTATCTGTCTTGACCTGGGAATTATCTGTCTTGACCTGGGAATTATCTGTCTTGATCTGCAAATTATCTGTCTTGATCTGCAAATTATCTGTCTTGACCTGGAAATTATCTGTCTTGACCTGGAAATTATCTGTCTTGACCTGCAAATTACCTGTCTTGACCTGGGAATTATTTGTCTTGACCTACGAGTTATCTGTCTTGACCTGCGAGTTATCTGGCTTGACCTGCGAGTTATCTGGCTTGATATGCGAATTATCTGTCTTGACCTGCGAATTATCTGCCTTGACCTTCGAATTATCTGAATTGTTTGTCTTGATCTGTGGATTCTATGTCTTGACCTATGAACTATAAATCTTGACCTGGGAATTATATGTCTGTCTTGACCTGGGAATTATCTGTCTGTCTTGACCTGCGAATTATGTGTCTGTCTTGACCTGCGAATTATGTGTCTGTCTTGACCTGAGAATTATCTGTCTTGACCTGGGAATTATTTGTCTTGACCTGCGAATTATCTGTCTTGACCTGCGAGTTATCTGGCTTGACCTGCGAGTTATCTGGCTCGACCTGTGAATTATCTGTCTTGACTTGCGAATTATTTGTCTTGACCAGTGAGTTATCCGTCTTGAGCTGGGAATTATCTGTCTTGACCTGCAAATTATATGTCTTGACCTGCAAATTATCTGTCTTGACCTGCGAATTATATGTCTTGACCTGCGAATTATCTGTCTTGACCTGGGAATTATTTGTCTTCACTTGCGAGTTATCGAGTTATCTGTCTTGACCGGCGAGTTATCTGTCGTGACCTGCGAGTTATCTGGCTCGACCTGTGAATTATCTGTCTTGACTTGCCAATAATTTGTCTTGACCTGTGAGTTAGCCGTCTTGAGCTGGGAATTATCTGTCTTGACCTGCAAATTATCTGTCTTGACCTGCAAATTATCTGTCTGTCTTGACCTGTGAATTATCTGTCTGTCTTGACCTGTGAATTATCTGCCTTGACCTGCGAATTATCTGTCTTGTCCTGCGAATTATTTGTCTTATCCTGCGAATTATCTGTCTTGACTTGCGAATTATCTGTCTTGATATGCGAATTATCTGTCTTGACCTGCGAATTATCTGCCTTGACCTGCGAATTATCTGTCTTGACCTGGGTATCATCTGTCTTGACCTGGGAATTATCTTTCCTGACCTGGGAATTATCTGTCTTGACCTGCAAATTATCTGTCTTGACCTGCGAATTATCTGTCTTGACCTGAGAATTATTTGTCTTGACCTGCGAGTTATCCGTCTTGACCTGTGAGTTATCTGGCTTGACCTGCGAGTTATCTGGCTCAACCTGTGAATTATTTGTCTTGACCTGTGAATTATCTGCCTTGACCTGCAAATTATCTGTCTTGTCCTGCGAATTATCTGTCTTGACTTGCAAATTATCTGTCTTGACCTGCGAATTATATGTCTTGATATGCTAATTATCTGTCTTGACCTGCGAATTATTTGTCTTGACCTGCGAATTATCTGAATTGTTTGTCTTGATCTGTGGATTCTATGTCTTGACCTATGAACTATGAGTCTTGACCTACGAGTTATCTGTCTGTCTTGACCTGGGAATTATCTGTTTGTCTTGACCTGGGAATTATCTGTCTGTCTTGACCTGGGAATTATTTGTCTGTCTTGACTTGCGAATTATCTGTCTTGACCTGGGAATTATCTGTCTTGACCTGGGAATTATCTGTCTTGACCTGGGAATTATCTGTCTTGACCTGGGAATTATTTGTCTTGACCTGCAAATTATCAGTCTTGACCTGCAAATTATTTGTCTTGACCTGCAAATTATTTGTCAATTATCTGTCTTGACCTGCAAATTATCCGTTTGACCTGCGAGTGAACTGCGAGTTATCTGGTTTGACCTGAGAGTTATCTGGCTCGACCTACGAGTTATCTGTCTTGACTTGTGAATTATCCCGCTTGACCTGCGAGTTATCTGTCTTGACCTGCGAGTTATCTGTCTTGACCTGCGAGTTATCTGTCTGTCTTGACATGGGAATTATCTGTTTGTCTTGACCTGGGAATTATCTGTCTGGCTTGACCTGCAAATTATTTGTCTGTCTTGACCTGGGAATTATCTGTCTTGACCTGGGAATTACCTGTCTTGACCTGGGAATCATCTGTCTTGACCTGGGAATTATCTGTCTTGACCTGCGAATTATCTGTCTTGACCTGGGAATTATCTGTCTTCACCTGCGAGTTATCGAGTTATCTGTCTTGACCTGCGAGTTATCTGTCTTGACCTGCGAGTTATCTGGCTTGACCTGCGAGTTATCTGGCTTGACCTGCGAGTTATCTGGCTCGACCTGTGAATTATCTGTCTTGACTTGCGAATAATTTGTCTTGACCTGTGAGTTATCCGTCTTGAGCTGGGAATTATCTGTCTTGACCTGCAAATTATCTGTCTTGACCTGCAAATTATCTGTCTGTCTTGACCTGTGAATTATCTGCCTTGACCTGCGAATTATCTGTCTTGTCCTGCGAATTATCTGTCTTGTCCTGCAAATTATCTGTCTTGACCTGCGAATTATCTGTCTTGATATGCGAATTATCTGTCTTGACCTGCGAATTATCTGCCTTGACCTGCGAATTATCTGTCTTGACCTGGGTATCATCTGTCTTGACCTGGGAATTATCTTTCTTGACCTGGGAATTATCTGTCTTGACCTGCAAATTATCAGTCTCGACCTGCAAATTATCTGTCTCGCCCTGCGAATTATCTGTCTTGAACTGAGAATTATTTGTCTTGACCTGAGAGTTATCCGTCTTGACCTGCGAGTTATCTGGCTTGACCTGCGAGTTATCTGGCTCAACCTGTGAATTATTTGTCTTGACCTGTGAATTATCTGCCTTGACCTGCAAATTATCTGTTTTGTCCTGCGAATTATCTGTCTTGACTTGCAAATTATCTGTCTTGACCTGCGAATTACATGTCTTGATATGCTAATTATCTGTCTTGACCTGCGAATTATCTGTCTTGACCTGCGAATTATCTGAATTGTTTGTCTTGATCTGTGGATTCTATGTCTTGACCTATGAACTATGAGTCTTGACCTACGAGTTATCTGTCTGTCTTGACCTGGGAATTATCTGTTTGTCTTGACCTGGGAATTATCTGTTTGTCTTGACCTGCGAATTATCTGTCTGTCTTGACCTGCGAATTATTTGTATGTCTTGACCTGCGAATTATTTGTCTGTCTTGACCTGGGAATTATCTGGCTTGACCTGGGAATTATCTGTCTTGACATGGGAATTATCTGTCTCGACCTGCGAATTATCTGTCTTGACCTGGGAATTATTTGTCTTGACCTGCGAGTTATCTGTCTTGAACTGCGAGTTATCTGGCTTGACCTGCGAGTTATCTGTCTTGACTTGCGAGTTATCTGTCTTGACTTGCGAATTATCCGTCTTGACCTGTGAGTTATCTGTCTTGACCTGCGAGTTATCTGTCTTGACCTGCGAGTTATCTGTCTTGACCTGCGAGTTATCTGTCTTGACCTGCGACTTATCTGTCATTACCTGCGACTTATCCGTCTTGACCTGCGAGTTATCCGTCTTGACCTGCGAGTTATCTGGCTTGACCTGCGAGTTATCTGTGTTGACCTGCGAGTTATCTGTCTTGACCTGCGAGTTATCTGTCATTACCTGCGAGTTATCCGTCTTGACCTGCGAGTTATCTGGCTTGACCTGCGAGTTATCTGCCTTGACCTGCGAGTTATCTGGCTTGACCTGTGAATTATCTGGCTAGACCTGCTAAGTATCTGTCCTAAACCTGCTAATTATCTGTCTTGATCTGCGAATTATCTGTCTTGACCTGCGAATTATCTGTTTTGACCTGCGAATGATCTGTCTTGACCCGTGAATTATCTGTCTTGACCTGTGAATTCCATGTCTTGACCTGTGAATTCCATGTCTTGACCTGTGAATTCCATGTCTTGACCTGTGAATTCCATGTCTTGACCTGTGGATTCCATGTCTTGACCTGTGAATTTTCTGTCTTGGCCTGTGAATTATCTGCCTTGACCTGTGAATTATCTGTCTTGACCTGTGAATTATCTGACTTGTCCTGCGAATTATCTGTCTTGTCTTGCGAATTATCTGTCTTGACTTGCGAATTATCTGTCTTGACCTGCGAATTATCTGTCTTGACCTGCGAATTATCTGAATTGTTTGTCTTGATCTGTGGATTCTATGTCTTGACCTATGGACTATAAGTCTTGACCTGCGAATTATCTGTCTGTCTTGACCTGGGAATTATATGTCTGTCTTGACCTGGGAATTATGTGTCTGTCTTGACCTGCGAATTATGTGTCTGTCTTGACCTGCGAATTATGTGTCTGTCTTGACCTGCGAATTATGTGTCTGTCTTGACCTGGGAATTATCTGTCTTGACCTGGGAATTATCTGTCTTGACCTGGGAATTATCTGTCTTGACCTGGGAATTATCTGTCTTGACCTGGGAATTATCTGTCTTGACCTGGGAATTATCTGTCTTGATCTGCAAATTATCTGTCTTGACCTGGAAATTATCTGTCTTGACCTGCAAATTACCTGTCTTGACCTGGGAATTATTTGTCTTGACCTACGAGTTATCTGTCTTGACCTGCGAGTTATCTGGCTTGACCTGCGAGTTATCTGGCTTGATATGCGAATTATCTGTCTTGACCTGCGAATTATCTGCCTTGACCTGCGAATTATCTGAATTGTTTGTCTTGATCTGTGGATTCTATGTCTTGACGTATGAACTATAAATCTTGACCTGGGAATTATATGTCTGTCTTGACCTGGGAATTATCTGTCTGTCTTGACCTGGGAATTATCTGTCTGTCTTGACCTGCGAAATATGTGTCTGTCTTGACCTGGGAATTATCTGTCTTGACCTGGGAATTATCTGTCTTGACCTGGGAATTATCTGTCTTGACATGCAAATTATCTGTCTTGACCTGCGAATTATCTGTCTTGACCTGCGAATTATCTGTCTTGACCTGGGAATTATTTGTCTTGACCTGCGAATTATCTGTCTTGACCTGCGAGTTATCTGGCTTGACCTGCGAGTTATCTGGCTCGACCTGTGAATTATCTGTCTTGACTTGCGAATTATTTGTCTTGACCAGTGAGTTATCCGTCTTGAGCTGGGAATTATCTGTCTTGACCTGCAAATTATCTGTCTTGACCTGCAAATTATCTGTCTTGACCTGCGAATTATCTGTCTTGACCTGCGAATTATCTGTCTTGACCTGCGAATTATCTGTCTTGACCTGCGAATTATTTGTCTTCACTTGCGAGTTATGAGTTATCTGTCTTGACCTGCGAGTTATCTGTCTTGACCTGCGAGTTATCTGGCTTGACCTGCGAGTTATCTGGCTCGACCTGTGAATTATCTGTCTTGACTTGCGAATAATTTGTCTTGACCTGTGAGTTATCCGTCTTGAGCTGGGAATTATCTGTCTTGACCTGCAAATTATCTGTCTTGACCTGCAAATTATCTGTCTGTCTTGACCTGTGAATGATTTGTCTGTCTTGACCTGTGAATTATCTGCCTTGACCTGCGAATTATCTGTCTTGTCCTGCGAATTATTTGTCTTATCCTGCGAATTATCTGTCTTGACCTGCGAATTATCTGTCTTGATATGCGAATTATCTGTCTTGACCTGCGAATTATCTGCCTTGAGCTGCGAATTATCTGTCTTGACCTGGGTATCATCTGTCTTGACCTAGGAATTATCTTTCTTGACCTGGGAATTATCAGTCTCGACCTGCAAATTATCTGTCTTGACCTGCGAATTATCTGTCTTGACCTGAGAATTACCTGGGAATTATCTGTCTTGACTTGGGAATTATCTGTCTTGACCTGGGAATTATCTTTCTTGACCTGGGAATTATTTGTCTTGACCTGCAAATTATCAGTCTTGACCTGCAAATTATTTGTCTTGACCTGCAAATTATTTGTCAATTATCTGTCTTGACCTGCAAATTATCTGTTTGACCTGCGAGTGAACTGCGAGTTATCTGGCTTGACCTGAGAGTTATCTGGCTCGACCTGCGAGTTAACTGTCTTGACTTGCGAATTATCCCGCTTGACCTGCGAGTTATCTGTCTTGACCTGCGAGTTATCTGTCTTGACCTGGGAATTATCTGTTTGTCTTGACCTGGGAATTATCTGTCTGGCTTGACCTGCAAATTATTTGTCTGTCTTGACCTGGGAATTATCTGTCTTGACCTGGGAATTACCTGTCTTGACCTGGGAATCATCTGTCTTGACCTGGGAATTATCTGTCTTGACCTGGGAATTATTTGTCTTGACCTGCCAATTATCAGTCTTGACCTGCAAATTATGTCTTGACCTGCAAATTATCTGTCATGACCTGCGAATTATCTGTCTTCACCTGCGAGTTATCGAGTTATCTGTCTTGACCTGCGAGTTATCTGTCTAGACCTGCGAGTTATCTGTCTTGACCTGCGAGTTATCTGGCTTGACCTGCGAGTTATCTGGCTCGACCTGTGAATTATCTGTCTTGACTTGCGAATAATTTGTCTTGACCTGTGAGTTATCCGTCTTGCGCTGGGAATTATCTGTCTTGACCTGCAAATTATCTGTCTTGACCTGCAAATTATCTGTCTTGACCTGCAAATTATCTGTCTGTCTTGACCTGTGAATTATCTGCCTTGACCTGCGAATTATCTGTCTTGACCTGCGAGTTATCTGGCTTGACCTGCGAGTTATCTGGCTCAACCTGTGAATTATTTGTCTTGACCTGTGAATTATCTGCCTTGACCTGCAAATTATCTGTTTTGTCCTGCGAATTATCTGTCTTGACTTGCGAATTATCTGTCTTGACCTGCAAATTATATGTCTTGATATGCTAATTATCTGTCTTGAACTGCGAATTATCTGTCTTGACCTGCGAATTATCTGAATTGTTTGTCTTGATCTGTGGATTCTATGTCTTGACCTATGAACTATGAGTCTTGACCTACGAGTTATCTGTCTGTCTTGACCTGGGAATTATCTGTTTGTCTTGACCTGGGAATTATCTGTCTGTCTTGACCTGGGAATTATTTGTCTGTCTTGACCTGGGAATTATCTGTCTTGACCTGGGAATTATCTGTCTTGACCTGGGAATTATCTGTCTTTACCTGGGAATTATCTTTCTTGACCTGGGAATTATTTGTCTTGACCTGCAAATTATCAGTCTTTACCTGCAAATTATTTGTCTTGACCGGCAAATTATTTGTCTTGACCTGCAAATTATTTGTCTTGACCTGCAAATTATCTGTCTTGACCTGCAAATTATCTGTCTTGACCTGCGAGTCATCTGTCTTGAACTGCAAGTTATCTGGCTTGACCTGAGAGTTATCTGGCTCGACCTGCAAGTTATCGTCTTGACTTGCGAATTATCCCGCTTGACCTGCGAGTTATCTGTCTTGACCTGCGAGTTATCTGTCTTGACCTGCGAGTTATCTGTCTTGACCTGCGAGTTATCTGTCTGTCTTGACCTGGGAATTATCTGTTTGTCTTGACCTGGGAATTATCTGTCTGGCTTGACCTGCAAATTATTTGTCTGTCTTGACCTGGCAATTATCTGTCTTGACCTGGGAATTATCTGTCTCGACCTGGGAATTATCTGTCTTCACCTGGGAATTATTTGTCTTGACCTGCCAATTATCAGTCTTGACCTGCAAATTATCTGTCCCGACCTGCGAATTATCTGTCTTGACCTGGGAATTATTTGTCTTGACCTGTGAGTTATCTGTCTTGAACTGCGAGTTATCTGGCTTGACCTGCGAGTTATCTGGCTCGACCTGCGAGTTATCTGTCTTGACTTGCGAATTATCCGTCTTGACCTGCGAGTTATCTGTCTTGACCTGCGAGTTATCTGTCTTGACCTGCGAGTTATCTGTCTTGACCTGCGAGTTATCTGTCTTGACCTGCGAGTTATCTGTCATTACCTGCGAGTTATCTGTCATTACCTGCGACTTATCCGTCTTGACCTGCGAGTTATCCGTCTTGACCTGTGAGTTATCTGGCTTGACCTGCGAGTTATCTGTCTTGACCTGCGAGTTATCTGTCATTACCTGCGAGTTATCCGTCTTGACCTGCGAGTTATCTGGCTTGACCTGCGAGTTATCTGCCTTGACCTGCGAGTTATCTGGCTTGACCTGTGAATTATCTGGCTAGACCTGCTAAGTATCTGTCCTAAACCTGCTAATTATCTGTCTTGATCTGCGAATTATCTGTCTTGACCTGCGAATTATCTGTCTTGACCTGCGAATTATCTGTCTTGACCCGTGAATTATCTGTCTTGACCTGTGAATTATCTGTCTTGACCTGCGAATCATCTGTCTTGACCTGCGAGTTATCTGTCTTGACCTGCGAGTTATCTGTCTTGACCTGCGAGTTATCTGTCTTGACCTGCGAGTTATCTGTCTTGACCTGCGAGTTATCTGTCTTGACCTGCGAGTTATCTGTCATTACCTGCGAGTTATCCGTCTTGACCTGCGAGTTATCTGGCTTGCCCTGCGAGTTATCTGCCTTGACCTACGAGTTATCTGGCTTGACCTGTGAATTATCTGGATTGACCTGTGAATTATCTGGTATGACCTGCGAGTTATCTGGCTTGACCTGCGAATATCTGTCTTGATTTCCAAATTATCTGTCATAAACTGCAAATTATCTGTCTTGACCTGCAAATTATCTGTCTTGACCTGCGAATTATCTGTCTTGATTTTTGAATTATCTGTCCTGACCTGTGAATTATCTGTCTTGACCTGTGAATTATCTGTCTTGACCTGTGAATTATCTGTCTTGACCTGCTATTCATTTGTCTCGACCTGGGGATTATCTGTCTTGACCTGCGATTTATCTGTCTTGACCTGCGAGTTATCTGTCTTGACCTGCGAGTTATTTGGCAGGACCTGCGAGTTATCTGTCCTGACCTGCGAATTATCTGCCTTGACCTGCGAATTATCTGTCTTGACCTGCGAATTATCTGTCTTGACCTGCGAATTATCTGTCTCGACCTGCGAATTATCTGTCTTGACCTGAGAATTATCTGTCTTGACCTGCGAATTAGCCGTCTTGACCTGGGAATTAGCCGTCTTGACCTGGGAATTAGCAGTCTTGACCTGGGAATTATCCGTCTTGACCTGCTAATTATATGTCTTGATGTGCAAATTATCTGTCAGTCTTGACCTGTAAATTATCTGTCTGTCTTGACCTGTAAATTATCTGTCTGTCTTGACCTGCGAATTATCTGGATTAACCAGTGAATTATCTGTCTTGACCTGCGAATTATCTGCCTTGACCTGTGAATTGTATGTCTTGACCTGTGAATTGTATATCTTCACCTGTTAATTCTATGTCTTCACCTGTGAATTATCTGCCTGACCTGTGAATTATCTGTCTTGACCTGTAAATTATCTGCCTTGACCTGCGAATTATCTGTCTTGACCTGCGAATTATCTGTCTTGACCTGCGAATTATCTGTCTTGACCTGCGAGTTATCTGGCTTGACCTGCGAGTTATCTGGCTTGACCTGCGAGTTATCTGGCTTGACCTGCGAGTTATCTGGCTCAACCTGTGAATTATTTGTCTTGACCTGTGAATTATCTGCCTTGACTTGCAAATTATCTGTCTTGTCCTGCGAATTATCTGTCTTGACTTGCGAATTATCTGTCTTGACCTGCGAATTATCTGTCTTGACCTGCGAATTATCTGTCTTGACCTGCGAATTATCTGTCTTGACCTGCTATTTATTTGTCTCGACCTGGGGATTATCTGTCTTGACCTGCGAGTTATCTGTCTTGACCTGCGAGTTATCTGTCTTGACCTGCGAGTTATCTGTCTTGACCTGCGAGTTATTTGGCTGGACCTGCGAGTTATCTGTCCTGACCTGGGAATTATCTGTCTTGACATGGGAATTATCTGTCTTGACCTGCGAATTATCTGTCTCGACCTGCTAATTATCTGTCTTGACCTGCGAATTATCTGTCTTGACATGAGAATTATCAGTCTTGACCTGCGAATTAGCCGTCTTGACCTGGAAATTATCCGTCTTGACCTGCTAATTATATTAATTATATGTCTTGATGGGCAAATTATCTGTCTGTCTTGACCTGTAAATTATCTGTCTGTCTTGACCTGCGAATTATGTGGCTTAACAGTGAATTATCTGTCTTGACCTGCGAATTGTGAATCGTATGTCTTGACCTGTGAATTGTATATCTTCAATTATGCGTCTGTCTTGAGCTGCGAGTTATCTGTCTCGACCTGGGAATTATCTGTCTTGACCAGGGAATTATCTGTCTTGACCTGGGAATTATCTGTCTTGACCTGGGAATTATCTGTCTTGACCTAGGAATTATATGTCTTGATTTGCGAATTATCTGTCTTGATTTGCGAATTATCTGTCTTGACCTGTGAATTATCTGTCTTGACCTGTGAATTATCTGTCTTGACCTGTGAATTACATGTATCTGTCTTGACCTGCGAGTTATCCGTCTTGACCTGGGAATTATCTGTCTTGACCTGCTAATTATCTTTCTGAACGTGCAAATTATCTCTCTTGGCCTGCGAATTATCTCTCTTGACCTGCGAATTATCTAGAGGGACATGGCGTAATGGTTAGAGCAGGGAGCTTTGGGAATTATCAGTCTTGACCTGGGGATTATCTGTCTTGACCTGCAAGTTATTTGTCTTGTCCTGTGAGTTTTCTGTCATGACCTGTGAATTATCTGGTTTGAACTGCGAATTATCTGGTTTGAACTGCGAATTATCTGTCTTGACCTGCGAATTAGCTGTCTTGACCTGCGAATTAGCTGTCTTGACTTGCGAATTATCTGTTTTAACCTGCAAATAATATGTCTTGACCTGCAAATGATCTGTCTTGATCTGCAAATTATCTGTCTTGACCTGCGAATTATATGTCTTGACCTGTGATGTCTTGACCTGTGAATTCCATGTCTTGACCTGTAAATTCCATGTCTTGACCTGTAAATTCCATGTCTTGACCTGTAAATTCCATGTCTTGACCTGTGAATTCCATGTCTTGACCTATGAATTCTATGTCTTGACATGTGAATCATCTGTCTTGACCTGCGAATTATCTGTCTTGAGCTGCGATTTTTTTATCTTGAGCTGCGAATTATCTGTCTGTCTTGACATGTGAATTATCTGTTTGTCTTCACCTGAAAATTATCTGTCCTGACCTGGGAATTATCTGTCTTGCCATGGGAATTATCTGTCTTGCCATGGGAATTATCTGTCTTGACCTGACCTGTGAATTCCATGTCTTGACCTGTGAATTATATGCCTTGGCCTGTGAATTCTATGTCTTGACCTATGAATTCTATGTTTTAACCTGTGAATTCTATGTTTTCAGCTGTGAATTATATGTCTTGATCTCGTGAATTATATGTCTTGATCTCGTGAATTATATGTCTTGACCTGTAAATTCTATGTCTTGACCTGTAAATTCTATGTCTTGACCTGCGAATTTTCTGTCTTGACCTGGGAATTATTTGTCTTGACCTGCGAGTTATTTGTCTTGACCTGCGAGTTATCTGGCTTGACCTGCGGGTTATCTGGCTCGACCTGCGAGTTATCCGTCTCGACTTGCGAATTATCCGTCTCGACTTGCGAATTATCCGTCTCGACTTGCGAATTATCCGTCTCGACTTGCGAATTATCCGTCTTGACATGCGAATTATCCGTCTTGACCTGCGAGTTATCCGTCTTGACCTGCGAGTTGTCTGTCTTGACCTGCGAGTTGTCTGTCTTGACCTGCGAGTTGTCTGTCTTGACCTGCGAGTTGTCTGTCTTGACCTGCGAGTTGTCTGTCTTGACCTGCGAGTTGTCTGTCTTGACCTGCGAGTTGTCTGTCTTGACCTGCGAGTTGTCTGTCTTGACCTGCGAGTTGTCTGTCTTGACCTGCGAGTTGTCTGTCTTGACCTGCGAAATGTCTGTCTTGACCTGCGAGTTGTCTGTCTTGACCTGCGAGTTGTCTGTCTTGACCTGCGAGTTGTCTGTCTTGACCTGCGAGTTGTCTGTCTTGACCTGCGAGTTGTCTGTCTTGACCTGCGAGTTGTCTGTCTTGACCTGCGAGTTGTCTGTCTTGACCTGCGAGTTGTCTGTCTTGACCTGCGAGTTGTCTGTCTTGACCTGCGAGTTGTCTGTCTTGACCTGCGAGTTGTCTGTCTTGACCTGCGAGTTGTCTGTCTTGACCTGCGAGTTGTCTGTCTTGACCTGCGAGTTGTCTGTCTTGACCTGCGAGTTGTCTGTCTTGACCTGCGAGTTGTCTGTCTTGACCTGCGAGTTGTCTGTCTTGACCTGCGAGTTGTCTGTCTTGACCTGCGAGTTGTCTGTCTTGACCTGCGAGTTGTCTGTCTTGACCTGCGAGTTGTCTGTCTTGACCTGCGAGTTGTCTGTCTTGACCTGCGAGTTGTCTGTCTTGACCTGCGAGTTGTCTGTCTTGACCTGCGAGTTGTCTGTCTTGACCTGCGAGTTGTCTGTCTTGACCTGCGAGTTGTCTGTCTTGACCTGCGAGTTGTCTGTCTTGACCTGCGAGTTGTCTGTCTTGACCTGCGAGTTGTCTGTCTTGACCTGCGAGTTGTCTGTCTTGACCTGCGAGTTGTCTGTCTTGACCTGCGAGTTGTCTGTCTTGACCTGCGAGTTGTCTGTCTTGACCTGCGAGTTGTCTGTCTTGACCTGCGAGTTGTCTGTCTTGACCTGCGAGTTGTCTGTCTTGACCTGCGAGTTGTCTGTCTTGACCTGCGAGTTGTCTGTCTTGACCTGCGAGTTGTCTGTCTTGACCTGCGAGTTGTCTGTCTTGACCTGCGAGTTGTCTGTCTTGACCTGCGAGTTGTCTGTCTTGACCTGCGAGTTGTCTGTCTTGACCTGCGAGTTGTCTGTCTTGACCTGCGAGTTGTCTGTCTTGACCTGCGAGTTGTCTGTCTTGACCTGCGAGTTGTCTGTCTTGACCTGCGAGTTGTCTGTCTTGACCTGCGAGTTGTCTGTCTTGACCTGCGAGTTGTCTGTCTTGACCTGCGAGTTGTCTGTCTTGACCTGCGAGTTGTCTGTCTTGACCTGCGAGTTGTCTGTCTTGACCTGCGAGTTGTCTGTCTTGACCTGCGAGTTGTCTGTCTTGACCTGCGAGTTGTCTGTCTTGACCTGCGAGTTGTCTGTCTTGACCTGCGAGTTATCTGTCATTACCTGCGAGTTATCTGGCTTGACCTGCGAGTTATCTGGCTTGACCTGCGAGTTATCTGCCTTGACCTGCGAGTTATCTGTCTTGACCTGCGAGTTATCTGTCTTGACCTGCGAGTTATCCGTCTTGACCTGCGAGTTATCCGTCTTGACCTGCGAGTTATCTGCCTTGACCTGCGAGTTATCTGCCTTGACCTGCGAGTTATCTGGCTTGACCTGCGAGTTATCTGGCTTGACCTGCGAGTTATCTGGCTTGACCTGTGAATTATCTGTCTTGACCTGCGAATTATCTGTCTTGACCTGCGAATTATCTGTCTTGACCCGTGAATTATCTGTCTTGACCCGTGAATTATCTGTCTTGACCTGTGAATTTTATATCTTCAATTATGTGTCTGTCTTGACCTGGGAATTATCTGTCTTGACCTGGGAATTCTCTGTCTTGACCTGGGAATTATCTGTCTTGACCTGGGAATTATCTGTCTTGACCTAGGAATTATCTGTCTTGATTTGCGAATTATCTGTCTTGATTTGCGAATTATCTGTCTTGACCTGTGAATTATCTGTCTTGACTTGCGAATTACATGTATCTGTCTTGACCTGCGAGTTATCCGTCTTGACCTGGGAATTATCTGTCTCGACCTGCTAATTATCTTTCTGGACCTTCTAATTATCTTTCTGAACCTGCAAATTATCTCTCTTGGCCTGCGAATTATCTCTCTTGACCTGCGAATTATCTAGAGGGACATGGCGTAATGGTTAGAGCAGGGAGCTTTGGGAATTATCAGTCTTGACCTGGGAATTATCTGTCTTGACCTGCAAGTTATTTGTCTTGCCCTGCGAGTTTTCTGTCATGACCTGTGAATTATCTGGTTTGACCTGTGAATTATCTGGTTTGAACTGCGAATTATCTGGTTTGAACTGCGAATTATCTGTCTTGACCTGCGAATTAGCTGTCTTGACCTGCGAATTATCTGTCTTGACTTGCGAATTATCTGTTTTAACCTGCAAATAATATGTCTTGACCTGCAAATGATCTGTCTTGATCTGCAAATTATCTGTCTTGACCTGCGAATTATATGTCTTGACCTGTGATGTCTTGACCTGTGAATTCTATGTCTTGACCTGTGAATTCTATGTCTTGACCTGTGAATTCTATGTCTTGACCTGTGAATTCTATGTCTTGACCTGTGAATTCTATGTCTTGACCTGTAAATTCTATGTCTTGACCTGTAAATTCCATGTCTTGACCTGTAAATTCCATGTCTTGACCTGTGAATTCCATGTCTGACCTGTGAATTCCATGTCTTGACCTATGAACTCTATGTCTTGACATGTGAATTATCTGTCTTGACCTGCGAATTATCTGTCTTGACCTGCGAATTATCTGTCTTGAGCTACGATTTTTTTATCTTGAGCTGCGAATTATCTGTCTGTCTTGACATGTGAATTATCTGTTTGTCTTCACCTGCGAATTATCTGTCTTGAAATGGGAATTATCTGTCTTGACCTGGGAATTATCTGCTTTGACCTGAAAATTATCTGTCCTGACCTGGGAATTATCTGTCTTGCCATGGGAATTATCAGTCTTGCCATGAAAATTATCTGTCTTGACCTGACCTGTGAATTCCATGTCTTAACCTGTGAATTATAAGCCTTGGCCTGTGAATTCTAAGCCTTGGCCTGTGAATTCTATGTCTTGACCTATGAATACTATGTTTTAACCTGTGAATTATATGTTTTCAGCTGTGAATTATATGTCTTGATCTGTGAATTATGTCTTGACATGTGAATTCTATGTCTTGACCTGTAAATTCTATGTCTTGACCTGTGAATTATCTGTCTTGACCAGACCTGTGAATCATATATCTTGACCTGTGAACTCTGTCTTGACCTGCGATCTGCGAATTATCTGTCTGTCTTGACCTGGGAGTTATCTGTCTGTCTTGACCTGCGAATCATATGTCTTGAACTGGGAAGTATCTGTCTTGACCTGGGAATTATCTGTCCTGACCTGGGAATTATCTGTCCTGACCTGCGAATTATCTGTATTGACCTGCAAATTATCCTTCTTGACCTGGAAATGATCTGTTTTGACCTGAGAATTATCTGTCTCACCCTGCGAGTTATCTGTCTTGACCTGCGAGTTATCTGTCTTGACCTGTGAATTTTATGTCTTGACCTGTGAATTATATTATTGACCTGTGAATTAAATGTCTTCACTTGTGAATAATACGTCTTGACTTGTCAATAATATGTCTTGACTTGTGAATAATATGTCTTGACTTGTGAATAATATGTCTTGACTTGTGAATAATATGTCTTGACTTGTGAATAATATGTCTTGACTTGTGAATAATGTCTTGACTTGTGAATAATGTCTTGACTTGTGAATAATGTCTTGACTTGTGAATAATGTCTTGCTTTGTGAATAATATGTCTTGACTTGTGAATAATATGTCTTGACTTGTGAATAATATGTCTTGACTTGTGAATAATATGTCTTGACTTGTGAATAATATGTCTTGACTTGTGAATAATGTCTTGACTTGTGAATAATGTCTTGACTTGTGAATAATGTCTTGACTTGTGAATAATATGCTTGACTTGTGAATAATATGTCTTGACTTGTGAATAATATGTCTTGACTTGTGAATAATATGTCTTGACTTGTGAATAATATGTCTTGACTTGTGAATAATATGTCTTGACCTGTGATGTCTTGACCTGTGAATTATATGTCTTGACCTGTGAATATATGTCTTGACCTGGGAACTATCTGCTTGAACTGGGAATTATATGTCTTGACGTGTGAGTTATATGTCTTGACATGTGAATTATATGTCTTGACGTAACGGTCATTTCGAAATTGTTTGCTCCCAAAAGTTTATCAGGTCATTGGCTGACATAGCTGAGCATATTTTATGGAAAATTTCACTTACCTGAAACGCGCTAACGAACACAGTAGAAGTTGATAGATATCTCGAAAACAAATAACTGCGGTGGTGGTGAACTGTGTGTAATACAATAAGCAGCCCGACTCGGCGAGGGCTGCTTTAAAAATTATCACAGAGCAAAAAGAAGATGTCAGGAATCCCAGTGATTGACCTCGGCATCGAGTAATACCCTGATATGTTGATCTGATGTTGTTTTAGTGTTGGGCCAGTGTCGCAGATGATGGACCAACATCATACAAACATTGGTTCATAGTGTAGTGACTATATCTACATGATCACATGAAATGTTCCGCTAATGTTGCTCTAACCTTTGTGCTGCTAGGACTGAGTCTGTATATATACGTTTTAAGCATGTTTCAGATCAACACTAAATTAAACATCACTAAATTTGAGTTTGTGGTGGATTCTTAGTTCATCAAATAATTTAATTTGTGAGATGTCTATTTTTCATAAATGGAGATAATTTTCGTCATTTGATTATATGCGTTAGCAATTCCAGCTTCAAATAAATTAAAAACAGGAGCAAATAAATTAATAACGCAAGTATTTCTTATTCCGGACATGCATGTCCTAAATAAAAAAATTGGGAATTTCGTCTGTATATCTCGCTGAACTGGTAAATGCGCAACATGAAAATTGAAAAACTTTTGCAGTTCTACTCTATGAACATGTTTTCATCATATTGGCAAATTAACAGGTCAAAATAAAATCACCGATTTTTTGATAATTTAAGCCTGATTGTGACGCTTGAAGATCGATATAATAACTTTCTCTCATTTCCATTAAAAATCTTACAACTAAGATTATCCTAATATCTCTAATTTCTATTTAAAAAGTTAAGATGATCTTCACTTTTCTAATGGAAATCAGTGAGTTAAGATCAGTTAAAAAGTTATGATCAGCTTAATTTTATTATTTTTAATGGGAATGAGATAAAGTTAAGATCTTTTTTTTTAGTGGGGTGTGCCTCTTGGGACTTACCGGGTGCTGTGATCTGACTTACTGGCGACACTTCATACAGGTTTTGACTTCAAGGCAGGGCAGGGCCCCTGGTGCAGTGGTTAAAGCTGCCTGGCTGGAAATTGTGGGATTGTGAGTTCCGTCCCCCGATCAGTCAGTCGTTCAGGTATCAAAGAAGGTTCTCCTGGACCAGGTTAGCCCATATAATTATGTGCACAAGGTGACATAAAGCCTCATTCATTCATTGACCTCAAGGCAACATGTGAAAAGCTTGGGTCACAAAACTGCATCACACCTGGCATAATATAGGCCTAGTTAGCAGTCCAGTTTTTCAGGTCTGGAGCAATCAACCCACACTCCTCCACAGTGCCAACTGTCCAGTGTGACTGAGACAACTGTCGGGAACACGGATTCAACAATATAGTGTACAAAATTGTCTGGGTAAGCACGTTAAATTTACCTGATGTTGCTTGAATGTTGGGCCATTCAACAAAAATGTTGGGCCACCGTCTGCGACGCCGGCCCAACATTCTGATAGCATTGGGCTGGCGTCTGCATGGCCTGGTTCTTTATCGCGGTTGAAGTGTGCAGAAATAATGGTGGATTCAAATATCTGACTGCCCAGCAAACACGAGACGTTGAACCAATGATGTTTTAATGTTGGCCCATCGTCTGCGCAGCTGGCCCAACATTAAAACACCATTGGCACAAGTCGACGGACCAAAGCTGTTTTAATGTTGGGCCACATTCAGCAAAAATTGGTTGAACGTCTTGTGTTCGCTGAGTTTGACACAGAATGTAGGCCTACGCTTCACATGCAAATAACCCAGCGAACACGAAAAGATTGCTATTGGTCAACCGCTACGACACTGGACCAACATCAAAGCAACATTGGGTCCAATTGTCGAGTTTGCAGACAATCAGATGTGGGGGAAGTAATGGATTTTGAGTCCTCAGATTTTTTTTGTCGAAATATAAACTTTATACATGTTGCTACAGATGGATCTCTATGTATCTCTTTGAGGACGAAAGAAGACGAGAGAAGATAAATAAAATAAAGAATAATCAGTTTTATCAGCCAATCAATTCGCTATTAGTGAGGATGGAATATGTGTTCAAACATCTAGATTTGCAAGTGTTTGGTTACACAATACAATAAAAAAAGGGAAAACCTTGCGACCAACACAACTTGAAAACAATTAAAGCTCGCCTGTGTGTGAGGAGCGCGCAGCGCGTGGCCCTGCGCGAAATTAACGTCGATACACTGGTCTCAACCTTAACTCGACGAGGCCGCCATCAACGGGATCGCCTAGTCACATTGAGAAGGGGACAACAAGGATATTTCTCTGAAACCTCCACACAGGATCAGTGGGGTTCGAACGAGAAACGCATGCATGACTGGCGAGGCAGTCAGACGCTCTACCCATTGCGCCACGTCCCCTTCTCAGGGCTCGCCTGGTGATACTCACCACGTTTACATGACATATGGTCATCTGGGTGAGTTATAAGATGTGTGGCCCTGGCATATTCTTCAAGGTCGCAAAAACTTTGCACCGAGGCTAGCATGGATATATTCACCACACTTATGCACCAGATGGGTCTATAGGTCAAATTCTGAAATTTTTCAAGGTCTCAAAAATGCAAAATAACCTGAAAACCGTCGAAGATAGACTTGTAATATTCACCACGGTTATGTACCACATGGGTATCCAGATTAAGTTATAAGATGGGTCTCAAAATTAAAAACTACGCAGAGCATAACTTGAAAACCGTGTAAGCTAGTTTGGAGATATTCACTACTGTTTTGCACCAGGTATGTTTCCAGGTCAAGTTTTGAGATGGCTGACCTTGGCCTACTCTTCAACGTCACATGCCTCAAATTGCAAAAAAATGTGTGCAACATAACTTGAAAACTATTTAGGCTAACATGATGATATTCACCAATGTTATGCACCGGGTGAATCTATATGACTGTCAGCTGTCAGACTGTCAGGTGGGTTACCTTGGCTTATCACCCCAACTCCATGTCATCATGTCATTCATCTCATCAATGTACTGCACTGTTTTATCATACCAGGCCTACATTGTCACTTAAATGACCATTAGTGCCGAAAAATTGCACAAAGCAACAAATTACTACTATAATCTCCACCTAACTACTTTCAATGGGTGATGCTATAAATTAATGCCCCTGCGCTAATCTAAAAAACTGGCTGGCGATTGGATCTCGCCGACCCACATACAATACAACCATTAAATCCAGTTAGGATCTGATGTGTGACCGGTATTAATCCTCAGTCGGGTTGTCCTGTCACCACCCCAATCCAAATAGCATGAATAGTCTGTGGTACTTTTTCTTCGGGAACCGCATTGATATTTAGTATTAATGTTGTTGTCCTGCAAGACCTGTGTGAGGTGATGATTATCCATGCACTCCCTGATTTTGCAGAGACAAATTGTTAATGTGTGCACGTGGCTGAAAGTTATTGGGATCTGTATAGACTTTTCCGGGTTTGGGAACAGGGATTACTGTTGCTTCCCTCCAGGGCGGGGGCCCTAGGGTAGTGGTTAGCACCGCTGCCTTTCACGCCAGAGTTCGGGGTTCGGTTCCCGGTCTCGGCGGTTTGTAAGAAAACAAAAAATGTTTCTTCCCCATCCACGTGTGAAAGTCAGTATTGTGGGGAGCCTCCGTGACCGAGAGTTAGCGTGCTCGGCCTCAGACCGCCAGGGCTCGAATTTCGAATCCTGTGTCTGGAGGACAGTGTCATCTCAATCATCTCACCATCATCAGGGAGGTTCTCCTGGCCCAGTTTAGCCTATATGTGCAAAAAGGTGGCCTAAAGCCCGATTCATTTCATTTGCTTCCCTCCATCCAGCTAGGAAATATTGGGATTACCAGAGATTATCCAGAGGAAGAATGTCGATTAATACGCCAGGCCTCCTCACGTTCAAATTGAGAGATTGTGAGGCTCTCTCTACTAGCAAATACCCTGAAATCCCACTTCAACCCTGTACATGCCAGTGAGTTTCAAAAAGCTCTCCATGTTGTTGATGGAAGATACCTGATACACAGCATAATGAGTGTTTTGATGGTTATGGTGATACAACATACTGACGAGCTCAAGCAGATCTATGAAGATTTACTCATTTGTTACTCTGCTTTCGAGCCAACTGAGAATTCTGAATGTACGGTTACTCTGTGAAAAGAGTACAACCTACAGATTGCTGATTAACAGATTGCCGATTGACAGATTTTGTCCAACTTGTACATGCAATATGCAAACAGTACCATTTACAGCACATATTCTATCAGAGAGGCTTTGTCATCCAGGGTTAGGGACTTTTGTTTGTATGCAATTATAGGCTGCAATATAGTGCTGACCAGGTATCAAGTTGATAATAATTTTTACCAGCCTAAACTTTGCTTATTGCAAAGAACATAACCGATTTTGAAATTGCCTGGACTGGAGAAATGTTCGTAGTAGGCCTACATCACTTGACAACTTAGATTTTCATCGAGCATGTAAATGACGAAGAAAACATGAAAGAAATCCTCGTAGGCCTATATTGCCTCATTTGAACTCACATAGCTGCGAAATATCAAGCGTCTTTGCTATGCACAGGCTACTTACTGGTAATACAAATGTATTAGCCTGAATGATGATATCCTCAGCCCAATCTACACAGACAGACCAGCTGCACCTGATTCTGCACTACCGGTACCCGGGCGGTACATACAGAATTGTGATATAAAACTGGTTGTGGAAAACGGTGTTCCTGTCGCAAAACTGGTCGGTCCTGAGCTCGACATGTATAGCCTATTTGGCAAAATTGCACTAATGTAATATGTCCGCTTGATTGTGAATAATAATCTGGTCCGGGGGGTTATTAGTCTTTTTATTAGCTTTTTAAAATTACCGTTATCAGGGATGCATAGCATTTATACTTGTATAGATATGCATGCATCCTTCCTTTAAAATGTATGGTGTTGGTTCTGGTGGAAATAAATTATAATTTGTTTACATATATAATGTATTAGACACCTAGAAAATTATATCACAGTAAGCCTGCCATTTGTTTCATGATGCACTAATATAATGTTGAAGCTGACTAATGGATCATTGCTATTGCATTTCTTGCAATAAATTTTTCAAAATTTCAATAAAGTCTGTTATTTTTTAATAATAAAAAAGACACATTACAATGATTTTTTCACTCCTCAAATTTTATAATACATGACCATATAGACATTATGACACTCCAGAGATATAAGAGAACCATCCCTGAAAAAATCAGCTTTCTGCATTTTTTTCCCAGGTTCCTAGTGTTCTAGTGCTCAATGCTGCCGGGCTATCAGTGTGATCATGCTATATAGGGAAAAATCCCACAAACATTGAATTTCTTACATTATCTGACGTTTGCTCAACATTGCTCGTTTGAAACATTGAGCAAACCTTTCCAAGACTAAGAAACCCGGGACAAAAACATGTACTGCAAAGCCAAAAGGAAGTAGTAGCTGCTTGACAAGTAAGCAGTCACTGTGTTTGGCTTTATAATGCAGTGTTGGTGTAGCATTATCTGATTATTCTGGCAGCATCATTTGTCATCGATGGCCATATCTTCACATCAGCAATCACTATTCGTGAGAGGGGGCTATAAAGAGCTAATGCAGGCTTACTTACCTTGGGCGAATCCTCCAACCAGATGCGACGGATGTAACTCGACTAAGGATAATCATATGACATCAACGTGTGAATTGTGATCCCGTGTTCTTCAATTAGTTCACAATGGTGCATGTTGACGACACTCCTTGCCATGGATAATAATCCTGATAAAAAAAAATCACGCATAAAGAATCAAAACGCTGCAGTCATATTCTGATATTAGGCCTATTAATAACAAGATACAACCTCGAATTTACACGGGTCGACTTCCAATTCGAAAGCTGGTTAGTCTGAATCAAGGTTATCATGGTGAGAGCTAGCAGTTTACATTTACCAGAAGAGCTGCTATACTTATAATTATTTACAATAGCAATAGGCTCCTCATACAGTCCAGCTTTTTTGGTAAAAAATACAAAAGGTAGGATTGCAATACATTTAGGCTGGGCCGTTGACCCATACGTGTTTTTATGTTTGGCCAGACATTCAGTATTCCCGAGATTTACTTCATGTCACATATGTGACTAGCCCCAGTAACTGAAACAGGTTTCATATCAGCCACAGACTGAACCCGTACAAAATTTTGTGACATTTTTTAGGACAGTCATATCTGAGACTTGCCCTCGAAAAATCAGGTCGATAATAGTTTTTCTAGAATCAGTAACATTACAGTTACACGCACGCAGGCTCCCGCACAGTCATTAAAAGATAGATAGATATTTATTGACGACGGTAAGTCTATGCAGACTTATGCGTCATTAAAATGAACATATGTACAAGACTATATACAACAGGATTAGCTCGGTAAAATATCCATGCTAAGTTAACTTTAACATGTTAAAATCAAACGACATTATATACTAAAAGAAGCACAGGTTAAATAAAATATGCATCAGAACTATTTAAAATAACCTACAGTTAAACAGCATTGGCATGATATTTTTTAGTTTTCCGCACGAAAACCAGAGATAAAATAGCTACTGCACATAGCAAAAAAAACCTCTGGAAAGTGTAGAAACCGAGTAATTACATAATGAGTGAGATTATGCATAAAGAAGAAAATAATATTATTAGTTACATTTAACATGTTAAAAAACAATCTAAAAAATGCATTGACTGACGTCAGCTCGAAACACCAAGAACACGTACAGGAACTCAAGATTCAATGTGCAATGATCACTTATGACGGAACCAGTTATAGCAAAAAGCTGAACTGGGTTACTGTCGCAGCCTCTCCGATAACCGATTTTACTAAACCGGTATAATCAATTAATCACACATAATTATTCTAGTAATAAAAGAAAAGGAATATATATATATACAACTCTAGAAAATACAAACTATCACTTGACACAAGTGACTAAGCCTAGAATACAGCTGAGGCTAAACAGCAGTTGATAAAAGTATACGGACATTTTTCGGACTTTGGGGTCGATACCGCTCTCACTCACCGCAATGTTTAATTATCCGGGTAATGCAAATACATCATACGGCCTCTGTAAGCTGCAATGTTAAAAATATTCCAAACATTAAAAAAAATGGAAGTGAGTGGATGGGTCCAGGGCCAACTTGGATAGAAAATTAAAAAAATGGAAAACCAAGTTTTCTGTTCATGTCGGAGATTGATTTAAAAAAAAAATGGATAGGGGGTGGGCGGGGTGAGCTCTAACCAATTTTTTTGGATGTCTGGAATTTTTTTAACATTGCAGGGCCCCTAAGGACGAAACGGCTAACATGCGACATGTGTATGTAGCCTACATAATAATCATAGGCCTACTATATCGCCTGCAATATTTACCAGATCAATGATCGACAACCTATCTTTACTGTTTACGAATCATAGGATGGATTTGCATCTGGCGGGTCTGACCCCGCATTTATTGTTACACCACCCAACCTGCTGACCCGCGAGTGTGAAAATATCATTTTCAATAAAAAAAAAAACATCAGAAAAAATGTAAAACTTGTTTTTTGTACACGATTTTTGCTCACTTCTTTTAGCGAGAGCCTCACATGCCTGAGAGAGTTGGGTCTATCAGTTTGTCTATGGGATCACACAAAAGAGGTTCATTTATATGCTAGAAGGGGCCTAATAGACCCGATTAAAAAAAAAAAATTTTGAAAATGTTAGCAATTAAACCCAGATTCACCTTAGCCGTGGTGAATGAATTATAGCTAGGCCTACTGGTTGTAGGGAGAGACTTGACTTAATAGACCCTGTCGATTAAAAAACGCTTTTTACAAATAAAAAGGAAATAACTTCAAAACACAATATATATATTAGGATAGATATATTGTGACATCCGTTTGAATAAATAAATAAATAAATATGAATACGAGATATTTTCTTTAAATTTTTAGCAAATTTACTTGTTGGGTTTCGAGTTCGGGTCCTTAGACTAGATACACTTTCAGATTAAAATGATAAAAGACGTCAGTAAATTATCAGAAAAAGGTACTTGCATATGTCAGATATGACACCAATCCCATTGAGTTAAAACTAGTTTAATTTTGATAACTTTTTGAAAGTTTCGGTTTTTTAGTAGCTAGCTTTAAAAAAGCTCACCTCATATCTCACCTCAAGGCAGCCTTCTTCTCAGGGCCAAACTAGCACAGCTAGCTGACGCTAGTGCAATAGTGGATTTGATGAATGAGAATGACCTGAAGGTTCAGTGTATCTGTTCTCAGTTGGCCGTTCGCCCCACTTATAGACCCTGTCGATTAAAAAGTGTTTTCTATAAATAAAAAGTGAATGATTTATCAAAGCACAAAAATTATATTATGATAGATATAACATTACATCAATTTGAATAAAATAAAAAAATGAATTTTAAAAATTTGCTTCAAACTTTCAGCAATTTTCTAATTTAAAAACTATTTTTAAGATTAAAAATGTCAATAAATTATCAGAAAATGGTACTTGTATATAGAGCCTAACACTAAATTAAAATTAAAAAACAAGTTAAAGTTTGCGAATGTTCTTGAAAGTTTCGGAACTTTAGTGGAGCTGTGTTTTTTACTCGGCTAACCTGAAGCTACAGTGTGTCTGCTGTTCGTTCGCGCCACTTGTGGCCGATAGTCGCCGACAGGGGTAAGCCTACAGATATAAAAACATCATAGACCCTGTCGATTAAAAAGTGATTTTTACATATAAAAAGTGAATAACTTGACAAAACACAATACATATATTATGGTACATATAATATTACATCCATTTGAATAAAAACAAATGTGAATTTGAGAAATTTTCTTGAAAAATTTAGCAATTTTAGTTGTTGGCTTTAGAGAAGGTGGAATCTGTTCCTTAAGCTAGATACACTTTCCGGTTAAAAAGCTACTTTTATGATTCAAAACGTCAGTAAATTAGCAGAAAATGGTGCGTGTATATGCCAGACATAACACCAAACCCATTGAGTTGAAAATGAAGTTCAATTTTGACAATTTTCTTGAAAGTTTCAAAACTTTTTAGTAGAGCTTTGAAAAAACTGTCATGTCTCACCTGAAGTTAAAGTGTGTCTGCTGCTCGTTCGCGCCACTTGTGGCAGGTAGCCGCCGACAGGGGTAAAACCTCTACCTAGCGTACACGAGGCGTTGGCCCAATGTTGGGCTGATGTTGGGCCAGCGTCGTAGACGATGGGCCAACGTTAGCCCAACATTGGGCCAACGACTCCGGCGTGCTGTGTGGCCCCACTGACGGAAGTCTAGTTTTAATTGTGGCGCAACACTATAGATGGCGGTCCAACAAGAAGCCGCTGTTGGATAGACGTTACGCTCTGATATAGGTTTACGCTCATTGACCATTTATCCCCGAAGTTATCTAAATAAAATTATCAGTCACTTGGCGTTGTGTGTCTCGTTCACTTTACCCTCGACTTCAAGTGTATTAAGAGTATTTCGTTTTGTCAAATATTTATAAATCTTTCTCATATAAGACACACTCGGCCATGAAAAGGTGCTGTTGAAGGTGCCAATAAAAATAATTAAAAAGTATTATAGTCCAGATTAGTGCCTAAATAGTGGAGCGCTGAGAAGGTGCTCCCACCATCAGATCTGCACCATTTAGGCCCCGAGTTATCTAACTGAGAGTTTCATCAATTTAATGCTGTGTGTCTCGTTGCCACTAAACACAACTTTAACACTGTTTAAGTGGATGAAAAGTGTTCAGATTAGTCAAGTGTTTGTTAATGCTACTAATGAAGGCGTGTTCTGCCGTCAAAAACCTGTATTGAAAGTGCTAACAAAAAGGATTAGGGTCTAAATCCAATATTATATTCGTGACTGGCGATTAAATGGTTTGCTGGCCATATTATGCGGGCGGGGTACGGTGGCAGAACCTCTCACGTACACATCTCCCATCCCAGCAATCACGAGACGTCGAACCAGTGCTGGGTTAATGTTTGGCCACCGTCGCAGACGGTGGACCAGCATTAACCCAGCTCTGGTTCAACCCCTCGTGTTTGCCCTGTAGGCCTACACTGTTGGGCTGAGAAACTGCTTAATATAGATATGGCCATAAGACCCGCTGTTCAGTGTTGGGGTGAAGTTGGCTTACCGTCTGCGACGCGTGTAGTGTAGTGTAGTGTAGTGTAAGTAGTGTTGAGTGTAGTGTGGTGTAGTGTAAGGCCTGGTATAATGTAGTGTAAGGCCTAGTGTAGTGTTTCGGGAGATAAAAAAACATTCCGAAAAAAAACAAGTTCATTTCGAGAGATAACAAATATTTTTTCAGCTGTGTTTTTTTTGCTCGTTTTTTCGTCACCCTCATTAGCTTTTTTTAAAATAGGTCAATTTTTTTATTTCGTCGCCCTCAATAACTTTTCCAGAAATTTGTCCAATGTTTTTTTCATTTGGTCGCCGTCATTAACTTTCCCAAAAATAGGTTCAATGTTTTTTTTTCTTAAATGTTTTTTCCGCCCTCTCTCATTAGATTTTGAATTTTTTTCTGATCTAAAACAGATAAATAAAACCTAGTGGCCTTATGGCTAACTTCTGAGAATCATGCCCTGGTAAGTGGGTCCAAGTGCGAAGCCTTGTGCTGAGCGAGGCAAATCAATACATAGAAATCTGAACTTCGATATAACCAAGAGATATTTAGTTAACAAAGATATAATTAAGGGTAGAGAACATGATCCGATAATTTTAACAGCATCTTACGCAAATCTGTCGCACGGTGCTTGGAGTCATCGAAAAGACGATAAATATCTACATGATGGAAACACTGTCCTTACAGTCAACAGATCTTTAGTTACTTTGTATTTAAATTGTTGTTCATACACTGTTGAATGTGGAGTCTGTGGGTGTTTAATTTCATAATGTTTTTTAAATTCAAATAACCAGTGTGTATTATGCGGACATCAATCCCTAACACCCGAGCACATATCATGTGGCTGGTCTATTAAATTAGTCAGATATTCTAATAATCCAGATGTGTGGGTAGTCTATGAACATGTAATAACAATATAAACCACAGGCACGAAATTGTAGAGAACCACAAAAAAATGGTTCTAGCAAGCCGAGATAAAGTTTATTTTTTATTAGTTTATGCTAGAACCGCACTCCAGCAATTTTTTGCTTCTAGTTTTAAGTCAAGCGGAATTAAGTGGGGGGGGGGGGGTAACGAGGCTGAACTGAATATGTAAATATTGACAGAAACAAATTAGCTCCGGCAATGGGTAGAAAAGATAAACATGACGTAACTTCATATTGGCGGGATACTGAAAGAATATGAGAGCAAAACTACGGCAAAATTCTCTTATCACAAAGAGGAGACACAAATAAAAACAGAGAGTATCGCATTATTTTAGGCCCCCCAAGATAATCTTCATCGTTTACTTAAATACGGCGAGGGTATTTTAAGATATGACACCAAATACGATTTCGTGGCAACAAGGTTTAAAACTTCAGCTATCACCTTTTGCGACAATGAAAATAAAGGTAGACTAGGTGCTATGTCAATTTGTAATAAAGAAGACACTAAAACACTAAACTAACTAAAGGTAATTATCAAGTCTGTTTAGTTAATATGCCTTGCTCTCTGATTTGTGCGCCTAATAGAACATTACATATATTTAATGACGGCCACGGTTTTTTTAACATTGGCTTGTGCTCTTGCAAAACAGTATTCACCTATTATACAGCACGATAATGCAGTTATTCGTCAAAAATTAGAAACTTCTCTATGTAACTTTCATGGACTGGCCGCCTATAGGGAGCATCTGCAACAAGATCCCGTGTTAAAACAAATACTTGAACCGTTATTAGCCGGGTTTAAGGCTGTGATGAGGGTTTGGTGTCCATTTGTAATAGATTATTTAATAGCTGGTTATCTTAGCTTCATCTCAGCCATTAATCCAAAAATTGTGCCAGAGGACATCAAGTGTAAATTGCTAAGTTATTTGCAGCAACAATGGTTCACGGCTCCTTGGAAAGAGACTATGTCAGCTGCTATTCCCTTCCTATTTCAGCCGAATTCCGATCAAATCCTCTTATGTAAACCGACAATATCACTGAACGTAAATTTAGGGAAGTAGACAGCACAGATTTAACAAATTTGTAAATAAAAAATGGCTAATATAGTTTGGGTATTCAGCGACAGCGTCATGTTCAGGGACGCTAAATTAAGTGATGATAATTCTAGATATATTTAAAGTAAACATTTTGTGGGACAAGGGAGTACAGTTACAATATGCTCAAAAAACACTTTTTCATAATAGATCATGGTGGTGTTCATCGGCTTCCCAACTACCCAGTTCAGGGCTAGGTTTTAGTAACCTCTCAGCATCATATAGAAAGTGACAACATGAAAGTTAAAGCAGCCCCTTGGGATAACATCAATTTTCGTTTTTAGTTTAGTAATAAAGTAGTGTATCCCCGAGATCATGATTTTATTTTTTTCAGGATTTTTAGATTTTTAAAAATATTTTTTATCAACATTTCTATGAAACCGCTTAAAAACCAAACAAACTTTTTGTACACCTAAACACTTCCTAAAGGACGGTTAAATGTTCCCACAGCATTGGGCCATATGTTGATGCCGTCGGCCCAGCGTTGGGCAGACAATCAGTGTTGCAGGTGTATCACTTCATGTCCTGACTATAAGACACCAATCAGACACCAATTAGCTGCCATTGCTTTGATCTCCCCGTCCAAGACGTGGGAATATGTTGTGTAAAGTTATGTATATTGCTGACTTGTTTTGTTTACATGGCAATATACATGGCAATATACGAACTATTTCACTCTTTTTCGGTGCTTTTAAATTGTTTTTTGACTTTTTTGTGTTTTTAGTTCAGATCAGTAGGCTTTAAACCTCCCCTTTTTTATCCACTACATCAACGCGATCACGACTATTGCATTCAAGCTAAACCTAGAAATCTGTTGTCTGACTCAGATTTCATTTCAACAGTGTGGCGTTTAAAAATAAAAGATCGCTTAACTTTTCAAAATTTGCAAGTACCTGTGTATCAACACATTTGTAACATATACCTTGGAATTTGTAGTTGTATAGGTCGTTTTTTAAAAAGCGCAGCCTTACTTTTGTAAACATTTGTATGCCATACATGCTGCTCACAGAAATCACCGGCCCATATTTTAGCATGTTGTCAATACATAACATCGACTTTAACATCGTATCTTGCTGAAGTTTTTCAAATTCAACCACCGCGCCCGATGTATAATCATTGTCCGCAGGATCTAATTAATGATATGATTAGCCAATCTTATGAGGCAACGGCCACAGAGCATACCTGCCAACCCTACCGATTCTGGCGGTAGGCTACCGATTTCGAGGTCTATCCACTGCCTACCGATTTTATAAGCCTATCCTACCGCATTTCAACTTATCAGCTCAAAGATAAAATACACCTGTAAATCTACCCCAGCTACTATGAAAACATAAAAAAACACTCAAGATAAATGGTGAATGCAGGAAATGACACATAGAGCACATGTATTGGAAAAAATTCGGAAGGGGGGGGGGGTTGCAACCCCCCTAGCAGGCCAGCACCTTTGGCACACCCGGGAGCACGCATCCTGCGGACCAGGTCAAAACCATAGACCTGGTCTAAATCTCTTGTCAAAACCTACCGATTTTTTAAAGCAAAATGTTGGCAAGTATGACAGAGCTACGATTAGCCGCAGAAGGTAAGTTACTAAAAAATTAAACTCAACACAATCCAGTGACATAGAAACAAATAGTTTAACAGGAATACCAGCGAAACGAGCTCCACATAGCGGAGGGAAAAGACGGGTGGGAGGTCCAGTTAAGAAAAATAACTACTGCTTAGTAGAACAAGAATTTACCACTAAAGATCCCTATAGTCCGAAAGCTAATTTTCCTTCTACAGCACAGGAACGTCACTGTGGGAGGAAGCTCACTAGAACAGATACTCGCGGACTTAGTATGATAAAATTAAAAGACCATGCAATTAACAGTTTAAGTACTAAACTTGATAATATTACTAATAATGACGCAAATTTAAAACCGAGAAAAAAATCGTTAGCGGTTATGATTAAAAAAGGAGAAAAATGTTCAGAATTGTAAACACACATTGATATGTAGTTCTTGTATTACAGAGTGTAAGCAGACACCTTCTGTAATACTGTAGCCCTTAGTCAGAATGACATGGATTGTCATATAAAGGCAGTACATGCCGCAATACTTTGCGGTTTATGCTTTGCAAAAAAATAATAATAAATAAATTTGCAACAGAAAAATTACATAAGGCGCATCAGCTAAATGATGATCTTAATAGTTAGAGTATATTTTTACATTTTAAGTATTCACTTTGAAAGTTTAGCAGGTTGTACAGTCTTTTACATTTAGATTTTGAATGCTTTTTATAGTTATATAGCTATAATTTTTATTTCATTTCATATGTAATAAAAGTTGTGGAAATAGCTATATATACACTTGTGTTTGAGTTATTTTCCTTGTATTTTAACCACGCCTCATTGAGTCCTAACTACACTGCACCCACCATCGTCGAGGCTCTACCACAGCCCTTTAGGACAGCCCCTCTCCTATCAGTAAGCCCGCGTCACCCTCTCCTTCCCTCCCCACCCTGACACCTCAGCGTCCACTGTCGGTCTGGACCCTGGGGCCCATCCCACAAAGCATCTACAAATTAAGATCATCTTAACTTTCTATTATTTGTATTAGATGATCTTAACTCTTATAATGCAAATAAGTGAAAGTTGAGATAATCTTCATTTTAGTATTCTTTGTGGGATGGGCCTCAGTCTCGGCGGGTTTCGTGTTTTCAGGGAAGGAAGCGGATACGTCTAAATTCGGGTCAATCCGGGTTGAGTGACAAGATTTATGATCGTTTAGAATCACGTATCATAGCTCAGATTAGGGTGTCACACGGTGATAAAAGCATGTCGATTGTTGTATGAACACACGCCTGAGCCAAACTGGAATTTAAAACGATTATAAATGACTGATTGATTTGCCATTTAGTTGTTGACCTGCTATGAAATATTTGTAACATGAGATTTCAAACGTAGGCCTACGCGGCTTTTTTGAAATTAATTCGAATTTTAATGACAGCCGCTCAGTTTCTTCCCTGAATGATATTGTGTTTGGTTCTAATTATGCACCAATGGACACTGATTAGTTTATATTTTCAAGTGGAAAACGACAAATAAAATCACCTCTTTACGATGAGCGTATGTAGGCTATCTGAAGTTGAATCTGTCTTAGTTGGCTGATAGAAGTCTATCATGCTCCAGCCAAAATGGAAACAGATTTTTTTGTTGATCTATGGGTTGAATATTAGTGGAAAAACGTTCATTCAAAATCAACATGCACATGACACAGAATTACACACTAACTTATACTAGGAGTCTTATCCATCTCACCATTCTTGTGATGTTATCCTAGTGGCCCAGTTTAGCCTATGTGCACAAAGGTGGCTTAAAACCCAATTAATTTATTCAGTAAACCATATAGCTTATGCAAATCGCAAATTGATTCTTCATTTCTGAGGCCATTGACAGAACTCTAAGGTCATAGTAATTCATTCCGTAAATGACTTCAATTTATTTTCAAAAACAATTTAATGTTATTTATAATTAAGCCACCGTCGCCTATAAAGTATGTATGTTATTATACCTGTTAGAGTAGTGCGTAGTGTTATTCTCACGAAGATTGTAAAAAAGAATTTATAGAGAAATACGTGCTTTGTCACTTACATCATTGATTAATCTTAGTTTATTTGACTTAGTAGTTTAGCATTAAATATATTATAAAAATATCATGTTTTTACAAGTATAATTTATGACGCCCTTGAAGCCTAATGCTGAACGTTTCTGACGATCAGAATGTACATCAAGACATTTTTGGGCATCATTTTAGTCACCGTCTCCGTCGACACCATCTACCTCACATCTACGTCTACTAAAGAACTAACCACACGGTTACAGGGTGTTCTTGGAGACGTGCAGCTCTGTAGTTCTCGTCACAATCACATCTCTATACGTGATAAACTGTCAGACATGTTCACGTGTATTGTGAAAGCGATATCACATTGCTTGTGGTCAAAGACTCGGCACTCGATACGATCTTCTCACCATCCACAATTACCTACTGTGGGGTCATCACTTTACAGCCTGACACATTGAATGATGCTACTGTCAAAATAAAGATCAATATAAAAGTAACAACTAATCATAGAATAAATGTTCACTTTTTAAATTTTAACTTCCAGTGGGTAGATATAGAGTGTGGAGCATATGTGATAACTGTTCTTGAAGCTTCTAACATAAATATACTTTGCTTTGCGGCAAGCGCTTACCATGAACCTTCGTGACAACAGGGCGACAAACTGTTGTAGAAATTGGAACACTCCCACATATGAAGTACAAATTCATTATTTCTTACCTTTACTGTAAATTACAATGGTTTAGTGCCCTTTATTTGGAATATAATGACATGAAAGAGATGTACCGTATGAATGATACAAAAATAACAACATACAACAGTTGAACATCCAACCGGCCACAACAACATCTTATCGGGCGATGGTTCGGATTATCATGTTACTAAAAGGTAGAATTGAAACAAAGACATCTACGGAAAACCAACTAATTTCCTGCATGGAGCTTCTGCATGTTACTTTTCGTGAGAAAGGGTTGTTTGTTCCACACGTGTATCCCTTATTGCACATCAACTACTTCTCTTCCCAGCTAACACAAAACATTTGTATAACATTTGTACAATGTTGATCCAACGTCGAAGACGTTGGGCCGACGCTGTACAAATGTTACACAAATGTTTTGTGTTTGCTGGGTTTTGATGGACCTATGGTCATATCGGGCTCAACTAATCAGAATTGTCAGTATGGAGGACCATTTATTTTGAGACATATGAATAACCAAAGCACGTATATTTGTGAGCATATACAGAACTACACGATTTATAATGATAACAATTTCATGGTAATTTTCCTTGTATGGTATTCGGGATATTCAAGCCTTCGACTGGATGCACAGCTTAGTGAAACTGCGTGCTTTACCAGATACACAGCACATAGAGATATTTTGACCTCTAGTATGGAAAACACTTTAGATGTATCTGGTTCTTTGCCTTGTCAATTAATAATTTGCACTCCTTTAATGTCTAGAAAGAACAGTAAATATTGTACAATTAATACTACTTCGCAGAGCTCAATTGGCACAGCAGATATATCACATTCTTTGCACAAATGTTCTCAAGTTGATACTGACATCCACTTCTTTATCATTCACGTGAATTACACAGAAAACTGGCCCTTTGATAAATCAAAAAACTTATCAATAAGACGAAGCTCATTAGAAAAATTTCACAGCTTCTACCCTTACTTAAATAGAATGCAAATTATACTTCCCTATATATGTTCAAAACTGGGGTCAATGAAGCAAATGTCAGCTAAAATACAAATATCTATGTGCAAAATCACGGATAGGGGTATCTTGCGCAATTCGTTATTTGATACACATCCCTTGACCTCTGAATGCAGTAATATAAAAATGACGAAGAAGTATGTTTTTAAATCTCATCCACATTCTAACACAGCTTCAAGAAAACTAACAGTCATACAAAAAGAAGGCAAACAGAAATATGCTGGGGTGTACATTAGTGATGACTATGTCGAATGTGCTGATGAATGTAGAAATTTCATATATACTTTAACAGTCTTGAACAAATGAACTACCGTGTGGTAGACACCCCGTATGTACAGTTCAATATTCCTCACACAAATCTGTACAGAATCCTGGAATGCGCTCTGACACAGTAATAAGAGTAAGAGAACGACTATGATACTTCCAATCAAAGAGGTAGATATTTCTTCAACTTCGTTTTCGTCTTTTTCGATTTTAAAGTATTTTCTAGAATACTGATTGTCAAAATTAAAATTAAAATCATGCATGTTGATATATCTAAAAAATAACCTGTTGGAATATAATTTGTGAATTTGTATTAATTTTAGGCAGCTAACTTGGCTGGAATCTCAGTCGTATTGTGAATCGCAACGATTGTCTCTAATGCAAATAAGACATGGTACAGAGAGTTTTTATATTGGGCTGTTCCATTTTGAGACAGCCTCTAGCTTTGGGGATATGATGCCTATCGGATTGTCAAGAAACAATAAGGTGCCATTTAATTCAACAATTATTAATCTAATTATAGTGTGTTGCAGGTTCAGATTGAAATCCGACACTCTACAGTTTGTTACTCTTAGTAGTAGTAGTAGCAGCAGCAGCAGTAGTAGTAGTAGTAGTAGTAATAGTAGTAGTAGTGGTAGTAGTATAGTAGTAGTAGTAGTAGTAGTGGTGGTGGTAGTAGTAGTGGTGGTAGTACTAGTAGTAGTAGTAGTTGTTGTTGTTGTTGTAGTAGTAGTAGTAGAGTAGTAGTAGAATATTGCTTAACGTCACTTTTCCTGGTGTAGTGCAACGATATTTCTCATTCATGTACATTATATGACGTCTTTTTTTCTCCAATCGTAAAACATGAACAATTGAATGTGTAAAAAAATAAAATAATTCAATGCTTTAAGAAAACGTATCTTGCAAATAAATTAATAAAGTTATTAATTATTTATTAAAGATTTTATTTTAAATGGAACTTGATATTGTATGAGCATTGTTTTGTCAGGACAGGGCAATTTTACAAACTGGCTTGACGGTTCTCCTTTAGTGGATTCCAACTGGTACCAACAAGCAAATGGCGAGCTTCATAATATTACAGTTTATACCATTAACAATGATATTACATTTAACATATCGAATGAAAATGCTCTAAATATATCTGCAGTCGATATGAAGCAGCCCGAGTACAATTTACATAAGAATTGCACGGCAGCATTTGGGAACCATTATGACAGCAAGTACACCTGGATTATAATCCCTTGCTCTAAGAAATTCACAGTTAGTTTTTTTTGTCAAAGTAAATTGTTACTTCCAGATTTAAATTTCCGCTCGCATTTAAACCCCATTAACGCCTCATGTGATGAAGGCTGGCTCATGCTGGTCGATAGACCTGTTTGCTATTTGATTTTAACACTTAACCAAAATATATCATTTTATGAAGGCGAGAAAGAATGTTTCTCACGAAACGCTTCAATTTACAAGGTAACAATCTCAGCCATAGTTAAAATAGACGACACGTGGTTGAAGACGTGGTTTGGAATGCAGTATCCCATAGTTTTCAAAAAAACCCACACTGAAAAAGTACACAAATTCTAATCTGTTACGTAACATATTATTTGGAAATATGCTACACCCCCGTCAACCGCAAAATAGTCTGGGACAGACTTCGGGAACGGCGCAAATGCTGGCAGAGGTGAATAACAGATGTGGTATCATTGAATCACTGACTCTGCAAGGCTTGATGAAAACTGCTCACGTACAGCTAAAATCCTATTGGTTTCATAAATATCGTCCCTGTTCAGAACCTTTGAACATAAATATTTTGGTGTGTGAAAGTAACACCAATTCACAGACATGCTCCTCGCTTCATTTTCAATGCATGGACGACACATGTGTTCTGTTGATTTATAGGTGCGATGGTACAGCTGATTGCTTTGATGGCAGTGATGAACATGCCTGCTCCTACAATGCAACTCCAAGTGATTTAATGACACATTTTTCACACAATCTGGATTGTCTATTTCATAATGTCTCCAATGAGAACCAAAACACTATTTTACAAATACAAGATGTGTGTGATGGTATATACACTGATGAGTTGTCAGCTGAACAAGAAATATGCAGAGCAAATCAACGTTATCACATTTACCATTCCTTGGTACCTGGTGGAAGGGAAGAAGAAACACAACAGTCACAATCTTTGACAGATCTCATCTACCTATTCATAAAAGAAATGTCATTTTTAACAAAAAAAAACAATAGTTATATATCACATAACTCGCTTGTGTTTAATAAGACTGTAAATGTCAGACAATAGTTGACTGAGTGCAAAAATGGTGAGCAGAGAAGTATTGATAAAATTTGCAAAGCTAGTGCACATATTTCGCCGTGTCATAATTACATTCTGTCTAAGCTCTAAAGCTATTGTTCTGGTGTCCGGGTATGTTTAAGTGTATCAATTCCTACCGCTTACCCATGTCTTTAGTTTGTGATAGGTATTATAATTGCCCTGATGGTGAAGATGAGCTGTTTTGTTCTCATTTGATTTGCCCAGGTTTACTTGAGTGTCGAGGTGAGAACAAATGTGTGAGTGTTGATGAATTATATGATGGACAAGTGAATTGTAAATTTTCATTTGCTGATGAGATAACATGTTCGAAATGTCCAAGAGAATGCAATTTTTTTATTATACAATGTCTTGTGAGATTGAACATACTTTGAAAGAAATACAAAGTAACACCCCATCGTATATTAAAAGTTTAGTACTTAAAGGTAATCTACCAAATATCACGACTCAGCAGCTTGACATTTATAATATATATAGACACTTCATCTTGTGGTCTCCACGACGTTATTGTTTTGGAAACAATCACAATGTTTCAACTAAATATACTTTTCGCTGATTTCAAACAAAATAGGTTGCGCACAATATTTAGGTCGTAATTTGATATCTTACATGCGTAGTAGAACAATGCAGATGCAATATTTAGAGATATTACGAATTGGTGACAATCCACTACAAGTTGAGAAACATCATGTACCGGTATATGCGTGTAATTGATGTTTTACATATAGTATACAGTAATAAAATAAATATTGATATAGTCACGTCAAGCTATGAATCACTATTAGTCCTTGTAACAGACCCAACATTATGCTGCATATTTAAAGCCAGGTGTAAGATACGGGATGGTGTAGCAGGATATACGTGTTATCAGCTGATAGGAACCCAAACAGCTGAATGGAGTTTCTACATCCTCACCATTAGGCTGTCTTTCCATTGACGCGTTTGGGTGCGCGACGCGTTGCGTTGCGACGGCCGCGCGGCGAAATTAAAAATCGATCACATTCTGACCTCAGAGACTATATCTCTGATACCACACGCTCATTCCGCCGTATGCACGCATGGCGATTGAACAGATTTATCAGCCGTTAGTGAGCGTTACCACGTGATTTTATAACCATTCCTATAACCACGGAACTATTTTGGTACTCACTTCGACTCATTACTTATCCTTTTTTCAATATTTAATTTGATCTTAGAGTTTGCTACAGGTAAGGGCTATTTATTCTGTTTAGTAGTGGATAAATTGAACCAGCACAATTCGCATGTCATTCAGTAATTTATATTTGCCAGTGTTTTGAAGCCGATTGTAAATTCTGTCAGAAAAACGTAAACATGGACCTTCTCACAGCAGCGCGTAGGCAGAAAAAGTAATCCATTGAATATTTTCTATTTCTATGTGAATAGAAAATCATATGTGGCGGAGTAGTGGTGTTTTATATTTGACATATATATTCAGGACACTTAAGCGTGTTTATAAGCCTACAGTTGTTATATCAACAAAACTGCTCAAAATGAGCAGTTTTTGTCCAAACATGGCGTGTGGTTACAGAGAGAGAGCGGGGTTGACCTGAGCGACATCTATGTGTGGAGAATGAATCGATCATATATACATTAGAAATGTGACCTTACACGCGATTGGCCGCGCGGCCAGTTCGGCCAGTAATCGCACATGTAGCGATTTCTGCGTTTATCCACCGCGCGTTAATCTCTGCATATGTTATTTTATCATTTTCCTGGGGCGTTTTCCGTCATGTCTGGCAGCTCAGCAAACATGAAACATTGACCCGATGCTGGTTTAGTGCTGGACAAGCGTCTGCGACGCTGGCCGAATTTTAAATCATAATTGCCTCGACGTCTCATAATTATTTGCTTGGCTGCTGTGACACTCTGAACGCTAGATTGCAGTGATAGGCCTATTATGTATCATTAGTATAGACCCAATCATAACCCTGTATAGTTACCACTGGTTACAAGTCACACAGTTTTGTTTCTGTTTATAACCGGAGATATAATCCTACTTTACTGATTCAATGTCCGGTAGGCCTAATCACACGCTCACGGATTACAAGGGTTGAACATGCTCACGAGATTACAACTGTTCAACATTAGGCGTAATAACGGTATATTTTTAAAGTATAATTCATGTTGTTGTCACTATGCTAAATAAAAGATAACGCATTTTTTTAACCCTATAGCAGACACAAATCACGAAGAGAATGGGCGATAATGTTTGCGGTATTTACCAGCTGTTTACATGGCACGCGGATCGTATATATCTTAAGCATTTAGAAAGTCCTATTGCGGGATTTAAGTCCACGTTAATTAATAATTGAAGAAAGACTTGTCAGCTTGATAGCACGAAAATTAAACAGGCCATAACCAGATCACCACATCTCCTGCGCGTTCTTGTGCGTTTCGATGCGCCGATGGAAAGGTTTCTGCCGAGTAGGCGATCGGCCGCGCGGCCATTCAATCGCGTCAATGGAAAGGCATCCCAATAGCATTTATCATGTGCAGCACACAGCTGTTACTAATATTCCTTAGATTTACTTCCCAGAATAAAAATGTAAAGTAATATAACATAATTAGAATTAATCAGTCATTCACTGATCTGTTGTTGTCTACATATTTCATTTGTGTAATTTTAGGAGATACCTTGAACATTATTGTAATTTTTTTGGAGAAAAAGTACTTTATGCCACATTATTAATGCATTGCTTTATATAGCTCTTATAAATTGTGTTGTATTCAAAGCATTTTCTGCAATAATGCTTGCACTAAAAATCAAGTTTCTTTTTAACCATCAATCTAGGTGGTTTTGCTTCACCTTCTTCGCTACACTTTTAGTATGGTTGTATAGTGTTCTGATTTATTCAACTGTCGTAATTTTACTTATCCCTTCCCAGGATAAATATGATACATTTGACAGATTTTGTCGATTTGGCGAATGCAATAATAACATATTTATAATGCCATTGATATATTATTTTATCATATGTACTGACGTAGTTTTCATATTTTTAGTTTTCTTTTTGGGCTTTCAGGCAAGCATTGTATTGGTAACAAATAACTTAAATAAATCAGCTGCAAAACCACGCGGGAGGCTCTACTTTGTGTTGATAATGTTTAAATTGGGATGAGTATTTGTTATTGAGTAGCTTTTCAGACTACTGTTGTACATTTTAATATTTGTTAAAATTGCCAGAAAACCCAGTGATGAAAACGTATGCTTCATTGTTTTTTTGGTTGTATTGCCCATTGAAATTATATAATATATTATCTTACAAATGTTACGATAGATCTCGGCATAACAGACACCTCATACTACTATTTCGTTTTTGTGATTATGTGTTTTACCCCTTGTGCTCCTAAATTGTTTATTTCTATTTTTCTTTCATTTGAAGCTGGAAAATGCTAGCTGCAGATACGAAACATAATGGTATCTATGAAAAATAGACATCTCCAAAATTCAATTATTTGTTATAACCTACCACAAATTATTCTATAAGTTTGAATCAGATTTTATTTGTTTTTTAAGTTTATTGGAACTGTATATATACGGGTCTAGCAGTACAAGGGTTAATAATAGTCACACGTTTTATAACGGGTGATAGTCCCTTAGCTTTGTCACAATTCAGTGGATGAACCCTTGTGCGAGGATGAGCAATGGGTAAATCCGCGGATGTCGTATGTGACCTTTAGAGACTAATATTCCACTGACTCTAAACAACACAACAGTTGACAAAACATACTTTGCATTGCCTACAGACAGGGTGATACATGTATCATCTTTTCAGGCAGTTTTTGCTTGTAGGCCCTATGTGTAATTTAAAAATATATGATATGTTGTACAGAATACATGAAAATTGATTTAAAATATGGCTTTAATTTTTCTGTTTGAAATTATGTGATTTTTTCAATGGAAACAACCAAGTATAACACATTAACAACTGAGATAAGAACATCGTTATTGGAGGCCGATGCCGTCGCGTTCCGTCTGGAGTAGTGCACAGCTATTTATGTCAAGATAAACTATGCTTTGAATAAAGAAGGATTAAGACAATTTATATTTACTGTCGCCACGACGGGGATAAAGGGAGACAGAGGATCGGTTTCTGGAGAGGTTGGTCCGTCAACATGCCCACCGTCCTTCACCCCGCAACCCGATGAACCTTTTGTTTTTTATGTGCTGAATCATATAAGTGGAAAACCCCACACAAAATTTGACTTTAAAATCCTCTAATTTGTATCAATCAAATATGAGCACTGTGTTATTATCAGTAATTGATAGCAAAAAAAGACTGACATTTTTGACTGAGCGTGGAATAAATTCTTTTAAAATTTGTCTTTGTTTTTTTCTGATTCTGAGGGATGTATTTAACAAAAAAAGCCAATTAGGATAATCAACTTGTTTAACGAGAAAAGAATAAACAAAAAAAATAATAAAAATAATAAAAACTGGAGTGTCCATGACACAAAAGCTCATCCTCTCCTGGATTAAATGATTAATTTAAATGACAAATAGCAGTGATTAAGTCAATTTAGATTCAGGTTTTCAGGTTTTAAATATGAATAATTTCAGGCTTTTCTGGGTAACTACTACTAAATGATAAACTGATTATCATCTCCAGTGGCCAGGTTATTAGGCAATCAGGCTGGCCTTCATTTGAATCGCTATGTTATGGGCCACTATAAATAATTTTACTCTTTCAGTGCGGGGATCGACTTCAATTACACGTCAGAGTCTTTCCAGAGACTGAAAGGGTTAAAATGACCCTTTGGAAGCTGGGACAAGTCCTCAATCCAGAAAGTCTGCACAATTTCCACACAAGCACACAATGCAGGCGCTTTTGATGACATCGATTATTTTATCCCCATTCTTTCGCATGTAATTCTGTTAATTAAATCGAATTTATCAAAGTCTTATTATTATATCTAATTTACTATTCACAATCATCTCTACTGTTTATTATATTGCATGATTTAAATAATTATGTTAAATACCAATGTCGTACACCACTTCGTACGTAGATATGTCTTTTTAACTTCACACTCGACTGCAATAACTCACGCAAACTACAAATTGGTATCGGGAGGCCTACATAGGAGCACAACTAAAATGATAAATAGCAATAACTGGGCTCGGTCGAAAAATACCGTGTATATTCAATATGCATTCCCCATTTCACGGGTTGCTATAAGCTATTCAACACAAATGACGGTGGCATAATGTCCACATTCGTCCTTAAAAGGTTACTTCTCCTGAAGCTAAGATACTGCATAAACTGTCCACCGCTCTCTCGTTGTTCATAATTGCCCATGCCTACCATGATATCAACAGAAGAAGAAGATATATATTATCCAATGTATAGCGCCAGACAGCCATATTTGCCTCATGGTGTAATAATACGTGGAGCAAAAATAAATGAATCGGGCTTTAGGCCACCTTTGTGCACATATAGACTAAACTGGGACAGGAGAACCTCCTGAGGATGGTGAGATGATTGGGATGGCACTGCCCTCCAGACACAGGATTCGAAATTCGAGCCCTGGCGGTCTGAGGCCGAGCACGCTACCTCTCGGTCACGGAGGCTCCCCACAATACTGACTTTCACTCATGGATGGGGAAGAAACTTATTTAGTTTCTTTCAAACCGCCAAGACCGGGAACCGAGCCACGAACTCTGGCGTGAAACAAAAATGTTTCTTCCCCATCCACTTGTGAAAGTCAGTATTGTGGGGGGCCTCCGTGACCGAGAGGTAGCGTGGCCTAAAAGGTGGCCTAAAGCCCGATTCATTTCATTTCATTATTTATTCATGATGTTTTGGGACAGTCTGCACAGAGCAACAGTCAACATAGATTTAGATTTAAAACTACGTTTTTGATGAAATAATATGGTCCTTAGAGATATGTATTTACCAGATCACATACCATTTAGTAGACGGAAAAAATGCTCAAAATCACAGTTCAAAACGACCTGGTGATGATATGACAACTCTGCGCGAACTTACAACATAAGCAGCGAGCATGTGTCGTTTTAAAACCGCCATAGCTGTTTTATAAACATGGTAAACATGGTATGAAAGACATGTTCCATGACCAATTCAAATAATTATTCAGTCCTAGTCATTAGGCCCGGTCGTAGGCCAGGAGCGTATTAAGTTTATTTTGTCTGAGGTTGTGTCATATTTAGGGGAAAGAGTGCTGTGTGTGGGAAACGGTTGACATGTCTGTACATCAGTCCTTATTAACATGTCGAATAAAACGTTTGAGGTCCCTAGGTTAATTACTTTCGTCTTTAAAAAGTGCTCGGAAAAAATACATACACGATTAATTATAATGATTAAAGCTTAAATGGTTTTGGTTGGAATAATGTTGGCCCAGCGTCGCAGACGGTGGCCATGAGCAATGGGCCAATGTATTGCGTTATCTGGTTATCTGGCGCCTGGATGGGAACGTCACCCGCATAATAATGCAGCAATGAGAGAACACGGTATAATCACCCAATGCTGTTTCAATGCCGGGCTAGCGTCGAAGACTGTGAGTCAACATTGCAACAGCATTGGGCTAATGCCACATATTTGCGCAAAGTATACAGCCGACCCAGTGATGGATTGGTGCTGGGCCAGCATAGTAGACGATTGACCGGCATTGAACCAGCAATGCGCTGCGACACTGACCCAATATACAACATTGAACCGGAATTTGGGGGGGGCCAACATCATCTGTACGAGGTACAGGTATGAATATTGGTCAGCACAGGCGATGGTGGTGATATATTGAAGATATATTTTAACTTGTCTCCTTGGTTCTTTCCTTAATTATATCCTGAACATTTAGCATTATGGCCCATGAAGCAGACCAATGCACTGTTATATATAGAAAATATTAAGCCGATTTTTTGTCCATAGCACTCAAACAGACTAAAGCCGGGCCTCTGAGTTCGGGAACTCCCGTTCTAGTTTTTTTTATTAAAAACACTAACTCTAGCTAAATCAGCTAGTAGAGCTCTCAGCTCAATCATAAATAATATTAAAAACTAGGAGGATTAGGTTATTATACCTACACTAAAATGTTTATGTCCGGAGTAGCCCCAATCCTGGACTACAGTTCGGCCGTCTGGGGGTACCCTGAAATACCTAAAATATATACAATACAATATCGTGCCATGTGCATTTTTCTAGGGGTCCATAAACATGCGCCGAACTTGGCAGTATCTGGTGACATGGAATGTACCACGGGCAGAGTTAGACGTCACATAGAAATGATACGCCTGTGGAAACCCGACTAAAGCAGACAATTTTTCCATGGGATAAATCTATATTGAGACATAATTGGTCGCAAAAAATAAAACATCTATTCACTACTTTACAGCAGCCTGATGCATTTGACAACCTTCACAATTTCAACATAAATTCGGCTTGGGCACATTTTCATGCCAAATTCTGTAATACCTGGCATAAAGAAATTAAAGTAAAACCAAAACTAAGAAGATATAAATTATTCAAAACCAATTCTGGCCTCGAACCATATGTATTGGAAGGGGGCTGGGGGTAGGTAGACTAGTCCATTATATCTACCAGCTACCAAGTATTCTAGGTCGCTATAGACATTTATAGGTATAAACAGTAGGCCGAGAGTAGCCTACATCAATGTTGAAGATAATCAGCGAAACTGTGAGTAAAACGAATAATTAATTCAAGAAAAAATATAAGATCTGATTAGGCCTACAAGTTGTATTACAACTTTGCTCATTGATTCGCTGTCGTTTTCTACTCAAATGGTAAAATACATAGTCAAATTCATGAATAAACATATGTTAAAGATCGTCTTTAACTGTTTAAAACTCATCTTTATAATTAAAGATTTCGCCTTAAAAATCTTCAGTGAAATGGGTGACTTGAATATCACTCCTTAAAGATCGTTTGTGAAACAGTCAAATCTTCAATTAGCCTCTCTTGTGCCTTGATTGCATATGTCTGGCACGAGTCAGTATAAAAATGAAATTGTTTTTTTGCTATCATTTGGTCTAGTATTTGTAAACAGATGTCAACCAATAAAAAAAGGATGTCGGTCACTACAAAAGTGATCTTGACTGCTGAGGAAGTGATCACAGCCTCTTTACAAAATATATTAGCCACCACAAAGGTGATCTTGGTCACTAACAAACTGATGTCAACCATGAAAAAAGGATTTCGGTCACTACAAAAGTGATCTTGGCAGCTAAAGAAGTGATCACAGCCACTTCAAAAGTTATCTCTGCCACTACAAAAGTGATCTTGGCCACTGAAGAAGTGATCATAACCTCTTTATAAAATATCTCAGCCACTACAAAGTTGATCTTGGTCACTAACAAACTTATGTCAACCAATGAAAAAAGGATATCGGTCACTACAAAAGTGATCCACTGGGGAAGTTATCTTATACAATACCAATGTGATCTTGGCCACTGAAGAAGTAATAACAAACACTTTAAAAACTACCTCAGCCACTACAAATGTGAATTGGCCACTAACAAACTTATGTCAACCAATGAAAAAAGGATGTCAGTCACTACAAAAGTTATCTTCGCCACTGGGGAAGTTATCTCATCCAGTACCAATGTGATCTCGGCCACTGAAGAAGTAATAACAAACACTTTAAAAACTACCTCAGCCACTACAAAGGTGATCTTGGCCACTAACAAACTGATGTCAGCCACTGAAAAAGTGATATCGTCTCTACAAAAGTGATCTTGGCCACTGAAGAAGTTATCATAGCCACTTTAAAAGTTATCTCAGCCACTACAGAAGTGATCTTTGCCACTAACAAACTGAACTCAGCTACTGAAAAAGTGATCTCGGACGCCACAAAAGTTATCTTGGCCACTGAAGAAGTGATCACAACTACAATAAAAGTTATCTCAGCCACTACGAAAATGATCTTGGTTACTGAAAAGGTGATCGAAGTTGTCTCAGCCACTATAAAAGTGATCTTGGCCACTGCAGAAGTGATCACAGCCACTTTAAAAAAATTCTCAGCCACTACAGAGGTGATCTTGGCCACTGAAGAAGTCATCATAGCCACTTTAAAATTTATCTCAACCACTACAGAAGTGATCTTGGCCACTGGAGAAGTGATCACAGCCATTTTAAAAGTTGTTTCATCCACTACCAAAGTGATCTTGGCCATTGAAGAAGTGACCACAGCCACGCCAAAAGTTATCTCAGCCGCTATATAAGTGATCAAGTGATCACGTCCTTCTTACAAATTATCTCAGCCACTACAAAGATGAACTTGACCACTAAAAAACTGATGTCAGCCACTTAAAAAGTGATATCAGTCACTACAAAAGTGATCGTGACCTGGTAAGAAGTGATCACAGCCACTTTAAAAATTATCTTTGCCACTACAAAAGTGATCTTCGCCACTGAAGAAGTGATCATAACCTCTTTACAAAATATCTCAACCACTACAAAGTTGATCTTAGGCACTAACAAATTGATGTCAATCAATGAAAAAAGGCTATCGGTCACTACAAAAGTGATCTTTGCCACTGAGGAAGTTATCTCATCCACTACAAAAGTGATCTCGGCCACTGAAGAATTAATCACAGGCACTTTAAAAATTACCTCAGCCACTACAAAGGTGATCTTGGCAACTACCAAAATGATGTCCGTCACTGAAAAGTGATATCGCTGACTACAAAGGGATCTTGGTCACTGAAGAATTCATCATAGCCACTCTAAAAGTTGTTTCATCCACTACCAAATTGATCTTGTCGCTTTTATAAGTGATCTTAGCCACTGAAGAAGTGATCACATCCTCCTTACAAATTATCTCAGCCACTACAAATGTGATCTTGACCACTAACAAACTGATGTCAAACACTTAAAAAGTTATATCGGTCACTACAGAAGTGATCTTGACCTCGTAGGAAGTGATCACTGCCACTTTAACATTTATCTCTGCCACTATGAAAGTGATATTGACCACTGACAAAGTCATATCACAGCCACTTTAAATGTTATCTCATAATCACAGCCTCTTTAAACATTATTCATGCCACCACAAAAGTGATTTTGGCCACAAACAAACTGATCTCAGCAAACAAAAAGTTATTTCGGTCACTACAAAAATGACCTTGGCCACTGAATAAGTGATCACAGCCACTTTAAAAAGTTGTCTCATCCACTACAAACATGATCTTGGGACACTGAAAAAGTGACCACAGCCACTTTAAAATTATCTCAGCCACTACTCCCATTATATTTGCAGACCATCCAATATCGTGACCAAAGTGATCTCGCTTTCATGTTGCTTATCAAATCGCAGCACTTGGATGAGCCGCTTAACATTGAGGAGTTGATGCACTACCCATTAACCCCGGTTCCTCAGTCTTGGCACAGCTGATGGATTTTTTAACAATACAAACAAGGTCGCAATGCTACATTTCTTGCTGTAAGATGCTTTAGAGAATGTGCCATATCCAACTCATGCTCTATTTATACAAGACGGCAATGCTCTCTTCCATGCCATGACCAACCTCCCTCCTACATTTGGTGCCATTTGTCTCCACGTGCTAGACGAGATGATAGCTAAAATCAACAAGGAAGCCAGCAGAATTTAAACTGTTTTTGGCAAATGAGGACAATAAGAAACAGTTGTGTGATGTTCTATCTCGTCTCAACAAAAGTGGAATGTCTGTTGTGGTGGTGTATGAAAAGGCCTATCAGTTGAGATCAACTGCTGATGATGTGAGTGTAATAATTTAATGTATCTAATGGAATACTATATCAGAGGAATAAATAAATATTGATAGTAACCACAATCGGGCATTATTTATTTCAGGTAGCAACGCATGAGATCCACGAGCTAGTGTCAAACCAGGAGGGGACAGACAGCCGCGTTGTACTCTACCTAAAGTATGCAGTCAAGCTAGGCTACAAGTCCGCTGTGGTGAGGACGCCAGACAGTGACATCCTTTTTATTCTTCTCATGTCATCTCACCGACAATCTTTCTTAATGTTGGTACCGGAAAGCACCACTAGATTGTGAATGTTAGCGAACTAGCTGAATTGAAGAGGGCTGACTATTGCATTATGGTTCTTGGACTCTGCGTATTCACGGGAGAAAACTTTACCAGTGCAGTACGTTAAGGGCAAGAGGAAGGTTGGACCACTGAAGAAGTTACTGAACTACCCCATGGAACATTCAGATACTATTTTGTCTATGTAGTCATACAATACTGTTGTAAAAATTATATCAAAACAAACATTATTATGACGTTTTCTAGCCTATACCGACATAATTTGTTTGATCATTCAGTATACCGGTAGGGGATTTTTTGTTTCAGAAAACTCGGCGTTGAGTGGTGTGTGAAAAAGGATCTAATAGATGACATTGAGGCTTTCACTTGTCTCATGACTTCTAACCCACGGGAGAAGTCAATTAATACAGTACGCAGCGTCATGCTCAACAAAATGGTGGGAGTTGATGCACCGTTATCATCAAAGTCTGAGGTGGACTTCGCTCGTCTTCCTCCAGCCAGATACAACCTTCTTCTGCATATATGGCGTGTAAATCACCGTCTAGCCACATATAAGCGGGATGATCAGACCATTTTCGTGTTTCCAAAGATATGCTTATAATAGATGGAGGATGATGATTATGATGATTAGATGATTATAATACAGGACTTTAATTATGGGGAACCCTTTTATCAATTTTATAGCATACTATTTTTCTGTGTCTCATGAATTGTATTAAAAGTTATAAGCTGCATTTCCATAGCACATTAAAATCTCATGGCTTTTTTACATTTTTTCAAATTTGTAGTATTTTTTTAGAATATATGCACGCTTTTTGCTACAGAATTTTTAAAACGAAAAAATACTATTTTTAATCATTTTGGCATGCAACAATTATATACAAACGAGGTATTACATGACTTCCTGTGATATCTAGTTCAAAAGATATGGCATTTATAGATTTCCGTCGAAAAAAAATATGGCGTCGAAAAAACAACATGGTATACAAAATGGCCGCCAAACAGATCCCATGGGACAATATTTCGCAGTGGGAACATTAAAATTCGTTTACTAGAGACATTAAGGTTACAAAAATATATATTGACAAACTCAAAATCCCACATCACTGCGCATGTGCAGAAAACACCAAAGTGACCGGAAATAAAAAATGACATACAATGTTTCACCAGAGGTTTCACTTCATGAATATGTGATCAGAGTTAACCTTTGACCCGTGGGTACACCACCTGCAGTGATGCCCCAACAAACACGAGACCAATGCGGTTTAATGTTGGCTCAGCGCCTGCGATGCTGTACCAACATTAAAGCAGCATTGCCCCCGATATCTCCCGGTACTGCATCTCTGGTTCATGAGCGTGAGCGTGACATCACCATGACGTCATTAATGACACATATACTGACTGCTTGGGAACTACTTATTCTTCATGTTCTCGGTAAGCATGGTAGGTTAGCATATTATTCATGACTTTTAAACATTAATAAGGTTAACCTTACAAGCACAAACAGCAGTGGGCCGACCTGGCTGGCAAAGTAAGCAGTTAGTGCACGTGAGCTTTCACTTGACAGTATTACCATAGAATACAGTCTACATGTACGAGTGGTGACAATCTGGCAGGTATGTGAAATACTTATTATTTTAGGTCAATAATAGAACATGTTTGAATCAAAAAAAAACATTTATACCATACAAAAATCAGCTGAGAGAAAAATATTTGACTATTTACTGTAAGAAGTATGTAAATTGGTAAAATTAAGGGTTAAGATACCAATGTAAAGCTCTCGTGTGTATGTGTCAATGATCGAACACAAAATATGTGTATCAGTAGCTTTCTATTGATATTAAAAACATTGATATAGCCCAAAATTTGACTTCGAAAATGTGTAATATGCTCGATTTTTTTCAAAATCGGACAAAAAATGGTACCTACATAGGTCATGTACATTTTAACCATATTTCATTGAAGCAGCGGCAGTTACCTGATTAACAGGTTGATTCTGGCCCATGAGTAGTCCAGCTGAAAATAAAAGTGGCTTAAATTCACCTTTCTGGGTGAGTGACACCTTGCCCCCCCCCCCCCCGCCACGTCTGGTCTATAAGTACACAGGTATTATTTACTGATGTACAGTGCAGATGTTTAAAACGTTCATGTTCATATTACATGAATATCGTATACACATGGACGTAGCAATACATACAAATATAATAATCAATTAAATATAACTGCTAAAATCATGATTTTCTTGAAGTAAAAGTAAAATCCTCATATACAAATCTGGCGATATGATCAGCGACTCGTCCACGTGATTAGGCTAGATATTAGTAATTTCAACATACACATATATTTAGGCAGGATATAAATCGTGTTGATGTGTTTAACATATGGCGAATCTCATTAAGAAATATTTCACGCAGATTGTCATATACAGTGCACTTCAAAATTTACATATATAATAGGCCAACTTTATATGATTGGCCTACTTTATTTAATAAGGTTCGCTAATCGTTACTGCAATACAAGGGAAAACAGCAGTGGGCTGTGCTGGCTGGCAAAGTAAGCAGTTATCAGGTTATAGTTCTGTGACAGTATAAATGTGGAGCACTGGGGAAAACTAAGCGATATTCATGTAGGATCGGTGACAATCTGAAGGGAGTGTAGTTTTTTAGCTGAATTATTCGTTGGATCTCAGCCTAAATTACGTTTATAAATCAGCTTTTCATCAACCCCTGAAGCGCTAGATAAAGTAATTAACACTTTCATCCACTTGAATTTATGACTCGCTACCGGGACCCAAGTGGAGGAGGGGTGAGTGATAATTGTTTAATTTGCGACCAAAAATTTGGGAATATTGATGTTTAAACACTCATTTCGTTCCCACGTGCTGATAAAACGGATTAAAATGGTTATTATGGTCAATAGCACTTTGAGCCTTTCAAGCCTGAGTTTACCATTGTCATCTTCATCCACTACAAGTCGCGAATTGCTATCGTAATTCTCGACGTGTAGTGGATGCATATGATTCGATGTGGTTTAAAAATTAAAGAAAATTGTCATGTATTGCTCAACCAGTTTCATGGAAATTTTCGCTCCGAAACCCTTAGTTAAAGGAAAATTAAGTCTGTTTTCAGGATTTTTTGGATGTCACACAAACACCTGTACCTCAACCATTTACCCGCTATAGTCCGGTCGAAATTCCACAAAATAAAATTCCTGTAGGCATATTGGGGTAAAAGAGTTTTGAAACTTTTAGTATCCTAATTTGTGTGTCCTGAATTCAAAAAAATGTTCGCCAAGCTGTGTTTTGACTTTTGAGCCCTAAAATCGCAAATTAAAATAACCACTGTTTTCTATGTAAAAATACAAGATTTGAGCTCCGTGTATACAAATAAGCATATAAAATCATTTTGTATTAATAAATTAGTCAAGTTGAAAGTATTAAAGGCTATTTTTTCAGCTAACCCTTCGGTTACTAAAAGCTAAATTTACATTAGACTAAACACATTTATTTTTATTTATTATTGTTATTATTAAACTCAATATTATTTAATAGAGTAGGTCCCTACTATTTTTAGAACATTCACAAATAACAATTGACATGTGTAATAAAATATTATCAATGTTATGTTGTAGGTTGTAGATTTTTATACAACACTTTGAACCCTATAATCAAAATATTGTCCTTCACTTGATGAGAATATGCACAAGATAATCGGTTAAAACAAAGAACATATAAGATATTGAAAATAAATTGTTAACTCTTTAATAAATTACTTAATCGTGAGGTCAAGATTTCCTTTATTAACCTAATTTGGGTGTGTTGAATTAAAAAAATATGTTTGCCAAGCTCTGTTTTGACCCTTTATTCCCTAAAAGCGAAATGAAATAACCAACGTTTTTATGTGAAAATGAAAGATGTATGCGTTTTGCTTACAAATTGGTATATACAATGATATTTTATCAACACGTTTGAGATATAGCAGGATTACTAATTTATTAAGCCTTTGGTTACTAAGCTACATTTATATTTAACAGACATTTTATCGGTTACTAAGCTACATTTATATTTAACACACATTTTATCATCTAACACTCCGCAAAAATGTAATATTTTTTAATTATATATATAAATATTTTTAAATTATTTACAATATACAATGCCATGTGTAATACATTGTTATCAATAACAAGATTTAAAATCCTCGTGCGACACAATAGAATACAGTCCATGTTATTTTTCTAGAAAAGAACATCAGACAGTAGGTCAAATAAGGAGCTGATATACAACATTGAGAATAAATTGCTAACTCTTCAGTAAATTGCTTGATAAGTGACATATATAGGGTTCTATACAAGAACAAGTTACCACATGTTAAAAAAAAAACTGAGAAAAACGCGTTTAAAGTTTTTACCTTAGACATGCTCGTATAATATAGATTTCGTGGAATATTTTTTATGTGCATGTTTAGAAATAAGACCGGTGTGGTGAATGTTCGATCATAGCCTTTTTAATGGAATTACTAGTTTCAACTTTTAACAAAATTAAATGAAATGTATGGGGGTTTAGGCCCTTTTTGTGCACATATAGGCTAAGCTGGGCCAGGAAAACATCCTGAGAATGGTGGGATGAATGGGAAGACACTGCCCTCCAGACACAGGATTTGAAATTTGAGCCCTGGCGGCCTGAAACTTTTAGGCTATCCTATTTAAATTATAAGATTATTTGTTTACTTTGAGAAGAAAAAAATGCAAATGGTGAAACACGCATTTTATTCTCGATAAGAGTGATGTATTCCACTAATAATATGAATTAACCTTTTCACTACCATACATGACGGAAATTTCCGTCGTCATTCGTCAATGAACGTAACCATAAAATGACACAAATTTTCGTCAAATATATACTACATTTATGTATGTATTTTTCGTCATTTGAAGCTGGAAATTGCGTTAGCAATTCCAGCTTCAAATGACGAAAAATAGAACTCCTACACCAGTATATCTGGATCCTGGCATGCACTCCGGCCTGGAAGTCAAAGGGTTAAAAGCGATTATTGTCGCGATTACCGCTTAACGGGTTAAAATGGAACCTTTACCAGTGTCAACGTGCATATTTTGGTGAAATTCTCATAAATGCATTTCTATAATGCCAACATTGCCTCAACACTACTACTACTACTTCTACTACTACTACTACTACTACTACTACTACTACTACTACTACTACTACTACTACTACTACTACTTTTGGATTTAGAATTTGGATTTGAATAACCAATGGTAATAAATCAATATTCACACACACATACCTTGCTGCTACCTAGCAATACTAGTCGGGCCTACACTGACCATGCAAGCCCCCAATAAACATAGTAAACAGTTATTTATTAACCATCTATCACCAAGCTGATCGTCAGCCTGGAGTTGACGGAGGTTATTTCGTTGGGGAAGACACATGCTTGGCTCCCTTCTGTATTGACTCTTGCCTTGCTGAAAATATAAATGCATGTGCCAGGATGGTCATGAAGTGCTCCAAACGTGACCATATAACATCACTACTAAAGGAGCTCCACTGGCTATCTGTACACGCTCGCATTGAGTATAATAGCATACTTCTCTCATTTAAATGCCTCAACAACTTGGCTCATGCTTATCTGGCAAACCAATTAACAATTTATCATTCATCACGATCACTCCGCTAAGCTGACAAAAGACTGCTTGTGGTGCATCTTTTAGGCAAGAAACATTATAAGAGCAGGTATTTTTGCTTATGCCGCTATGCTGCTATGGAACAAGCTTCCAGAACACATGCGACTGATAAACAGCACTGCACATTTCACAGCATTTTCAAAAACGTTTTTCTTTACTAGATGCTATTTACCATTTTAATAACTTATATATATTAATATTCACCTGTACAATTGAATTTTACATGACGTCTGTAGCTTTTGTAATTCGAGTTTTATCTATAGCTTTAAAAATGTTAATGTTCTTTTGCTTAACTTTTACATAGCTTCGTCTACTTCGAATTTTATCCTGTTTTAGTATGTATAGAGATTCAGAATTTGGTTGGATAGACCGCTATATAAATGGTTTTGTAATAATAATAATAATAATAATAATAATAACTTTACTGATTTCATGGAGGCATTTTGGATTTTGCATGATGGTGATATGAAATAAATGTATCGTGTGTTGTATTGTATTCCTTGATACCGAAAACATAATATATTGTTTCGTGAAATAATTTCGTCTGTATCTCAATTACTGACGAAGATGTGATCAATTTTATGGCGGCCATTTTAAATTTTTCAAAAAAATCCCTCAATGATGAGAAACCCACATCCGCCTATATATCATTTTAGGTATATTAGAGATGCATAATCAAAAGAGAAAGAGCAAGTATCAGCCAAAACAAGGTTACCTAAATCCTTTTTGTTTTGTTTCAGATGGTGTCACTGTGGCTTTAAAAATGGATTAAAAATGACAACCAGGAGGGTGATGTATGGCATTGTCATCACCGCTATTTGCGTGGTGATGACCTACTGTAGAATAGATTTCTTCAGCAACATTTTATTTAAAGATACAGATTATGAAAGTTCTACAAACATTTTACATACTGATCACGGTACTCATACTGATCATAGTACTCATATTGATCATGGTACTCATACTGAAATTGGTACCCATACTGAACATGGTATAACTATTTTACCATCTGAAAGTGACATTTCGGTCGCAGGATGCAGCAAAGTACAACCACACGTGTCCAGAGAAAGACTGACTTTGACCCACTTAGCTTGCTTTCCCGGGTCAGGAAGCAGTTGGTTCCGGCATCTGTTACAGCAGGCCACAGGTATATTCGACACACGGAGGTGGAAGGGTGGTGATGACTGATCCAGTAACACTTTTTTAAGTGAAAAATATGCCCTTTCGTCCCTGGGTCATATGGCCAATATGACTTTCCTCGCATAAAAACTGTGATTTTGTTAGATTAATAGTGAAAAGCAAATAATATTTTAGGTTGCTAATCTAATATTACAAAATCTTAAATAATGTCTATGGACTACCCTGAACACACGTGTATCCCTAAAAAGCTACACAGGGGGCCTGCATCTGTTACTTGTTGGACCACCTATGTGGCAAGGATTGGACCAGCTCCTCAATTGGACCAGAGTGATTTATACTGGTACATCCCGATAAATGTAATATCTGCTACATGTGTAACAGTTACTTTTACAAACTCAAGACAAACACAAATCAAAATCTATTGATTTTTTTGGAAAAACAGTCAGCGTGTTGTTCAATCACGACAACTTTCCCCTACATGTGATTATTTTCCAAAATAATGAAATTAATGGGGTTTTAAGCCATCTTTGTGCACATATAGGCTAAACTGGGCCGTGACGGTGAGATGAATGAGACGACAGTGCCCTTCAGACACAGGATTCGAAATTCCCGCCCTGACAGTCTGATATCCGACTTTCCAACAGGCAGCTGTAACCCCCGCCCTTTCTGAAATAATACTTCTGTGTCGGAGTTGATTTCATTTTGATTTACACAAATTAACCTGAATAACAAACATAAATACAATGCTGGGGAGGGGACAAAAATAAGCTGTTTTTTTAAAACGTTAATGTTGGTTAATGTATCTAATATCTTCACGATACTAAGTGAGAGCAAGTGTTGTACCAGTGCGGCAATTACGACAATGGTTTTAGTGCACTCGTAGGCTGGGGCATTAAAACCATAACAGCCGCACAGCCACTGACATTCTGACTTCAGTGATGACATGAGTGACATCTATAATATATGTGTGGATATTGCCGCACTCGTACACCCGGAAAGACCATGTATTTTTCATTATCTGGCATGCATTTATGACAGCATCAGCTGGGGGCCAATAGACTGTTATCATGTGCAGGGGCGGAGCCGCAATTTAACCCTTAAACGCGGAATTATTTTTTGTAGAAACCGTGGAGACCAAAAGGTTTTTATTTTAAATCATCAAAAATGTCTTAGTTAGCTTTTTCCGCTTCATTTGAATACCTATGTTATGGGTCTGCGACCATTTCATTCCTTCAGTCCGGGGACCGTCTTTATACGTCATAATCTGAGGTTTACAGACGTCATATTCTGACGTATAAAGACGGTCCCCGCGCCGAAAGGGTTCAACAAAAAGGGGGCCTGATTGAAAAAATAAAAAGAAGAAGTGTCAATCTAGTATATGTTTCGTCTATTATATTATATGGGGGATTCACATTCCAAATCTACTATACTAGAGTAGTGCCTGAATTGCCTATTAACTGATTATATTTGGAGTGCAAAATACTAATATTTTGATCGATGTAGAGGCATTTAGTTTTGGAAAAGGGAGGTCCGCCACTGAAGTGAGCCGTGAGCTCAGTTTTGGATTATCTAGAAGTGGTTACAAGTAGGTCAACCAGAATCAGAAATAAGACCATTATTGTCCCCTAGGTATCTCCAAATTTGTGAAGTGGTAGATAAATTGTTGGATAGCTACAGCCCTTCAATAGTGAGGTGACGATATAGACCCGATTGTGCTAACAATATTTTATATTATTTGTGACAGGAATCTATACCAGTAGTGTTCACGACGAGCGTTATGCTAAACATGGAGAGTATTTATACCACGTCTATAATGGATCTGCCACACCTATCAAAACACACCACAAAGAATACAAGGTGGAGACATCTGGGCTGCTGGGGAATATCACTAAAGCCATCCTGTTGTTGAGAGACCCGTTTGATGCTTTAAAAGCGGAATTCAAACGACGAAAATCCGGAAAAACAGGACAAATCACAAGAGAACAACTGTCAGGTAACTGTGAGAATGATCGTAGGCCTACTGGACTATAACCAAGGCCTATACAGCCACAAAATCTCAAACGCTATTGTATAAATTATGACTGGTGACTTTACCTAGCAATTATTTTCAAATATGTTTTGATTTTTTACTTGTAGAGGCAAACGAACGGTTTAATTGCAATCAATATCAAACCTTCAGAACTCTCTGACCGTTTATTATTTATGATAAAAAAGAATGAGCAATGATAAGTGAAAACCAACAAACCTCCCGAGTTTGATTGAAATCAGCCGTGTAATACAACACAGCATTAAAGGATTTTTGCACAATTGGTTGCAATTTATAGATAAACATGATAATTCAAATAATACATGGATATAACATTAATACAGGCTTCATGGACCAGACAATGACTACAAAATGCCGATAGGCATGAAGAGCAAGGCTATCATTTTATGTTACGTTAGATCATTCTGTAATATTTCACGGTTGAATTCATACTAAGATAACTTTGAAGAAGACTTCCAATACTTCAAAATTATTGCTAAATTTATGATTATTCAGTACAATACGTAGGCCTACATGGGCGGTATGTTTTTTTATTTTTTAGGTTGGACTTCTTTCGTCAGTAGCTGGGGCGCGGTCTGGCTGCAGCATGGACTCTCCTGGCTCCGATCCAATAAGGATCTATTTGTTGTGGAGTATGAACAGCTGCAAAA